>NW_004624749.1:15009685-15024317 GCF_000247695.1 Heterocephalus glaber
AAAATTTCAGAACAAAATAAAAACACTTTTAAGATTTAACATTGATTCAAAATCCTCAATTCCATAAGTTTTTGAAATGAGAATTTATCAGCTGATTTTTCACTTTGCAAGGCAAGGCCAAGGCTGGATGCACCACAGCAGGCTGAGTTAGCTGCAGCACAGGGGCAGCAGAACCAAGTGCAGGGCTGGTGCTGAGGTCAGGGCAGCCAAACTGTCCAGCAGAACAGAGAAGACTGTGCAGAGAAAGCGCAACACACAGGTGGACACTGACAGTGACACAGATAACACTACCAGGCCAGGTGGAAAGGAATTATTTTCAAAAAATCATGCTTTATCTATAACATATATGCACATCAGGCAAGGATAGAAGGACAGGTCCAACATCAATTATTATCAGAATACTGCAAATGAATGTCTCAATCAATTACCACTCACTTCTGAAGAGAATTAAGAAAACTAAAAAGAGGAGCCACACCAAATACAGTGAATCTATTGAAACAACTGAGATGCTCATACACTGTGTGAGAATACAGAGTGGTGCACACACTGGAGAACATACCTTGAAAATGCATATCTCCCTGATCCAGACCTGCCACTTAGATTGAACACAGATGTGGACTAATCCAGATGTGTAGTAGTATGAGAAAGCTACATCGGAAATAGTCTATGTGCAAGTCAACTATAGATTAAATTAAATGAGTTATATGATGTACTTAAAGTTCATATAAAATGAAGATATACAAATTTTACTACATTCAAGAACATCAGTGAATGTCACGTCCATGAAGTCATAAAGTTCTAAATTTTGACTGAATTAACTGGTGATATTAAAAGCCAGGTACAAAGTTGCTTGGAGAAAGAGTCAGGTCAAAGCCTGCAGTAAGGCATAGGGTCATGCTGAGAGATGTACAATGTTCTTTCTTAGTATCATTGGTGGTTACCAACATGTACACTCTTATATTTTAGTAAATTTTCCATTTATGTTTTGTAAATATATGTGTGTGTGTGTGTGTGTTTGGATTTGCAAAGGTGTCTGTATATTTGAAATGTCCTGTATCAAAAATATCCCAAGGAGGGGCTGGGGATTCCTCAGTGGTTCTGGTGTCTGACTCGAAAGTGCAATGTCCCTAGTTCGATCCCTGGTACAAAAAAAAAAAAAATGTCAAGGAATAAAACTCAAAGGCATAAAAAATTCCAAGGCAAGAGCTACTTAATTTTTATCAATCTTAAGAATGTATTTAGTAAACACCAGCATCTATTTTCACATGTTTGTGACTTCATTTCAATAGATGGAATACATCACATTTATGAAAGCAAAGACAAAAATGATCACATGATCATCACACTAGACATGGAAAAAGCCTTTGAGAAATCTGATATCCATTCACAATAACAACTCTGAAGATAATAGGTATAAAAGGAGTGGGCCAGGGATTTAGCTCAGTGGCACCGCGACTGCCTTGTAAGCGCAAGGTCCTGAGTTCACTCCCTGGTATTGGAAAAAAAAAAAGGACCTTATCTCAATCTTATAAAAGCCATTTATAACAAACCAATGACCAACATCCTATGAACTCGCATAAAACAGGAAAGATTTCCCTCTAAAATCAGGAACAAGACAATGATTTCTATGATCAACACTGTCATTTAATATAATACTGAAAACATTAGCCAGAGTATTCAGGCAAGATAAAGAAATAAAAAGGATATCATAGGAAAGGAAGAAGTCAAATTATTATTATTTGCAGATGACATGATTCTTTACATAGATGACCTCAAATTCCATCAAAAGACTTCTGGAGTTTTAAACAAATTCAGTGGTTTAGTAGGAAATAAATTCTGCACACAAAAGTAAATTAGGGCATGCTTACCAATAATAAATGAACTGAGGAAGAAATTAGAAAAATAGTACCATTCACAATAGCACCAAGGAAAATGAAATACTTAGGAATTAACTTAACCAAGAAAATGAAAGCCTCATACAATAAAAACTACAGAACTCTGAAAAGGAGATCAAAGAGGGTATCAGAAAAAGGAAACACACCCCCTATTCCTGGACAGCGAGAACCAATATAGTCAAAAAGGCCAGACTTTTAAAATTTATATACACATTTAATGTAAACCCAATCCAAATACTGGTAGAATTCGCCAAAGAATTGATTTTAAAAAGCTTAAAATTCATGGAGAATCAGAAGAGACTAGAATACTAAAAGAAATTGTGGGCAACAGATAGAAGCAGAAATCATCACAATTCCAGACTTAAAAATATATTACAAAGCTTTGGTGATAAAAACAGCATACTGGCATAAAAATGAACACGTGGACCAAAGAAATAGAGGACAGCATGCAGAAACAACACCAAGGTCATTCAGGCATCTCATCTTTTACAAAGGGGATGGAAATATAAAATGGAAGAAAGAAAGTCTCTAACAAAGGATCCTAGGAAAACTGGTTTTCCACAAAGGACTTGGAACAGAAACCTAAATGCGCAACACATAGCACCAAAAATCAACAAATGGCATCATATCAAATTTAAAAGATTTTGAACAGCGAAGGAAACAACCAACAGAGTGGAAGGACAACTTACAGAACAGAAAAAAAATGATTGGGCAGCTATTCTTCAGACAGACAGAAAATGTGTAGAACACATAAAATTTCTAAACAATGAGACCTCCTCAGAGTAAAGGAGCCAATCAAAAAAGTGCCTAACTGAAATGAATAAACACTTTTCAGAAGAAGAATTACAAATGGCCAATAAACACAAGAATAAATGTTCAATATCTCTGATCAGTAGAGAACTGAAAATGAAAACAAGAGTTAAGGTTCACACTACAGTGATAAACACATACCCATGTTTATAGCAGCACTACTCATAATACCAATGTCTTAAAGTGGCCTGATGTCTATCAAAGGATAATAGATAAAAACTGTGATATTTACATACAATGGATTACTACTCTGTCATAAAGAAGGATAAACTTGAATCATTTGTAGGAAAATGGATGATCCTTGAGATTATAATTTTAAGTTAAATAAATCAGATCCACAAACTTAAACTCTCATGGTGTCTCTTAAAAAAACAAAAACTATAAATAAAGAGGAAAGTAAAAATGCAGATAAAAAGAAATAGGCAGATAAATCTTTTATGTAAGGGAAGGGGTTCTGATAAGAAGAAAGGGGAGAAATGAGCTAAAGGGGAAGAAATAAGATGTGTTATGTACGTGTAACAACTCCCTAACACAAATCTTACTATTATATCCTGCAAATATGTACTAATAAAAATTAAATTTTAACATAAAATTTAAAGAAATTAATATCAAAAAGAAAATAAGTTTAGCTTAAATTTAAAACTAAATTCCTAATTAACTGAATGATGAAGATCTGATCGCTAGTTAAGGTGCCATACTCCACTACCTGAAAGACCACGATTTTAAAAATCCTGTAGAATTATACCTAAATGTATATTCTATTGAGATTTATTTATGTTCTGTCCTTTTCCCCTTTCACATATGCCTTTATGATCTTATTGTATTGTATTACAATAAAACTCATCAAGTCCTCAATTTGACCTCAACTGTGTGGAACAGATGATTTGCTATGCAGAGAGAGACTTTTTGCCAACATTAGAAATCATTTGTTTCTCTTTCTGTCCTAATGTCCTCTATCCATTTGGAAGTTCCTCCCATGAGGTAAAATTGTGATGTGTTAGGACTTAAAAAATAAAATATGCCCAATGTGGTGGGGCACTTAAAAGTTTATTGGGTCCTGTGGGTACTCTGCTCATCAGGGGACTGACTTACTAAAGAGTTCATAGCTGAAAGTGTTGTTAGGTTGGGGTCTGAAGACTTGAGTCATTGGGCCTTTGAAATGGAAGGGTATATTCTTGTCCCTGAATCTTCGCTTTTCTCTGACTCTTGGCTATGACAGTGTAAAAACTTTCTTCCCCATGCCCTTCCACCATGCTATTTCTTCCTTGGAGCCAGGTGACTATGGATTGAACCATCTGAAGAATCCATGTGAGAAAATAAAATCCTCTTTCTTTAAATTCCAGGCATCAGATGTTTTGTCCCATCCATGCAAACATTGTCAGAGTATGATGTCAAAAGCTTCACCTGCACAGCAGTGATGAATAAAGCCAGGAAAAAATCTCCTGGCTGTTGTTGAACTTCGGTGTCCCATATATGGAGTCATACAAGCCCATCCTCTGACTTCAGTTTTGATTGAAATGTCAAAGCAACTGTTGGCTGGCAAATGCTATCAAAACTGTCCAATAGGAGTATATTGATTAAGAACAACTTAATAGGAAGGAGGTGGTGTGTGAAGCAGGGGTACTGTCTGACTCCGGAGAACATCTTGCCCCATTCCTCACCATCCTATGCAGACTGGGATGAGGTAGGCAGAGGGCGGGACTCAGGAACCACAGTGCATCTGGGACTTATTGCTGCCTCAGCTGCCCTACCTGCTCCACATCCATACTATTGAGCATGGGAGGTCTTGCACAGGAGCCTTGCTTTAGCTGGCTTTCTCAAAGTCAGACTTGAGAGGTGTTCAAGGATGGGAAGAATTGAGTCTGTGTTCACAGATCCAGACTTGGAGCTCTCAGGTTTGTTCCACGCCCTAATCAATTCCCCTGCTGGGATGCTGAAGGACAAAGCACTTTGCCCAAACTGCATCTTGAGGCTGTCATATGGGTCACACAACCTAGAGTATTCACTGTCTTAAGATCACTAGCTTTTCAGAATTCTGGGTAAACTGGCCATCTTTTATCCTTAACTAGTTGGTCAACTGCTTGAATCCTTTGTGTCTTGCAAAAATCTGACCAGCGATGGATGGAATGTTATGAGAATCATAAAAATGCATTTTAAAAATCACAGACAAGTATTGGAACCCCAAACTCAGAATTCTGTAAATTGCTTTCTCAAATTTGCCATTAGATGGCAAACAAACTCCATAATAAAGGAAGCACAGAGGTTTGATTTTAGGAACACTGGAGACATAAAAGTGGCCCTGCTCCCTTATCAACAGGGAGCCCCTAAGAGCTTGGAGCTCTCTCTCCAGAACTCAGGGCTAACATTTTTGCTGAGACAGAGTTCATAATGCCCTGTGTGCCATTTTCTGAATCTTTTCTATTTGTTTCTGATCTTCAATACACATAACCTGTGAACTTAAAACTTCCATGAGGAGTCAAGAAGCAGAGTTGGAACCATGGGTCAGTACTGGGAAAGCATGTGCTGGAAAAAAATGCTGCAGTTCTGAAGATGCATCAGCCCTGTGTGATGTCAGGCTGAAGTAGCCTTGTCAATTCAGAGGAGGTGGAAACAGAATACACTGAAGCCTCCATTCAGCTAGAGAAAGACACTTTGGCATGTCCTAAAAAGTAGAGGGCAAGGAATGGACAGGGGAAACTGGATGTGATGTCAGACCTGTGTCCCAGTTCTGCTCCCAGAGTGAACTCCATGGTCCACACTTTCAAGCAGAGCCAGTGCTTCATGATGCTCAGGCTCAGCAGTGGGGAGGGAAAGATGGTGATGCAACCACTCTGAGTTCTCAGAGTTCATCCTCAATTTTCCAGAAGTTGAAAAGATACATTGAATATCGATGCATTAAATTATTCCTATATTTCATAAATACTCATATTGTTATGTGAACATATTAGACACATAATTTATGTATGTGTTTGCCTGGGCTCCTCATCTTTCTAAGCAGAACAGGGTTAGACTGAGACAAGACTCTGGTAAGGGACATTTGCTGATCCTTTTGTTCTTTATCCCTCAGGACAGCCAGAACAGCACTGAGAAGAGTTAGACCCAACTGGGAGGTCCTGGTGTCTCACTCACTTTTCCTGGCCTGGCAGACTTGTCCAGGTTCAATTCCTGTGGGTGTTGAGCACTTTCCTTCTCTCCTCCTCAGCCCTAGGCTCACAACAGCAGCTGCTTCCTCCCTAGCCCAAGGCTCCCTGCAAAACAATCCTGACTGCAGCCCTGGTCTGAAGCCACTGTTCCCCAACTCCTCCCTTCATTTTATAGCCAGAAGGTCTGTGCTGCTTCACATTCACACCCCTATTTCCACATTTGCCAAAGCCAGCACTGTTACCTGGGAAATTAGAAATTTGATTTCATCTCATCATTAGAGTGAGGCTTATTTCAATCTGGGCAGGTAAAGGTTTCCTTCATATCTCTCTAACCCATCTAATTAAAAACTTGACAAAAAGCAGCATTAAATTAAGGCAAATATTTCAAAATGCCAACACTACGACCACCTTACTGTTTCTTTGGTTATTGAGCAGCAGCTCTCTCTCACTACACATAGTAAGGACAATAAGCCTCTTCTAGAGTAAGGTAGGTGTAAGGATTATAATCCATATGTGATCAACTGAGAAAAAAGATTAAAGAGGAATTAAGAGAGTGGACAGATGTCATGAAGAATGTTTGATCCTCTGAAAAAAGATGGTAAGGACCTTTGCCCTGAATTTCTTTATGGAATAGTTATTTAAATACTTGATGCTAAGAAACAGTGAAGCCCTACTGAGAACACAGGTGTAAAGCCGAATATTAAAGATTTTATGTGGTGATAGAGGCAAAACAATAACATATCAAAAGGTTGAGTCTTTTCTGCTGTCATCAAAATGCTACACAAATTCTAAATTCTCCAATTTTCCAATTTCTGTTTAGTGGGTGATATAGTGTCTCACACTTGCTTCTAAATTATTATGAATTATCCAGAAAAGGTATTTGATAGGAAGAAATGTGAAGAGCCCTTGATATCATTAAGAGCACAGGCAGTATCACGTGTCTGTCTGCTTGTTTGGGAAGAATGAGGCACAGAGACCTGTAAAACGTAATCATTTATGACTTACCTGGCATCTTAGACATGTTGGGTTAATGTCTAGAGACACCTAAACCTTTTAAAATAGTTTACAAATTTTATTGTCTTTATTTTTGGTCTCATATTATAGCCATGATATATTGTTCTTAAGTTTTCTTTAACTGGTCCCCCTGCAAAGGGTCACAGTCTGTGCATCAAATCTGACATAGCCTGGTCTTGCCTGAGTCTTGGGTCCCTTAGCCCTTTCCAAATTACTGAGATGAGGCAGCCCTACAGCTGTGCCCAGCCCCACTTAGCCCCTGCTGATTTGCAAGTTGGAGCTCACAGCCCTCTGCCCTGAAGATTTGTTACAGTGCTTGCCCTTTGCAGGAGTCAGTCTCAGTCAGGACACAGCATGGACATGAGGGTCCCCACTCGGCTCCTAGGGGTTCTGCTGCTCTGCTTCCCAAGTAAGGTGGGACAGCACTGAGGATTTACTCATCCCAGTATGGCCAGTATTTCTTGGCTCCTCAGAGTTTTCTTAAAGCCTGATTGATTGTGTGGATCTTTGTGTTTGTGTTTCCCATGTCAGGTCCATGATGTGACATCCAATTGACCCAGTCTGAATCCTTGCTGCCTGGTTCTTTAGGAGACACTGTCACTGTCACTTGCAGAGCCAGTCAAATCATTTACAGCTATTTAAATTGTTATCAGCAGAAACCTGGGAAAGCGCCAAAGCCACTGATCTATGGTGGAAGTAATTTGGAATCCAGGGTCCCACTGAGGTTCAGCAGCAGTGGATCAGGGACAGATTACATTCTCACCATCAGCAGCCTGGAGCCTGACAATGTTGCAGCTTATTACTGTCAACAATATTCTGAGGATCCTCCCACAGTGATACAAGCCATAACATAAAGCACCTTAAAGAAGCAGAAGTGTGCTACCTGAGCTGCTACTCCTGATGTTTCCACCTGCTCATGTTTTTTAGATGTAGGCAGGCTTTGAAGATAAATGGAAGATTTGTTGAAGTCCTTGGGCATTCTCTTGTGCATTGTCATTGTCTTTCCTTTTAATCAGCCCTAGAAGTTCTGAACATCAAACACCTTCTTAATATAAAGGAAATTGTATGATATCTGAAAATTCTCTGGTTGTGGCATCTTTTGGAAATCAGTGAGTAAAAGAGAAGGTATTTAAGATAATCCAGAAGGTTAATTCATTGTTAAAATACAATGAATTATACTCTAACAACAGCTTTTACTGTCCTGATGTAGTCAGAGAAGCTGATACTAGAAATGGAGTGCTCTCTGGTGCTCCCCTAGATTGCAGTAACACCACGGAATGAGCCACCTGATTGTGATCTTCTGGCTGTGGTGGAAAACCAGGGATAGAATTATGATTCTGTCACTTGCATAAAGCACCACTTCTTGTGAGTTTCCAACCTTCACCTCTGATTATATATCTACCTGCTGATTTCTATACGCAATAAACCCACTCAGTCTTTGAAAACACATGTATTTCTCTCCTTAGTCATCTCTACAGCAAAGTATAGAAGTGAGGATGAGAAATTTACCTTCTGAAGTGATGGTGACATTGGGGTTGATAGCTGACAGCACAGGTTGGCCTCTGTTGCCCTAAGCCTCAGATATTTTTCAGTTAAGGAACAGCCACCACATATGCTTGAATGTCTTTCCGTTTATTATCTCTTAATACCCAACCATATCCTGCACTATCATTAAGTCACCCACTAAACCAAATATATAAGGGAATAACAACATATATATAGAAATTCACACATGGAGTTTCATATCAATATACGCTTGAGAAACCTTCCATAAAAAAACAAAACAGAAGCAAACTCTCCAAAGAAAACAGATTTTAAAAAATAAAAATCCAAAAACAGTTAGGTAACTGCTATAATTGGAATTTTAACATGGTCCAAGTTTGGCCAACATGACTTTCCAATAAGATTCTAATCCAAAGCACATCACTGACCAAGATGCATTCAGTGGTTTCAGTGATATAATACATACAGTTCAGTTACTCTCCATTCTCAAAATCCTAGGGAGGCCCATGAGTTAGTGCTGGGGCATTAGACATGGAGGTCCATGCATGTGCTGTACAAGTGAATTACATCTAACTGAGGATGGCATGGCTAATGGCATTTTAAATTATCTGACTTGAAAGAAAAAATGGCCTGTCCCTCCTGCTTAACCCAGTGTGTTTGATACCGAGGAACACAGGAAAAATACAAACTGGCTTCGGTGCTCATGAGGACAATGAGCATAGGTTCCTCAGGTTGGTGAGGACAGGGGAGCCTGAGTCTGGGCTGCTGGATTTGAGTGTCCTCAGGGAAACTGTGTCTTTCACTCAGGCTTCAGAGCCTAGTTCTTCTAATCTATGCAGCTGTGATCATCTTTGAACACATTGCGGTGTCTTAATTTCTCCTAAGTTTCAGGCATTTGATAAACATCACTGAACAGTAAAGAAAAGACATATCTGAAATATAAATTATAATCAGATCTTCATTTAACCCAATCCAATCAAACACTAAAGGAAATATCTAGGAATGTTGGTGTTACAAGAAGAGAAATGGGACCAGAGGCACTTACTTATCTATACAGATTCTGTCAACTACCATCTGGCCTAGGCTAGGTGATGGGTGAAGTTGGGGGACACAAAGATTACATCATAAGATCAGAGAATGAAAATTCCAAGCTTACACTCAGCCAAGAGCCTCTCTGGACATGAGTGCCTGGGCATGGGGTGCTCAAGTGTAGCAAGAGGAGGCAAGAGGAGCCCAAGTGACCCAGCCGCTCATGGTTCACCTGCTCCTCCAAGCCTTCCCTGTAGGCAGAGCCCATATCAATGCCTGTGGCAGAACTGCCATGAAAGAAACATATATCTTAAAGGGCGTGCAAAGGATAACTCTTGGCCTGGTGAGGGGATGCATATCAGAAGTACTGAAATTTAATTACTTTAAAATGATATTTGGAAATAACTTCCTTGTAATACAATTATTTTCATTTCATTTTATTATATCATGACTTGACATATCTATATAATTTGGATTGAGTGAATCTTTTGGTCTTTTTGAGAAATTAGAGGACAGAATTACATCTCAGAAATGAATACGCAGTATGTTAATATATTTTAGGTTGTTCCTTAGAAAAGTATTCCTAGTATTTTTAGACTACTGCTTATAGAAAATTTTGAGAACAGGATTTATTAACCCACTGTCTTTGATCAAGAGGGTCCCAATATGGAACATACATGCATACTAAGACCACCCCCATCCTAATAAACTTAACTAAGCTGTACTGCAATGATCCTGTGTGCATAGATCATCTACTTGAACTTCTTTCTTGATAGATGAAGAAATATATAGAACTAGAGAAATTCATTACTAAGTATGAAAAATTTACAATAGATACATTTGGTATGGAAAAACCCTATAATTTCAAGGTAATCCAAGTGATTCTTCTGACCTTTAAATTATTTGTACAACTGAATGTTGTTTTAGTAGACATTTGAAAAGATTTATCCTGGAGTGAAGTCAAATCACTGGCATAGTCAAAGATGGCCTTAACAAAGGTGAATCACAGTACTGGATAAATTTTGAGGATTGAATGTTATAGTAGTTTTGAAAAAAGATAGCTTTAACTGAGTTTGACTGTATTCTAGGATTTAGAACTAAGGAAATTTCAGAGTTGGAAGAAAAATTACTTGGGTAACTTATAGGACTGGATTTTTTCAATGGACCAATAATGGAAACTGTAGCTTTTCAAGTGAATTTTGCATTTCTGAGCAAGATGTTTTCAATGGTTATATGATGTGATACCTAGAGCTCAGTCAATAACCTTTCCCAGCCATATCAGTGATCCCCATGAAAAAGTGCCATGATATCAGAGATGGAGGATCATGGAAGGTCTCTGTCAGTGCATTTCACCCAATTGAGGCAGAAATTGTTAATAGCATTGATATCATCTGACTTGCCAATAGGTTACCAGCTCTATAAGCCTCATGGTACCAAGTGTCAGTGAGTGGATCATATTATCAACAAATGTAAAATTAATTACTGTGGACCTAATCCAACATGTGTAAAGCAATAATTATTTTCTAGTATATGCATGTCCTTTCCAGACAGGGCTTGTTTCTAACAGAAACAATATTTGGAATTCATTCAATGCTGTAGTCAAATTTAAGTCTTTCTGTATAATATAGAATTAGATTGAGGAAATTTTAGCCAAACAGAGTCATTATCTACATAATATTAAGCTTTACTTCTGTCCTGTTTTTTTTTTCACTTAACATAAGCTTATTCTGATCTGATTTTATTAGCTTACAAAAAAGTCATTAGGACTTCAGTTTGACCTAAAATGTATTGAACAAGGCATTTGCTACTCATAGAAGGTTTCTTTTACCAGTATCAGAAATCATCTCTAGCTCTTTCTGTTTAACATTATCAATCTATTTGGTAGTTCTCTGGCAGGAGTTAACATTGTGATGTGTTATGGTTCAGAAATAAAAGGGTCTCCAAGGCAAACATAAGACATGAAAGGGTGTAGTCTTGTCCCTGGATGTACCTTTTACTCTGTGCTTCCCAGCTGGCATGGGATGGGAAGGTTTCTTCCCCCATGCCCTTTTACAATGCCATGTCTGTATTGGAGCCAGCTGACTGTGGAGTGAGCCATCTGAAACCTTGAGCCATAATGCACCTCTCTCACCTATGGGAAAGTGAGTAACAGAAATGTCAGAATGACCCTCTTCACAGCTGTGATGAGTATTACCAAGAGCTAATTTCCAGTGGATCCTGAGTTTCTTTCTCACATAATTCCAATCATACAACTCCAGGCAAGCATCCAGTGATCAAGGACAGTTTTAGAGGAAAGAGGTGGTGTATAAAGCAGGGATACTCTGAATTTTGGAGGACAGTTTGCCTCCTTCCTCAGTACCCGGCTCATATGGGGTGAGAGGAGCATAGAATTAGATGCCCGAGCCACAGTGCATCTGAGAACTTCTCTTGCCTCAGTTGTCCCAATTGCCTCAGCATCCACACTGCTGAGCATGGAGCTCTGTCCAGGACCCTGACTGAGCTCCTGGGGTTTCCACAGTGAGGTCTTTGAGGGATTCTTAAATGGAAATGATGTTACTGGATTCCCCTCTCTAGACCAGGAGTCCTTACCCTTCTCTCACACCTTCAACTGAGCCTTGCTGGGTTGCTCAGGGCTGCCTGTTTTTCAACAAAACAGCACCTGGAGCTCTTGTGTGTATGGCCTAGAATTTGAACTGCCTTAAGATCACTTTCTTTTTAGAATTTATGCTTGATTGACCTTTTGTCCTTAATTAATCAGGTAATTTATAGAGGAGAGAAGCTACTTTGTGCTTCTTACAGAATCTACTGATGAGGGGACTAGTGTCAGATTTATGAAAATGGGTAGAAAAATCACAGTCAAGTCACTGGGACTGCAAACTGAAAATTCTGTAAGAGGCTATGTCACAAACCTGCCAATAGATGGTAAATAAACCCCTTGATGAACAAAGCACACATTTTAGGAATGGGAAATAGAAGTGACAGTTTCCTAATCAAACAGCAGCCCTAGTCCCTGGAGGTGTTTACCCAGTTCTCAGGGCTCACATTTCTGATGAGTCTCTGATCACAATGGGACACATCTCTCCATGTGCTACTTCCTGATCATCTTCTGTTTTATTCATGATCTTCAGTAGCCACACCCTGACAACAAGACCCTTCCAGAAGGAGGCTTGAAGTAGTCAGAACTCTGAGTCAGCAAGGGGCAGGGGTGTGCAGAGAAACAAAGGCAATATATCTGAAGAGCAGCAGCCATGTGTGCAGAAAGGATGAAGTGTCCTTGTGAATTCCAAGTAGAAGAAGACAAAGCCTACTGAAGTCTCCATTCAGGGAAGAGGAAGGGACACACTGGACAATGTTCTCTTCAGGAGGAGGCAAGGAGAGGTCATGGGTAAGTAGATGTGATTTCAGATCCAATTCCCGGTCTATTCACAGAGTCTGCTGCATGGTCCACAGGTGTCAGGCTGGGTCTTGAGCTTCAGGATGACTCATGTGGTTTCTCAGTGTTCATACTCAGTTTGCCACAATTTCAAATGTTATACAAAAAAATAACATTATTATTTATTAATATATTAATTTAATATTTTCCTTGTTAGATGCACACAATAGACACCTAAGTATATGTTTGACTGGTGTTTAATATATTTCTAACCAAATCAAAGTTCTGAATAAGACAAATCTCTTGGATGGGATATTTGTACACTTTTCACTTGTTCTTAATTTCTCAGGATTGATGAGAACACCCCTGAGGACAGGTAGTCCCAGCTCTGAGCTTCTGTTTTCTCAGACTCTCATTCTGGCCACAGTTCTTAGTTTGGTTCAGCAGTTGTGGAGATGAAACAATTTCCTCTCCTGCTCCTCAGGCCCATGACTCAGGAAAGAAGCAGCTGCCTCCATAGCTCAAAGCCAGAACCCTGTAGCTCTCTGCAGTGCCAGCCTGACCCCAGCCCTGGTTTGAGGACCCTGTTCTCATCTCTCCCATTATTGCAGCACTACAAAGTCTGTTCTGGTCTCATAGTCATTGCCCCTGTCCACACCTGCTGACAACAGCCTTGCTACCTGGATAATTAGAAATCTGACTACAGGTCATCCTTGGGGCCTAGCCTGTTTCCTTCATGTCTTTCTAACCAATCTAACTTAATACATAAGCAAAGCATGATTAAATTAGGGAAAGTATTTCTAAACATTGACACAATAATCTTTCCAGTTTTCTGTTGAATTATTGAGCACCAGATATGTCTCCCTGTGCAAGATAAGGACAACAAGCCTCTTCCACACCAAGGCAGATGCAAGGATTATGAAGGCCATGTGGTCAGGTGAGAAATGAGACTAATGAGGAGAGAGAAGGATGGACAGTTGCTGTGAAGGATTTTAGTTCCTTCTCAAAACAATGGTAAAGAGTTTCTCCCTGTATGATTTCATGAGATTGTTATGAGAGTACTTGACACATAGACAATGTAGTGATCTTGAGGATCTGAGGCAATAATTCCAAGATTGAAAAGTGCATGTGGAGAAAGCTCCTAGGGCAGAGAAGCTGAGCCAGTCCCAGCACCCAGAAAGAAGCTGCCCTGCTGCCATCCCAAGCTCCTAGGGCAGAGAATGTGAGCTGGTCCAAGTACCTAGAAGAAAGCTCCCCCACTGCCATCCCAAGCTCCTAGGGCAGAGAACCTGAGCTAGTCCCAGCACCTGGAAGGAAGCTCCCCCGCTGCTATCCCAAGCTCCTAGGGCAGAGAAGGTGAGCTGCCCCCCCACCCCGTGGAAATGAGAAGACATGTAAACAAGCCTCAAAAACAGACTTCTGGATCACCTACAGCAACCCCAATGGAAAACAAGATGGAACAATCTGATAACAACCTGGACTCTCTGAACTGGCAACAAAAGAGGATCTGGGAAAAATAAAATCAGAAATAATTACTCAGATAACAGCAAAGATTTTGCTCATAGTGCAAGACATGATTAATAAATCTAGAGAGGACACAGATAAAAAAAATAGAGGATCTGAGGAACATGATGGATTCCTAACATAGGAAACAAATGGAATCCATAAAACAGATGCAAATAGATTTCCAGGAGATTAAAAACACCGTCAAAAGTCCACACAGCCGAATGAACCAATGTGAGGATAGAATTTCAGATATAGAAGAAAAGATTGCAATTAGTGAGGAGGAAAAGAAAAATTGCTTTAAAATTGTAAGGGAACACAAGAAATCAATCCAGCAGCTGCTAGATGATGCAAAGAAGAAT
>NW_004624749.1:15037350-15071110 GCF_000247695.1 Heterocephalus glaber
GAAAAGAATATATATATATATATGGGCCTCCCTCAGGGTGTGTCTCTGCTGTCACTGTAGACAACATGGGCAGCAGTGTGCAGATCTAAGTCAATTAGTCTCAGCAAGCCAGCTGTAGTCCACTGAAATTCAGGCTGACTTCTGTCTGCAAGGGCCAAGTTGAGGTCTCTGATCTCCTGTAGGATTGAACCCTGCAAGGTTCTACTGCAGGTTTTAGCTGCCCTTTCCCTGAGGTGAGTCCGGGTTTCTATGGGAGGTGCTGATCCTACCAAGTTACCAACCACAGTGGTACTGTGTGCCTTTATTGCAGAGATTTTCTTCACTTTCCCAGTGGGCTTCAATTTTCATTGAGGAGCCTCAGAGAGGCCCTCTCTCTGTTGTTCACTTCTACTCTATCTTCTGGAGCTAATAACCATGGCCTTTATGCCCCACCCCATGCCTCTGTAGTGCAGATTCAGATACTGTGCTGTGTGTCATGGTCCAGGGGGCTGTCCCACATGGTGTGGTCCATAGGCAGATGGCCTCCATTTGATGGTTCTGGGGCAGCGGGGGTGGTGCTGGCCTCAGTTTTACACATACTTAAGTTGTGGCTAATAACAAACTTACTGAAACTATAAAACCTTCAAGGGAATGCAAAAAATAGAAATTACTTCCAAAATTATTATATGAGATCTTGAAAAATTCCAAAGTGAAAAAGATATAAGGATATTAAAAAGAGAAAAATCAAAGACTTATAACAGTCATGACCAAAATGCAAAAAAGAATTCCAAAAGAAAATTTAATCTTTCAATATATCTGTATATTTAACAAAAAGAACCTCTTAAGATTATATTATAAATGCTATGCTTAGAATTCAAGATTAATAGCTATAATTTTGCATAATGTTTAGGAAAAGTATGACATTTCTCTTTCATTAACTTTTGATTTTGTGCCTAGTAATTTTTTTAATCTTTACATAAATTTCTATTTTTCTCCATTTTTGTTTGAAATAAAATCTAAACATGTAAGTAAGATCATG
The DNA here is from genome assembly GCF_000247695.1 of Heterocephalus glaber. Next base: position 15,038,369 of record NW_004624749.1, read on the forward strand.
CCTTTTATCTGGTATATGAGACATATAAATTCTCATTTTATGCACTAAAAAATGACAAGGACAAAGAAAATAGAGAAACACAGAACTCTTTATTGTCAGAGCTGAGATGAGCTTGCAGATGGTCTTACTCATAAAACTCAGGCTCTCCAATGGGGTGGAGACAAAATTTTCCAATGGATCCCTCACCTTCCTGTGAATACTATTAACCAACTTATTAGAGAAAAATTTAATTAGTATAAACTACGATAATTTTAACTGTACAGCTTGTTAAATTTAGGCACATAAATGAATCTTACAAAATACTTCCAAAACCAAAATATACAATATTACTATAAAACTCAAAAGCTTTTGCCTGCCTTTTTGGACCAATTTACTCTCCATCAGTTGGAGTAATTAAATCCAGAACTACCCCTTGTCAGTATAGATTAGATTTTCTTTTTCTGGAATTTCATACAAAAGAAATAACATACTTTCTATTGTCTAGTGACTTCGTGTTTTTCACAACATACTGTAGTTGTATTTTACTTCTATTCATGTTGTTCTATATACAAATAATGTGATTTTCTTTATTTTTGAGTACTATTTAATATTTTGTAATGTCATAATTTATCCATTCATGGTTTGATGATGATTTGGGTAGTTTCTACTTTATTTGTGAATAATTATGTGAAGCTAGTTTCAATGTTATGAATGAAGCTAGTTTGACAAGTCTTGCACAAGATACCGTGTGAATTGGTGTTTTTAAGAACCTTGCTCCAAAGGTTTGAGAGTACAACTGTTGGGTAAGATAGAAAAGTTTTAAAATGCTGCCAAACTGTTCTGCTAAGAGGTCATAAAGTCTTCATTTCCACCAGGAATCGATAGAGCCTCAGGTACTCCCAGTATTTGTTTGTTTTTATAAGGTTTCACTTAACTGATATTTGACAATAACCAAAAGAGCTAGATTTCATTAAGCCATTTATTGTCATTTATTAATTACCATGCTATGTTTGTGTGCTTTTCATGTTTTAGAACTTAGCTTCATGAATACAGTGCACTGAAAATTAAGGGATACATGTGAATGTCATATCAGTGAGATGAGGAAACAAGGAATGAGGTTTAGAGAAAGGATGCTCCTGTAGCTGAACCTGAGATTTTTGTGGGAAAAATAGTGCAGAGCTTGAAGACTATGTCCTTTCAGTGGTTGACACCTCCCCTGCTGCTGCCTTCACAGTTGTAAAAAGAGAAAAAATAGGCTAGTGGCCCTATGTTAACTTACCCACACTGTATTGTGTTCCAGAAGCTTTAACTCTGCAGTTAACAGTGGGCAGAGATGCTGTGGTAACAGGAGCTGTTCAAGTACCACAGTCCTGGAGCTAAATAGGAAGATGTGAAAACAAAGAGAAGAGATATTATTCAGTGTGAAATAAAATCACCTCTATTTCTCCTTAATAGTTAGGAGCCCGATCAGTGAGAGCAAAGCTACCCACTGAGGAATTCACTAAGAGGCAGAGAAAGGCCCCAAGCAGGTTCAGTGAAGCAAGTGGCTCTGAGTGACTTAAAAGAACAGTGTCAGTTCTAGTGCTGCACCTACAAAAACAGACAATAATAAGATCACCAGAATTTAAAAACTGCTCGACACATTTTAAAATTATTGTAGACTCATCATTCAGTTCAAGCAGGTCTATGTCCTATTAAACTCCAAGACAATCAATACTATGAAAGCCCCTATTCCAACATATTTACTAAGCCAGGACATTCAGTATAATAATGGAAGATAGGAAGTTTTGGTAATAGCCAGATGTATTATTCAATATTTTTCATTATTGTATTTCATAATTTGGTGTATTTTGATATTAGTGTTTGAAGTAAATTCCAAGGTTTTGTCATTCTGAGGAATAAAAAAATATAAGAACACTAAATCACAAATGATAGGAAATGAAGAAAAAGACAAACAGGTAGGACATAGTATATTTTTAAGGCAATAAAACAACATTGTGTCATGCCAGAATGTTGAATTGTGTAATTGTATATTAGTTTATGCTGCTGAAATGTACAACATGGAGAGTGAACTTCAGTGTGAACTGTGGACTTTGGGCATAATTTGATATTGATTGACTGCAACAAAATTGTAACTGAATGCTGATGATAGAGGTTTTATATCTGTGGAGGTGGCTATAAAGAACACTTCTGCACCATAAATTTTGTTGTGAACTTAAATCTACTCTAAAAATGACATTAGTTTTTAAAAATTCTTGCTTGGAACACATGGAAGGCTTTCTCTGTTGCTGTGTGAATCCAAAATGACGCCAGAACCTGCAGTGCTCAGGGCCACTCTTGTGCCCTCCATTGAATCAGGACAGGACTGCGATGTCGGTGCCACAGGAGTTGAGGAGGAGGAAAGGGAGTTAGGTGCAGAGGAGCCTCCTTCCACCTTCTACCAAACACTCCCAGTGAAGCTAAAGCCAGGCTTCATCTGAGCAATGTTCTCAGCAGGTGGAGACAGAAGGGGTGGCAGCTGTACCAATAAAATTAATTTTAAAAAGAAAGAATAAGACATTCTTTTTCTAAGAATGATTTATAAAAGAAAAAATTATACTTTTACGTATACTTTTTTTCATTAAGGTTATTGGTACATTTTAGGTATAAAATATAATAACATTCATCATTGGAGATTGTACCTTTACATAATATATCTCGATTCTTATTTTCCCCCTTCCCCTGCCCTCCTTTTAACACCTCCATCCCTTTCTATTTACAAAGATTTGGTTTCTATTTTTTCCTTTTCTTATATTTTTTCCTTTCCCTTCCCCTATACCTCCCACTTACTCTTCCCATTTAGACCTTTCTTCCCATTTTACACTATCTATTATACCTTTTGTTCCTCATTTACATTTTCAGTTTCTCACACCAGAAAAACTATTCAGTATTTACACGTGTGTCCTATTTATTTTACTTAATAATATCTCCTCAATGTTCATCCATGTAGCTATAAATGCCTCTAATTTCTCATTTTTTATGATTTAGTAGTACTCCATTTTATAAAAAAATACACAGAGCTGGGGATTTACCTCAGTGGTGCAGCCAAATGCCCGACAACACAAGGTCCTGAGTTTGATTCCCGGTACAAAAAAATAAAGCCACATTTTCTTTATTCAGTCTCCAATTGACTGGCAATTGGGCTGTTTCCATGTTTTAGCTACTACAAACTATGCTGCTGTGAAGATGGGTGCACATATATAGCTGTAGTATGATTCTTGTAATTCTTTTGGGAAGATAACCAGGAGAAAAATTCCTGGGACAAATGGGACTTCTAGTCTTAGTTCTTTGAGGTATCTCCATACTGATTATAACAGTGTTTGCACCAGTCTACACACCCACCAACAGTGGAGAAGGGTTCCTTTTCCCCCATATCCTTGTCAGCATTTGTTATTGGTTGATTTCATGATACCACCCACTCTTTCTGGGGTGAAGTGGAATCTCAGCATTGTTTTCATTTGCATCTCTCAAATGATCTGTGATGTTGAACATTTTTTCATATGTTTATTTTCTATTTCTACTTTTTGTCTGAGAAATGTCTGTTTTCAGGTGCCCATTTTTGCATCAGGTGTTTAAATTTTGTAGTTCTGATTTTTAAAATTCTTTATATATTCTAGATAGGAGACCATTGTCTGAGGAACAGCTGGTAAATTGTTTTCTCCAAATTATGGGTTGTCTCTTCATGCTGTTGGTGGTTTCTCTTGCTGTGCATAAGCTTTTTAGTAAGAAAAGATCCCAGTTTTTGATTCTTTGTGCTAGTTCACGTGGAACTGAGGTTTTGTTCATGAAATCTTTTCCTACACCAATGTCTTCAAGAGTTCTACCTAACCTCTTTTCCAGCTGGTTTAGTGTTTTTGTTTTAATATTTCAGTCTTTGATCCATTTCAATTTGAGTTTAGTGTATGGCGAGAGGTAGAGGTCTAGTTTTAATCTTTGGCAAGTTGAAACCCAATTTGTCCAGCATAGGCAATCTCCTCCACTGAGGGCATTTGGCTCCTTTGTCAAAAATGAGGTGGCTGAGTGTGTCTGGAGTTGTTTTTGCATCTTCTAATCTTTTGAACTGGTCCTCAGGTCTGTTTCTTTGCCAATACCATGGTGTTTTTATCACAGTAGCTTTTTAGTATAGTTTCAAGTTTGGGATTATGATACCCCCTAACTTGTCTTTGTTGCCTAGAATTGCTTTTGCTATTCTAGGTCTCTTTCTTGTTCCAAACGAACTTTTGGACTGTTTTCTCAAGTTCTGTGAAATATGCTGTTGGAATTCCAATTGGGATTGTATTGACTCTATATACCAGTTTTGGAGATATGACCATTTTCACTGTTTGTTCTTCCTACCCAGGAGCAAGGGATGTCTTTCCATTTTCTGATATCATCTTTAATATCTCTTTTCAGGGTGCTATAGTTTTCAGAGAAGAGGTCTTTGATTTCTTTTGTTAGGTTGATTCCTAGGTATTTCAGTTTTTTGGATGCTCTAGTGAAGGGAGTTGTTTCTCCAGTTCCTTTTTCAGTGAGTCTGTTGTTTGGGTACAGGAAAGTTATTAATTTTTGTGTATTGAACTTGAATCCAGCTACTCTACTAAATTTGATTATTAAGTCTAGAAGAGTTTTGGTGGATTTCTTGGGGTGTTCTAGAGTACCATGTTGTCTCCAAATAATGACAATTTGACTTCTTCATTTCCTATCTTTCTTTCTTTCTTTTTTTTTCTTTCTTTTGTCTAATTCCTCTGGCTAATATTTCCAGAACTATATTGAACTGGAGTGGTGATAGTGGACATCCTTTTCTTGTTCCTGATTTTAGTGTAAAGGATTACAGTTTTTGACCATTTAGTATGATATTGCCTGTTGGTTTTTCATAAATGGCTTTTTTTAGATTGAAGTAGAGACCATCTATTCTAATTTTTTGTAGGGTTTTAATCATGAATGCATGTTGCATTTTGTTGAATGCTTTTTCTACATCTATTGAGATGATCTAAGGTTTTTGTCCTTGATTCTATTCTTTTTTTACATGTTCACTATAGATTTAACTTTTTCCATAATTTGCAATTGGCAAATGGTTGAATCTGTAGACCATGGATATAAACTGGTTACAGTAATTATTTTTTCAAAAAGGCAAAAAATAGATAATTATAAACTACTAAGCCATTATGAAAAGATATTCCAATCATTTTTGCCTTGAGAATAACTTTTTACAATGAATTCAGAATCTGTGTCATCTTACTTTGAAATTTGACTGCTACTAACCAGTTAGGGGAAAGGTTTGGGGAATCAGGACAGAACAGAAGTAAGATATGATATAGTGTATTATATGTGACTATGGCAGGAACAAGAAAGAGGTGGCATCCTTTCTGAGAATTTGATCTTTTTACATATTTTCCCTTATCATTTCCCAATATTATTTCATAAAATTCATTTTCTTTTCTGGCAAATTCAAATATGCAACATAAGTAATGAAGAAAATCCTCTGTATAGTAAATATTTATTTCTTCAAGAAAACTTAATAAAATATGATATGTTATAAAATATTATTATGTATGCATTTATAATTTATTTGAAAATAACATATAGTAGCTAACTCAATATAAAAAGAGCCACAGGTTATAACTGTATGTTTGTTCCTATGAAGATGCTAGGTTATATCAAAATATCATTATACTTATTTATCCTTGTAACTTTCTCCAGAAAATTTTCAATGGTCTGATCATTGTTGGAGAAATATAAAATTCTTAAATTATAAGTAAGTTTGTTAACTATGCTTCTTTTTTAAAAACATGATGTTTTACTTCAAAATCACTGTTTAAAAATAAATTTTATCAGCTGGTAGGCAATTTTATGATAAATCTCAGTGCTAATTTGTTTGTGAATGTGTATATTTAAAAGATTTATATATATATATATTGCTTGACTGCATTACCCTATTGCTGCTCATAATAGAATTAAATATTTAAGAAATAATATTCATGTAAAAGGATGTATTAAATGCTTTTTAGTGTACTTATAGTTACAAATATAACTATAATGATAGAATGCATTTTGTTATTATTTAGTTTTGAACTTGTTCTCGTTAGCTTGAGCCAAATGTGGTAAATGCATGATTATTTCATTGGACAACTTGTACCCCTAGTGTAGAAGTGGTAGATGCATGGAACGGTCATGCATCTCAACTGGTCATTCAAACCGCTCAGCGGAGAGACGTATGAATTGTGGTCCTGTCATTAATGTGTTATTAAAGAGAATGACTTTCAGCACACAAATGATCCATTTGCCAAAATATGATAGTTATTTATCACAAATATTTTAACCAGATAGATACCATAAAATGTATTTTAAAAAGGAGATATCATTATATAAATGGTAATATGTATCATATATATGAATTTAAACTATTGACTTCTCAGAAATTACTTTAAATATAAACGTTTTTGTCTGTAATATCTGAATTGGTAAGTGCATATTCTTCACTATTTTTGGAAAAACAAAATGTTGAAAGACAATCCAATGATAGAATTAACTTTCTTCTTTCTTAGCTAATAATGTTTGGTGAATATTAAATTTTAGGACATAAATAGCAGAATAGTAAGTTAGAGTTTGACAAGGTATCCTGAAAATAATAATATTTGGGGCATCATATATTCATGATAATTGTGAAACACTTTCCTAATAATTGAGTTATAATCATTACTTTTATAAAAGTTCTTTCTGTTGTTATAAAATCAGGAATACTGTACAGCATAGTAAAGCAGAAACGCTAAACATGCCAAACATTTAGCTTGCTATAGTCAACCAAAAATCATCTAATGATGGTAAAGACTGTAGTCTGTACACAATATGATTGACACAATATGATTGTAACACAATATGATTCACAGTAAGGCTTAATGTATATAACTTAAAACACATAATAGACTTATTTTAAGTGGCTTTAGATTCATAGGAAATCTAAAAATAAAGTGATTATATTTTTGAGAATTTTATCACAATAAGAATATCTAGTCTTTACTAATACAATAAAGGAAATTGGATCACTGAAAAAAATTAGAAACAAAATCTGTACACTATGTTTTTTAGGTCCTATTTTTCTTTGTTAGATGTATACCAAATATACATACAGTCTTATATCTTTAGGCCTAGGATACAAACAAAAATTAGCTGTGTGATAGCTACTTTATGTAATACAGGCATTTATCTACTGTGAACTGAAAATTAAATTTTCATCCTGACAGATTTTCAATTTCAGTCAGAAAGGTAGCAAATCATACCATGAAGAATGTTATTTACACAACTTTTCTCTACAATATTTTCTCAGTGCAGTATTTACTATCTTTAAAAAGTAAAAAAAGAACTTTAATAAAAGTAACAATAATAGCAGATATTGATTTTGACAGTACTGTTCCATAACTCAAAACAAAAGAATGTATTTCTTGAAATTGGGTGATTTTGTTAATTACTAACCTTTAATCAATCCCTTAAGAAATAGGCATCTGATCATCTAATACATAAGTTGTTCTTTCCTTATTAAATTTTTCAGACCACTTGTGAGTAAGTTCTGGATAAAAACTTGGTTTATGAGGCCAATAATCTAAGTACACTGTATTACTCATTCTTTTGGGAACAGCTTTCTCAATCTGGGTTCCTTCATGCCATTCAATAAAAGAGGTGATAGAAATTAAACTTAGGTAGCCCTGAAGTGCAGCCCTCAGACTGACTTCATAATACTTTGCATTGATTTGGTTCCACGTATTTTGAGTGTTCCAAGGCTGGATGCTGGTGTCTATGTATCCCACACCCACACTTGGGATAAACATTAAGTTGTACTTATCACAAGAGTTTTAGGTTAACCCAGTTCTGATGTGAGGAACCATAAGTAAAGCCATTTGTGGCAAAACAACATCAAAACCACTTTCAAAAATATCATTTTTATGTTTTTCTTCTACTAGAAGTATAATAAATAATCCATTATAAGAGGAATTTCCAACACTGACACCCGGAGGTGATTAACAGACTGGCCCATTTTTCAGGCTTGGTGACATAGGCATCGTATACATAAAACATACAAAGAGATGTCTAATTCTTGTCTTGTACCTGTAAAAGGCTGGGTGATTTCCGCATCTGTCTATAATGTATTTGACATTTCGATACATGTTTTGATCATCTTGATTCCTATAGGGTTCTATGTGAAAAGTGATCTTTAGATTGTAGTTATGAGCCTTGTCCAAAACAGTTGGTACCAAGTTATCAGTAGCTTCTCCATTCTCATATTTTGAATCAAGTGGGTACCAAGATAGTGCAAGTACACCAATAGAAGCTGAATGCATTTGTCTCATGTGAGTTTCTATGACAGAAGGATCCCAAGAGCTGTAACTTCCCAACTCGGGATGAAAGCTGGAGCCAATGTCATCTGGGGTGTGTGTCTCCCTTGTGGATAATTCTTGGCTATTCTAGGGTCCCAGTGTTCTAAGACTGGATGGTTCCAATGTATACATTTACCATCAAATTGTGGTAAAGCCACACCAACTGTAATAAAATACATCCAAAAAGTAATTCACAGGAGGCACTTCTTCAAGGTTAAGTTCAGAGGCTTTGGAAGGTTTCATGGTGATCTCAACACTTTTTACATTCTTGGTATTGGTTTCACTCTTGATTCTGTCACTCTTTTGTAAATCAAGTTTTTCCCCCCAAATGGACAGTGTGTTGATGAAGTTCTGGAAGAAGGTCAAGTCCAAAAGAAGCTCCAAAAGTATCTGTATATGGGCTCATCATTTTTAAACTCATCATCAGAGAGAAAATAAATAGAACAAAAAGTGACAAAATGATGCAAGTCCTTCACTGAAATTTTGCCATGATGACATCCTTTAAATTCCAAAACAATAAATGTTTTGCCAAAGGAAAGTCTGACCTGACAGACTGCAACCCGGCATATCCGACGGCTGCACCTCCCACTGCCGACCATAGACACATTGGCTCTATTAATTTAGGGTATTACATTTATTGATTTGCATATGATGAAATATCCTTGCATCCCTAAGATGGATCGGACTTGGTCAGGGCATATGATCCTCTTGATGATCTTCTGTATTCTATTTGCCAGTATCTTATTGAGGATTTTTGCATCTATGTTCATTAGTGAGATTGGTCTATATTTCTCTTTTTTGGATGGGTCTTTCTCTGCTTTGGGGCTCAAGGTGATGCTTACTTCTGGGAATGAATTTTGGAGTATTGCTTACCTTTCAATTTCATTGAAGAGTTTAAACAGTAGTGGCAATAGTTCTGTAAATGTCTTGTAGAATTCAGAAGTGAAACCATCAGGGCCCAGGCTTTTCTTAGTTGGTAAGTTTTAATTATATTTTCAATTTTGGTGATTGATATTGGGTTGTTCAGAATTTCTAGGTCTTCTTAGTACAACTTTGGTAATTCATATGTACCTAGGAATCTGTCCATTTCATCTTGTTTTCCATTTTATTGGTGTATGGGTTCTTGAAGTAGGTATTGATAATCCTCTAGTTTTCTGCTGGGTCCATTGTAATTTTACCTTTTTCATTCCTTGAGAGCTTGTTTGGAGGTTCTAGCAGGGAAGCGCAGCTACTCATATACCCTTGACCGAGGAAACGGTCCTCCTCTATCAGGGGTGGTCGTCCTCTTCGACTGAGCGCGCAGCTTCAGGAGGGACACACATGGAGCGGTGAGGGAGGAAGGGGACACCCGCCTAGCCAGACAGATCAGCCGAATCAACCCTGGCGATCAATGGGGTGACAGATGTCTCAGCCAGATTGCCCTCACATCCACCCTTTTCATTCCTAATTGCATGGATTTTACTCTTTCCTTTTTTGAGAAAGTTGGCCAAAGGTTTGTCAGTTTTGTTTGTTCTTTGAAGAACCCACACTTTGCTTCATTTTCGTATCATTTAGTCTCCATTGCATTGATTACTGCTCTGATCTTTATAATTTCCTCCCTTGTATGACCTTTGGTTTTTCCTGCTCTTCTTTTTCTGAAAGCTTGAGGTTCAGCATCAGGGTGTTTATTTGTGCTCACTCTGTTTTCCTAATTTGAGTATTCACAGCTATGTATTTCCCTCATAAGACTGCTTTCATTGTGTCCAATAGATTCTGATATGTTGTATTGACATTGTAGAAACTGTTTGATTTCTTCTTTAATTTCCTCTGTGACACATGTGGTCATTCTGAAGTCTGTTGTTTCCATGTGTTTATGAAATTTTTGTGGTTTCTTTTGCTATTGATCTCCAGTTTCATTGCAGTATGGCCTGATAATATACAGGAGAAAACTTCAATTCCTTTTTACTTAAATATGTTCTATGAATGAGTACATGGTCTATTTTGTTGAGTTACCTGTGTGCAGCAGAAAAGAATGTGTATTCTGATTCGGTGGGGTGGAGCACTCTATAAAATCTGTTAAGTTTATTTGTCCAAGAGTTTGATAGAGTTGTGGTATTTTGTCATTTATTTTCTGTCTAGTTCATCGATGTATTTGTGACAGTGTGGTGTTGAGGTCCCCCACTACTATTGTATTAAGACTTATTTGCTTTTTCATGTCCATTAGTATTTGTTTTATATAGTTGAGTGGACTTGTATTTGGTGTATATGTACTTTTGATTGTCATCTCTTCCTCTTGAATTATTCCCTTTACAAAGATGTAGTGTTCTTCTTTGTCTCTCTTAATCAGTATTGGTTTGAAATCCACTTGATCTCCAAAGAGGATAGCTACTAAGGATTTTTTTTTGAAAGAGGTTCCTGTTGCATGCAGTATTGTTTTCCACCCTTTAACTTTCAGTCTATGAGTTTCTTTTTGAACTTAGTGTGTTTCTTGCATGCAGCATATTGTTGGATCTTGCTTCTTGACCCATTCTGCCAGTCTATTTGTTTTGATCGGTGAATTGAGACCATTAACATTGATGGTTATAACTGACATGTATTGTCTTATCCTTTTCATGACTTTTCTTCTTGTTGAATTCTCCCCCTTTGCATTTAATTTCTTCTTGTGCCTGTTGGATTCATTCTGCTGGGCTTCCTGGGGTTGTGATCCTCATTATCTTTTCCTAGGATATTTTAAAAAAATTTTGGAATGCTGGTTTAGTATTCAGGAAGCTCTTCAGGTGCTCTTTGCCCTAAATTATCTTATATCTCCATCATTTTTGAAAGAGAGTTTTCAGGGTACATGAATCTGGGCTGGAGGCTGTTTTTCTTTAGGGTTTGAAATACATCACTTCAAGCTCTTCTTGACCTAAGGGTGTGTGTTCAGAAGTCTGCTGTGATTTTGTGAGCTTTTCTTTTTATGTGATTTGTTTCTTTTCTCTATCTCCTTGTAGAGTTTTGTTCTTCTGTTGAGCTTCTGGAACCTTAACTATTATATGCCTATGTGTAGATTTTTTTTTAACAAGGCTAGTTGGAGTCCTATATGCCTCACTTATCTGTATGTCAAATTCTTTTCCCCTGCTTGGGAATTTTCCTGCCATTACTTCTGTGAATTGATTTTTTATGGCATCTACAATCTCTCCTGTTTCTTTGTTGACTCTGATCAGTCTTACGTTGTTGTTCTTTGCATCATCAAGCAGATGTTGGATTGATTTCTTGTGATCCCTTATTATTCTTCAGAAACTTTTCTTTTCCTAGTCACTAATTGAAATCCTGTCTTCTATATCAGAAAATCTTTCCTCACATTGGTTCATTTTGCTGCATAAACTTTCAATGGAGTTTTTAATCTTCTGGAAATCTGTTTGAAACTGTTTTATGGATTCCATTTGTTTCCTATGTTGGGATGCCATCATGTTCCTCATGTCTTCTATTTTTTTTCTCTGTGTCTGCTCTAGATTTATTAATCATGTCTTGCACTATGGTCACAATCTCTGTTGTTATGTAAGAAATTATTTCCGATTTCTTATTTTTCCAGATCCTCTTGTTGCCAGTTCAGGGAGTCCAGGTGGCTGAGTTTCAGATTTTTTCATCTCACTTCCCTTTGTGGTTGCCTTGTTGATCTGGAAGTCTGGTTTTCAGACATTTTTACTTGTCTTCTCATTTCAACAGATGAAGCCTGCTGTGCCTTTCTTCAGGCAACATTTTGCCCACCCAGTGGTCTTCAATTCTCAGCAAGCCACAGAATGGCTTTTTCTCTGCTGCTCACCAGTGTACCAATTTCTGGGTTCAGAGTGGTGGCCTTCTGGATCCCTCCATTGTCCTGTTGTCTGGGGGGTGTTCTGGCTGGGTCCTGTGCACACTTGGGATGGTATTCAGGCATGTCTCTGTCTTGGGCCTGCTCTCCTAAGTAACTGTTGTCTGAGAGGGGCTTTGGCCCAGTTGCTGGTGTCTGGGTGGGCTTCTGGCTTGGTACTGCATGCACTTACTGATGGTATCAGGGGAAGCCTCTGGCTGTAGCTTGTGCATCTGTGCAGTTCTCTTCCTGGCAGATATTAGGCTGAGGCTTGTGGGCCCAAGCACCCAAGTTTGTGTCAGAGCCCTGGCTGGAAGTGCCTGCAGCTCCAAGTCTCTGGTCCACCAAGCTTCTCACTGGGATCAGTGCACACTTACCAATGGTATTGGGGGAGGCCTCTCCAGGTAGGAATATTTTAACACAGAGAATTAAAATGTACAGGACAGCTTTTACTGATCTGAGAAAGTGAGAAAAGCTGATACTAGATATTGTGCTCTCTGCTGATCCCAGAGTGCCATAGCACCAAGCAATGGGCCTGTTCAACATATGATCCTCTGTCCTGCAGAGAAAAGCCAGCACTGCAATTCTCATTGTCACTTGCTAGGAGCACCTCTGCATCTGAAGCTTCAGCCTTAGCTGCTCTGCATGTATCTGCCTTGTCGTTTTCAAATGTAATAAATCCTCTTCTGTCTTTCCATATTCATAAGTTTATCTCTACTTATTCAGCTCTACAGCAAAGAATGGAAGGAAAAGTTTTTCTAAGAAATGTACTTTAGAAATCATGGTGACCATGGGGGAGGTTACAATGGACAGCCCAGGAAGGTCACTGCTGCCTGAAGTGATAGAGATTTTCAGTTAGGAGATGGCCCCAAAACATGCTCAAATGCATTTGCAAGTATAATCTGTGAACACAGACATATATTGTAGGATTGTAAGACTAAGTAATAGGTTATCCTTTAGCCAAGAGTGAGCTGAAGTGGACTTTACAGGTATCCTAAATCCAGTAGTACCCTAATGACTTGAAATTACAGACTTTCTGAAATGATCCTTTGGAGGTAGATAATGGGCTTCAGTTTCTTCCTTCTGTATGTAAACAAAGAGACATGGAGAACAAGAGATACTCACTGCTAAGTATAAAAATTTAACAAGCCAGTCATTTAGTACAGAGAAAAAAACCTCCTAGAGTCCAAATCGAATGTTTGACTATTCTTTTTATCCTAGATTTATATATATATACATATATATATATATATATATAAAAACATATATTTTTTTTTTTTTTTAAACCGGGGATTGAAGTCACTCGGGACCTTGTGCTTGCGAGGCAGGTGGCGGAATCACTGAGCTAAGTCCCCTCCCTATCTTAGATTTATTTTAAGAACTGAGTATTTGTTCTCTAGAAATTTGAAAGATTTTATATTAAGTGTAGATGAAATCATTTCCAACTTGAAAGATGATGTTAAAGAAGGTAAATCACAGCATTGGATAATTTCAAGTGTTCTAGCATCTTATATGATTTTGCAAGGAGAGAGTCAATTCAATGATATTGAATAATGATTTTGACAGTTTTTCAGGTCTTAGAAGTACTTCTGTTTTAGAGGAAAAAATCACTTGGGTTACAGCTCTAATTGAACTTTTAAAATTTACCAAAGCTGATAACCATGGCTTCCCAATAGAATTGCATTCTAAAGCACATCATTAATAAACGTGATGTCATATGTAAAGATGCATATCTCCAATGATGAATGTCATTATATTGTACATCTAAAATGTACCAATAAAAGGACTAAAAAAAAAGAAATGTGATGTCGATGGAAGTGGAAGGAGTGGGAAGTTTGTACTGTTTGTCATATTTATTCTGATCATATGTCCCAGGTATAATGTCTGTTGCAAGGATCAGAACTTGAAACTTTGCCCTATGGGAGTTAGATGGTTCCTGAGGAAGACTAGTGCTCTAGTCAAGAAAGAGGCCCCTTTTACCTTGTAAATACAGTGGAAAGTTTTTTTAGAAAAAAATTAATGATATGAATGAGAAAGTTAACTTGAAATAAATAACAAAAGGAAGACTGTAAACATTGCTCAAAATGTTTGCACATCACCTTAACCTCTGTTCTTATTTCAGGATCCAGTGGGGATATTGTGTGGACCCAGAGTCCGAGCTTCCTCTCTGTCACCACTGGAGAGCCAGCCTCCATCCCCTGCAAGCCCAGTCAGAGTATTGGAGATAGCTATGGTACCTATTTGCATTGGTGTCTACAGAAGCCAGGCCAGTTCCCAAGGCTTGTGATCTACAAGTTTTCCAACAAGATCTCTGGAGTCCCAGACAGGTTCAGTGGCAGTGGCTCAGGGACAGATTTCACACAGAAAATCAGCTGGGTGGAAGGTGAGGATGCTGGAGTTTATTTCTGTCAGCAAGTTGGGCATGTTCCTCCTACCTTGATACAGTCATGAATATAAACCTCCCTGTGTGGGGCTGAGCAGCTGTCATAAGTGTTGCTGGTCTGCAGAGCAGCACATCAGATACTCCAAGTCTGTTGGAGAGGTGGATAGTGGGGAAGTCAGGGTGAGGGGCTGATGCTCTCTATTCCGTGTGTTCTTCTGCCAAGGACTTGTCTTCTGCCTCATCCTTGAGTGGCAAGAGTGGCAGGAGAGTGAGGTGGTCTCTGTATCTGGTATCTTTAAGCAACCAGCCAAGATGACAGGAAGACTTCAGTGACAGGTCCTCCTGTTCTTCCCTGCCTGGCACAATTGCTAGGAAATTCTGTAAGGATGAGAATTGACCACTTCTGCAGATCCTTGAAAAGAGAAGTTGAACACATATAAAAAGTTACCATTCTGTAGCGTAATTCTCAAAACATTATATCGAGTGATAGTGGAAAATGATATTTACCCAATTATTGAACTTCCACATACTATCCTTACCAAAAGGATGGCTGAGAATAATTAATAAAAACACATTTGAGTTTTGAGTATTCAAGAATCCTTGTGTAAATTCATAGTGGATCCAAGATACTAATGCCAAAAATCCTTGCTTTTTTCCATACCTTTTGTTCAATGAGAAAAAAGTTCTAAAATTAAAAAATGAGTTTGGAAAATAAACAACAAAGTAACTGATGGAGAACTTGAAGTTTAGTTCATATATCTCAGAATTGAAGATTATTCTTTCTTTCCCAATTTAAGAATTTTAAATATTGAATTATTTCTCTTATGGGAGAAAAATAAGGTATAAATAAATTAAAGAGCAAAATAAAAGACAGCTAATAGGAAATGGGGAGATAGACATTTTTACAAATAGCAAGGGAATCAAGAAATGAAGGAGATTGGATACAGTAGAGCAGAAGGCTATTTAAGAATTATATGTTATGTATTCCTACCAACTCTCTAGGATGAATATAATCATTTCAAAGTACAAACATACTAATAAAAATAAAACTTTTAAAATCAATATTAAGTTTTAGAATTTATTCTAAGTATTGTATGTAGCACCATGTTGTTATATGTAAATATTTCAAGCAAATAAGCATGCATTATTTTCATATGACATCATCATTACCTAAGACTGAATCCTATATTTTGTTGCAATCATGTAATAAACTTACACTTTGAATAGACCTTAATCGAAACATTCCCCCCATGTTATAACACATTCTTCGCTCATATCCTTCCACCATGCGTCTTCTTCCGTGGAAACAGGTCATCGTGGATTGAACCATCTGGTGAATCCATGTGAAACAATAAAGCTCTCCTTTAAATTCCAGCTTTCAAATGTTTTCTCCCATCCATGCAAACATTACTAATGCATGATGTCAAAAACATCACCTGCATAGCAGTGATGAATAAAGCAGGAACAAAACTCCTGACTGTTGTTGAACTTCAGTGTCCCATAGATGTTGTCATACAACTCTACCCTCCAACTTCACTGTTTGGATTGAAATGTCAAAGCAACTTTAGGCTGACATAACTGACCTACATGCATCTGTAGATCAAGAACAACTTTAAAAGAAGGAGGTGGTGTGTGAGGCAGGGTACTCTCTGAATCTAGCGGTCATTTCGTTCACTTTTTTACCACCCTATCCAGACTGGGATGAAGTAGGCAGAGGGTGGGACTCAGGAACCACAGTGCATCTGGGACCTTCTGCTGCCTTAGCTGCCCCACCTGCTCCACATCCCTACTACTGAGCATAGGAGGTCTGCACAGAAGCCTTGCTTCAGCTGGCCTTCTCGAGGTAAGTTGAAGTGTTCAGGGATTGGAGGAATTGAGTCTGTGTTCACAGATCCACTCCTGGAGCCCTTAGGTTCTGTCCCCATCTTACCCTAGTCCCCTGTTGGGAAGCTCTGGGCCCAAGAACTTTGCCTAAAGTGCAGCTTGAGGCTGTCATGTGGATGACACAACCTAGGATTTTCACTGTCTTAAGACCACTCACATTTCAGAATTCTGAGTAAACTGATCATCTTTTGACAGCTGATTGCAAAGAGGAATTCTTTGTGTCTCCCAAAGAATATGAACCAACAATAGATGAAATATTGTGAGAAGCATAAAAATGCATTAAAAAATCACAGACAAGTACTGGGATCCCAAATTGAAAATCTTGTAAATCATGATATTCCACATCTGCCACTAGATGGGACAAAAACCCCATAATAAATGAAGAAGAGATGCTTGAAGTAGGGAGCACAGGAGACAGAAAAGTGGCACTGCTCCCTTATCAAGAAGGAGCTCCAAAGATGTCGGGGCTCTCTCTCTCCAGATCTCGAGATTCACATTTCTGCTGCTGTGACACAGTTCACAAGGTCCATGTCTGTCCAGTGTGCTATTTTCAGAATATTTTCTATTTGTTTCTGATCTTTAATAGACAGTCTGTGAACTTGAAAATTCCATGAGAAATCAAGAAGCAGAGTCTGAATTCTGGATCTGTACTGGACAATCATGTGTGGGAAACAAATGCTGCAGTTCTGAAGATGCAGCAACCCTGGTGATATCAGGCTGAAGTGGCCTTGTGAATTCAGAGGAGGTGGAAACAAAATACACTGAAGCCTCCACTCAGCAAGAGACAGACACTTTGGCATGTCAGAAAAAGTAGAGGGCAAGGAATGGAAAAGGGAAACTGGATGTAATGTCAGTTCTGTGTCCCAGTTCTGCTCCCAGTAGGAACTGCATGGTCCACAGATATCAACGCACGGCCTGCTATTCAAGATGCTCAGTCTCTGCATTGGGGAAGAGAAGGTGGTAATGCAATAATCGTGAGTCTTCAATGTCCATTCTCAACTTGAAAGAGTTAAAAAGTTATATCAAACACTCATGTAATAAATTATTCATATATTTATTTAAGACTCCTATTATGTGAACATAATAGACACATAATGTATGTATGTGTTTGCCAGGGCTCCTTATCTTTCTTAGCAGATCAGGGCATGACTGAGACAAGACTCTGAGAGGGAAAATTTCCTGATTCTTCTCTTGTTCTTTGTCCCTCAAGACAGTGAGAAGCGTACTTAGAAGAGCTGCACCCAACCCTGAGGTTCTGGTTTCTCACACACTTTTTCTGGCCTCTCACTCTTTTCCTGGTTCAGTGCCTGTGGGTGTTGAGCACTTTCCTTCTCTGGTCCTCAGCCCTCAGCCGCAGACTCAGGACATCAGCTGCTTCCTCCCCAGCCCACAGCTCCCTGCAGAGCACATCTCACCTCAGCCCTGGTTTGAACCCACTGTTCCCAAACTCTTCCCTTCATTTTATAGCCAGAAGGTCTGTGCTGCTTCACATTCACACCCCTATTTCCACATTTGTCAAAACCAGGACTGTCACTGGGAAATTAGATATTTGATTTCATCTCATTATCAGGGTGAGGCTTATTGCAACTGGGATGGGTAAAGGTTTCCTTCATATCTCTCTAACCCATCTAATTAAAAACTTAATAAAAAGCAGCATTAAATTAAGGCAAATATTTTAAAATGTCAACACAGTGACCATTTTACTTTTTCTTTGTTATATTAAGCACCTATCTGTCTTACTACACATGTTAAGGACAATAACCCTCTTCTAGAACAAGGCAGTTGGAAGGATTATGAGAAATATGATAAGCTAAGAAATGAGATTAAAGAGGTATGAAGACAGTAGACTGATGTCATGAATAATTTTGGATTCTCTAAAATAAGATGGTAATGGGCTTTGCCCTGAATTCCTCCTAGGAATAGTTATTTGAATTCTTGAAGCTAAGAGACAGCGAAGCCCTATTGAGGACACCAGGTGTTAAGAAAAATATTAAAGATTCCACATGGTGACAGATGCAAAACAGAAAAATCAAAAAGTTGAATCTTTCTGCTGTCATCAAAATGATACACAAATTCTAAATTGTCCAACATTCCCATGACTGTTCATAGGCTTACATTATGTCTCACATTTGTTTCTAAACTATAATATATTGTTGAGAAAATATACTTGAGGGGACAAAACTTGGAGAGCCTTTGATTCCATTAAGAACACAGGCAGTATCATATGTTGGTGTGTGTGTTTGGAGAGACAGGCATGAAGAGCTGGAAAACATAATGGCTTATATCCAACCTTGGCATTTTAGCCAGGTTCGGTCAATGTCTACAGACAGTTAAACTATTTCAAAGAGTTTCAGAATTTTATTATCTTCATTTTCCTGTTATATTTTACCCATGATATTTTGTTTGTTCATGTTTGCTTGAATTTCTCCCACTGCCAAGCATCATGGACATATCATTGTGAGTAATAAACAGGAAAGAACCATGTGCAGAACCACGAAGAGGCAGGGCATCACTAAGCACTCTGCTGTTCTCAGTGACTCTGCCCTGTGACTCCCAGGCAGAAACAGACTCTGCAACAAATTTGATCCAGCTTGGTCTTGCCTGAGTCTTGGGCTCCTTAGCCTTACCCAAATTGCTGATATGAGGCAGCCCTACAGCTGTGCCCAGCCCTGCTCAGCCCCTGCTGATTTGCATGGTGGAGCTCACAGCCCTCTGCCCTGAATATTTATTATGCTGCTAACACCCTGTGCACAAGCCAGTCCCAGTTAGGACACAGCATGGACATGAGGGTCCCTGCTCAGCTCCTGGGGCTCCTGCTCCTCTGCCTCCCAGGTAAGGAAGGACGTGGGGATTTGCCCAGACCAACGTGGTCAGTACTTCCTGGCTCTTGAGAGAAGTTTTCTTAAAGCCTGATTGATTGTGTGGATCTTTGTGTTTATGTTTCCAATGTCAGGTGGGCGATGTGACATCCAGATGACTCAGTCTGCATCCTCACTGTCTGGCTCTGTAGGAGACACAGTTGCTATCACTTGCACAGCCAGTCAGAACATTTACAGCAATTTACAGTGGTATCAGCAGAAACCTGGAAAAGCTCCAAAGCTACTGATCTATGGTGCAAGCAGTTTGGCATCTGGGGTCCCACCGAGGTTCAGTGGCAGTGGATCTGGGACAGATTACACTCTCACCATCAGCAACCTGGAACCTGAAGATGTTGGAACTTATTACTGTCAACAGGATAGTAGATACCCTCCCACAGTGATACAAGTAATAACATAAACCACCCAAGAAGCAGAAGTGTGAGACTGGGCTGCCCTAGCAAATTCTCCTGATATCTCCACATGCTCAAAATATTTTCTAGATGAAGCTATACTTTGAAGATCAATGGGAAATTTTCTAGAAGGAGTCAGTGATTCTCTTGTGCACCACCATTGTCTTTAGTTCTGCTCAGCCCTCGCAGCTCCAAATATCAAACACTTCCTTAATATAAAGGCAAGAGTGTGATACGTGAGTATTCTCTGTTGTGCTATCTTTTGGAACTCAGTGAACAAGTAGCTATTGAAGACACTCCACCAGCAATTGTTTTAATACAGTGAATTATACTCTAACTACAGCTTTTACTGTCCTGATACAGTCAGAGAAGCTGATACTAGAAATGGAGTGTTCTCTGACGCTCCCCTAAATTGCAGTAGCACCAAGAAATGAGCCACCTAATTGTGATCTTTTGGCTGTGGAGAAAACCAAGGGTAATATTATGATTCTGTCACTTGTTTGATGCATCTATTCTTGTGAGTTTCCAATCTTCAACTCTGATCATATACCTACCTGGCAATTTCCATAAGCAGTAAATCTATTGAGTCTTGGAAAACTCATACATTTGTTTCTCCTTAGTCAGCTCTGCCGCAAAGTGTAGAAGGAGAAGAGGGTATGAGAAATTTACCTTCAGAATTGGTGGTGATACCGGAATTTATAGCTGATGGTGCAGGTTGGCCCATGTTGCCCTAAGTCTCCAATTTTTTCCAGTTAATTAGCAGCCCCCAAATATGTTGGAATGTGTTTCATTTATTGTCTGTGAATACCAAATCATATCCTGCAATATCATTAAGTCATGTACTAAACTGAAAATAAAAGGGGATTACCAAATATATATAGAAACTCCCACCTGTAGTTACATGTCAGCATACACTTGAGAAATTTTCATTCACAAAACAAAACAGAAGCAAACTCTCCCAGTAAATAGATTAAAAATAAAAATCCAGAAAACAATTGGGTAACTGCTATTATTTGACATTTTACTTGATCCAAGGCTGGCAAACATGGCTTCCAGTCTACAGCACATCACTGTGCAAGTTGCTATCAATGGTTTCAATGAAAGAATACATAGAGGTCAGTTACTTTCCATTCCCCAAAACCCCAGGGAGTCCCATGAGCAAATGCTAGGCCATCAGACATAGAAGGCCATGCATGCACTGTACAAGTGAATTACATCTAACTGAGGATGCCATGGCTAATGGAATTTTAAATTATCTGACTTGCAAGGAAAAATGACCTGTTCCTATTAAGCATATGCTTTGCCATGTATTAGTGAGCAGATCCCACTAACAGTAGGTACCAAGTTAATTACTGTAGACAAAATCCAACATGTCTAAGCAGTGATTATTCTATGGCATGTGCATTTTTTCTTCTTTATACACCATGTCTAGACAAAATTCCCTTTGAAAATTAGTCAGTTTTTCTCAGAGTTAGGACATTCCACACAATGTAGCATTAGTCCAATTAACTTACTTAAAGCAAAAAAAGGAAACTGAAGTGTGTAAGCTAAGGATCTCTTCATGTCTCAAGTACACCTGTCCTTATAGAAAAGAAGGAACCCAATATTATTCAGTGGAGGATGATGTTAAATTGCTGTCCTACTAGATGTAGGGAAGATTCTCAAATACAGTGTCTAGTTGTTTTTTTTTATTTTCACTTATAGTCAATACGTTTTTGTTAGGAAGGAAAGAATATAAAATATTCAGAATGTAATTTAGCTACTTCTGTACCCAGTATGTTTTTGATACCAATAAACACAGGAAAAACTTCAATTGGATTCCCTGCTGATGAGGACAATTAGCATAGCTTCCTCAGGTTGGTGAGGATGGGGGGGCCCCAATCTGGGCTGATGGATGTCTCTGTCCTCAGGGCAATTGTGTCTTTCACTCAGGTTTCAGAGCCTAGTTCCTTCTAATCTATGCAGCTGTGATCATCTTTGAACACATTGCTCTGTCTTATTGATTGTCTTAATAATTTCCCTTAATTTCTGGTGTTTAAGGACACTTGGTAAACATTACTGAATAGTAAAGAAAAAGTATGTCAGGAATGTAAATTTTGATCAGCTAGCTGTACATTTAGCCTCATCCACTGAAGGAAATATCTAGGAATGTTGGTGTTACAACAATAAAAATGGGACCACAGGCATTTATTTATTTCTACAATGGTTGTGGCAAACAGCACCTGGCTGTCTAAGTGAAGGGTGAAGTTTTAAGACACAAAGATTACATTATCTGACCAGAGAAGGGAGATTCCAGCCTTAGGCTCACTGGAGGGCCTTTCCTGAAATGAGCAGCTGGACATGAGCTGGTCAAGTGCAGCAAGAGGAGGCAAGAGCAGCCCAGCCAGCCCAGGTGCTCATGCTCGCCTGGTCATCCCTACCCTCCCTGCAGGCAGAGCCCATATCGATGCCTGTGGCAAACTCTGGGGTGGGTCTTCTCCAGTAGGGCCCAGACTGAACAAGGGAAGCCCAGCTCTGCTCCTCTGCCTCTGGAATTCTGGCTTCCAGGTAAGTGTAACATGGGGTAGCTCAGCTCATCTGTGAAAACTCTCTCAGTATCATGGAATTCTGTGATCTGATACCTGTGCTCTGCAAGAATAGACCATTAGTGCTATATCCATTTCAAGCAGTTTGGTTCTACTGGGACACAACAGGTCTGATGTAGATGATAAGGATAACTTTATTGTTTGATCTCCCATCTCAGATACCACAGAATAAATTGTGATGGTGCAAACTTCTTCCCTGTCCATGTCTGCAGGAGATGCAGTCACCTTCCCCTGCAGTCAGAGCACTAGAGGCAATGTCGCCTGACACCAGCAGAAATCTGGGCAGGCTCCCAAACTCCTCATCCACAGTGGGTCTAAGTCTAACTTGGCCCTTGGGGTTCCTTAACACCAAGTTAGTGATATGCTTTTAATTCACCGTCAGTAATCTGAAGCTTGATTATTTGCTATTTATTTCTGTTCTTAGTATAGTAGCAAGTCCCCCACATTGATTCATCATGGAAATAAGTCCTCTGAGAATTTTTTTGTTTTTTACTCACACCAGCTGCTTCCTTTATAGACAGCTGCTATGGTGTCTGCTCAGCTTAGCACCTCTTTTTTTTAAATCTTGTGGCAAACTTGTGGTTATGAATGAGACAGAGCTAAAAGTATTTCCAGTGCTATGATTTCCACTGTGACTCTTACACATTTCCTCTCACTTAGTTGCATAGGCCAGTTCAGGAACAAGTTCCATGAAATGACCTTAGATTGATATTGACATTCTCAGTCAGTGTGAGAAAGCCTTTCAAATTCTATTGGACTGCCTAATACAATAATGTTGGTACAGAAAAATAACCATAACTGAAATGGAAGGTGAACATTCATAATGTACAGGCAAAATGATTATGTAAAAATGAAACGGAAAATAAAAATCAATCTACAGAGAAACTATGAGCAATTAACGGTAGAAATAGCAAATCAGAGGATTCAAAAATGACACAAAGCATAGTGGTGCATCCACTATGGAAATCAGTGTGGAGATACCTCAAAGAACTAGGGCTGCAGGTCCCTTTTGACCCAGCTAGTCCCCTGCTGGGTATTTTCCCAAAAGAATTAAAAGAATCATACCACAGAGATATATTTGTACCCATGTTTATTGCAGCACAGTTTGTAATAGCTAAAGCTTGGAAACATCCCAAGTGCCCATCAACTGGAAACTAGATAAAGAAGATGTGGGTGTTTTTTACAAAATGGAGTACTACTCAGCCATGAAGAATGAGAAGCTAGAGTCATTTATAGCTAAATGGATGCATATTGAGGCGATACTCTTAAGTGAAATAAATAAGACACACATGTGTAAATACCAAACAGTTTCTCTAGTGTGAGAAACTGAGAGTGTAAATAAGGATTAACAGGATTAATAACTAATAATTGATACTTTGAAATAGGAAAAGGTCCAAAGGGGTAGGGGTGGTGGGAGGAGATGGGGAAAGGAAAGAATGAAAAGGAAAAATTATGAGAAAAGAAAAAAAATGGAAACGGAGTATGTAAATAGGGAAGGGCGCACAGGTAATGGGGAAAAATAAGAACTAAGATACATCATGTACAGGTACAAACACCCAATGATAGATGTAAACATACTGCATACCTAAAATGTACCAATAAAACAATTTGAGCAGAAGAAAAGACACAAAAATGAAATTTGTTTGTATATATCAACAGCAGAGTGAAAAATTAAAGTTATTTTTTTAAAACCATTTATAATACTATCACTTACAGTACAATTAAAAAATTCAGGAGAAAACAAAAATATTTGTAAGTCTGCTAGCCTCAAATTTCCAGAATATTTTTCCAGAATATTATTAAACATCATCATCATCAACAACAATAACAACAACAACCCTAACAAATACTTAAGGAAACAGAACATCATATTTATTTCAATGGCTTAAAAATGCTGATCATCATCCTTTTGTGAAATGAAAATTTATCAAATGATTCTCCATTGTTTAACAGGTGTCAGGCCTGAGGAAGCAGCAGGGTAAGGACTAGCAGACCCAGGTGCGGGATTGTGGTGCTGGGTTGAGGGCAGCCATGCAGTCCTGTAGAAGAGAACAGGGTGTGCAAAGACAGCCATAATGCCAAAGGCACATCATGTACACTTGTGTTTAACAGGTGCTCCTTCCCTTAGCCAAAGTGAGACTGAATGAGAGGAGATGTGGGGAGGGGACATCTGCTGACACCATTCTTATTCTTGAACTTCAGGGACCAGAGAAAACAGTGTTGAGCGAAGCCAGCACCACCAGCTACGGCTCCTAGTCTCTCACACTCTCGCTCTAGCAGTTGCTGTCAACTTCCATAAGCAGCAAATGGAGTTGATCATTTTCTTTCCCAGGATCCCTGACAGGAACACATGGGCAGGGTCTTTTGTCCAGCCAGGTCCTCAGTCTCATAGCTCAGGACAGCAGCTGCTTTCTCCGCAGCCTAGGACCAGAGCCTGGCAGCTCTCAGCAGTGCAATGTTGGACTCAGCACTGGTGTGAAGCCCCTTTTCTAAGCCTGTCTCTTATATTCCAGTGCCTAAAGGTCTCTGTTGGCCTCAAATTCACAGGCCCAAGTTCTATTTTGCTAAAGCCAGCACTGTCAACTGAGTAACAACTAGAGATTTGATTTTATATCATTCTTAGGACCTTTATTTTTCCAACCCAATAGAAAAATATTGCCTTCAAATCTCTCATTACTCTATAGCTTGTAACCATAGCAATATTTAAAGTAGATCCTTTTATTAGTGCATGTTTTAAAACTTAGTAGAGGCCCATGGGTTCTGAATAAAGATCATTTCCCTAATGAAAAATGTTAAAACTTTTCAATCTTTGGAATTTTCGTTTAGTTTATGCCAATAATATAATATACGTTTTTCTGTCATTTAAAGGATCACCAGCTTACTATCTTGATGACCAATCACCTATTATATTAGTGTTATTGAGATATTAACAAGAAATAAGTGTGTCAGTAGAAACAGAATAATCTGAAAAGCTAGAATATTAAACGATGGACGAAACAATATGTCTTCAAAGGGAGTGTAGAGGACAACTCTTCGCCTGGTGAAGGGATGCATATCAGAAGAAGTTCCGAAGTTAAACTACTTTAAAATTCTATTAGAAATTTGAAAAGATTTATCATAGAGTGTTGTGAAATTACTACCACAGCCAAGGATGGCCTTGACAAAGTGAATCAAAGCACTGGATAACATTCGAGAATCGAGACTTATAGTCATTTCCCAAAAAGATAGTCAATTTCAACTGACTGTGACTGTTTTCCAGGACTCAGAATTAAGGAGATTTCACAGTTCAAAGAAAAATTAGTTGAGAAATTGGTAAGATTGGATTTTTTTCAATGGGCTTAATGGGAAACTATAGCTTCTCAAGTACATTTCACATTACTCAGCAAGGTGTTTTCAATGACTACACGATATGATACATAGATGTCAGTCAGTAATCATTCCCAGCAATATGAAAGCCATATGAATCCCATGAAAAAGTGCCATGACATCAGATATGGAGGAGAATGCATGGGCTCTGTCAGTGAATTTCACCTACTTGAGGCAGAAATGATTAATAGCATTGTTATCATCTGACTTGCCAAGTAAGAGGATGCCTCCTTTACAAGCCTTACAGTGGATACCGTGTATCAGTGAGTGGATCATGCTATCAATTGTAAAGTTAATTTCTATGGCTCTAATCCAACATATGTAAAGCAATGATTATTTTCTAATATATGCATGTCCTTTGCTGACAGGGCTTGTTTCTAAAGGAAACAATATTTGGAATTTATTCAATGTTTTAGTCAGATATAAGATATTCTGTGTAATATAGAATTTGATCGAGGAACTTACAGCCAAACACAGAATCATTATCTACATAATAGTAAGCTTAATTTCTGTTCTGTTCTTTGCCATTTAACATAAGCCAGTTCTGATGCACTTTTATTAGCTTACATGAAAGTTCATTACTTTCAATTTGACTTCAACTGTGTGGATCAAAGTATTTGCTACTCAGAGAGCATTCCTTTTACCACCATTAGAAATCATCCTTTCCTCTTTCTGCTTTAACATTATCAATCCATTTGGTAGTTCACTGTCATAAGTTAATATTGTGATGTGCCGTGGTTCAGAAATGAACGAGAAATTAGAGACATTTATAGCTAAACGGATGTACATTGAGAACATACTCAAGGGAAATAAATAGGACACATATCTGTAAATACTGAATAGTTTTCCCTGGTGTGAGAAACTGAAAGTGTAAATAAGGACTAAAAGGTAAAGTAGATAATGTGAAATAGTAAGAAAAAGGGCAAAGGGGAAGGGGGAGTGGGAGGGGTAGGGGAAAGGAAAGAAGGGAAATGGAATTAATATTAGAAAATGGTAAAAATGGAAACAAAGTCTTTGTAAATAGGGAGGGATGGAGGGGTAGAAGGGAGGCAGGGGAATGGGGAAAAAAATAAGAACCAAGATAGAGTATGTAAAGGTGCAAATTTCCACTGATGAATGTCATTATATCGTATACTTAAAATGTATGAATAAAATTAATAATATAAAAGAAAGAAATGAAAGGGCCTTCAAGTCTCAGGGATGACCTGGAAGGGTGTGGTCTTGTCCCTGGATCTTCCTTTCTTCTGTTTACCAGCTGCAATGGGATGAGAAGCTTTCTTCCCCCTTGCTCTTGTACAATAGCATCTGATTTATGAAAATCAGTGGAAAAAATCAGTCAAGTCCTTGGGACTGCAAATTGAAAATTGCTTAAGATGCTATGTCAAAAACCTGCCATTAGATGGCAAATAAAGCCCATAATAATCAAAACACTCATTATAGGAAGGGGAAATACAAGTGACACTGTTCTAAGTCCCTGGAGGTATGTGCCCAGCTCTTGGGGCTCATATTTTTAATGGGACTGTGATTGCAATGGGCCACATCTTCCCATGTGCCACTTCCCGATTATTTTCTGGTTTTTATTTTTGTGTGTGTGTGTGTGTGTGTGTGTTTTATTTGTTTATTTATTTTTGATCTTCAATAGCCACACTCTGACAAGACCCTTCCAGGAGGAGTCTTGGAGTAGTCAGATCTCGGGGTTGTCAAGGGCCAGGTTTGTGCAGAGGAAAAAAGGGCAGTGTATCTGAAGCGCAGCAGGCATATGTGCTGAAAGGATGAAATGACCTTGTGAAGTCCAAGTAGGATAGGATAGAAGATACTGAAGTCTCCACTCAGGGAAGAGATACAGTGGACAATGTGCCCTTCAGGAGGAGTCAATGAGAGGTCTCTGGAGAGTAGATACGATTTCAGATCCAACTCCCAGTCTGCTCCCAGAGTCAGCTGCATGGTCCATGGGTGTCAGGCTGGGTCTTGAGCTTCATGATGACCTGTGTGGTTTTTCAGTGTTCATACTCAGTTTACCACAATTTTACATGTTATAAAAAATAAAAGTTATTGATCATTAATATATTAATTTAATATTTTCTTTTTTAGATGCACAAAATATACATGTACGTATATGTTTGACTGGTGTTTTAATATTTTTCTAAGCCAACCAAGGCCTGAATAAGACAAATCTTTCGGATAGGATATTTGTTCCTTTTTGAATTTTTGATTTCTTAGGATCCATGAGAACAGTGCAGGGGAAAGGGCTTCTGGTTTCTCAGACTCTTGTCTTGGCCACAGTTCTTGGTGTGGCTCAGCATTTGTGGAGATTGAACACTTTCCTCCCCTGTCCTTAGCTCTAAGGCTCAGGAAAGAAGTTGCTGTCTCCACAGTGGAGAGCTAGAACCCTGGAGTTCTCTGCAGTGCTCTCCTCAGTGACACCAGCCTTGGTTTGAGGCCCCAGTTCCAATCTCTCAAATAATTCCAGTGCTGGCATGTCTGTTCTGGCCTCATAGTCACTGCCCCTGTCCACACCTGCTGAAGACAGTCTTGCTAGCTGGATAATTAGAAATCTGACTGCATGGTATCATTGGGGCCTGGCTTATTCCAACTTGACCACATAAAGGTTTCCTTCACATCTTTCTGACCATTCTAACTTAGCACATAAGCAAAGCAACATTAAATTAGGGCATGTATTTTTAAACATAAACACAACTAACATCCCAATTTTCCTTTGGTTTATTGAGCACCAGATCTGTCTTGCTGTAAATAATAAGGACAGCAATCCTCTTCTAGAGCAAGGCAAATGCAAGGATTATGAGTCTCATGTTGTCAGCTGAGAAATGTGATTAAAGTGGAAAGAAAAGTGTGAACACTTTCTGTGAGGGATTTTGGTTCCTCCGCAAAATAGTAATAAAGAGTTTTGCTCCTGTATTTCTTCCCAGGATTTTTACTAGAACTTTCGATGCATAGAGACAAGGTAGCCCTTTTGAGGACATGAGTCATTAAGGCCAAGATTGAAAAGTCTATGTGGTGATTGAGGTAAAGGAGAAAAATATAGGAAAAATGGGTCTTTTCTGCTGTCACCAGACTGCCATAGCAATTGTAAATTCTCCATCAATTGTTTCTGTTTATTGTTTTAAAATATAGATACAGATTTTCTTATTAGATTTTAAATTATTGTAAGTTAATCTGAAAGATATTTAAGAAGAAGAGACAAGCAGACTCTCTGACTTCATTAGAACAAAGGCAGGATCACGTACTTCTCTGTATATGTTTAGGGAGACTGAGGCATGAAGAAAGGGAAGCCATAGTTGACTACATGTTACATTAACATTTTAGCTATCATTCCGTACAGAAACTCAAAACAACTTGAAAGAGTTTATAAATTCCATTATATTTCTTACTCCTTTCATATTTTAAGGATGAAATATTCCCATTTTTCTTTAAGTCCTCCCATCTCCAAGTAGAATTGTGAATTAAAAAACGAAGAGAGTTGGGCAAAGATCCAGGAAAAAGGAGGATAGCACTAATCACATGACTAACTGAGACTGGTTCTGTCCCATGGCCCCTAGAGAGAACCACATTCTCTGCAAAAGTCTGATTGAGCCTGGTCATGTCTGGGGACTGGGTTCCTTTAGCTTTCCTGACTCACTGAAATGAGACAAACCTGCAGCTGTGTCCAGGCCTACTCAGTCCCTTCTGATCTGCATGCCCAGAGCACAGCCCACTGTCCTTCTCAGTAAGCTCATCACACCCTGTGCAGGAGTCAGTCCCAGTCAGGACACAGCATGGACATGAGGGCCCCCTCTCAGCTCCTGTGGCTTCTGTTACTCCTGGTCTCAGGCAAGGAAGGGCCACACTGGGAAGTACACACCCCTGTCAGTGCTATGTGGATCTTTAAGCAAGTTTTTGTACAGCATGATTGACTATGTGGATTTTTTTCTTTATCTTTCTTATGTCAGGTGTCAGATGTGACATTCAGATGACCCAGTCACCATCTTCCCTCTCTGCACCTCTCAGAGACACAGTCACCATCTTTTGTCGGGCCAGTCAGAGCATTAGCAATGAGTTAGACTGGTATCAGCAGACGCCAGGGAAAGTGCCTACACTGGTGATCTACAGTGCATCCAGTTTGTCCTCTGGGGTCCCATCGATGTTCAGTGGCAGTGGATCTGGGAGAGATTTCACTCTCACCATCAGCCAGCTGGAGCCTGAAGACTTTGCAACTTACTACTGTCAACAAGATTACATTAACCCTCCCACAGTGATGCAAGTCATAACATAAATCATAAAAATAAGCAGAAGTGTGAAGCTGGGCTTCCATAGCTGCTACTCCTGATATCTTTATCTCCTGAGAACATTTCATAGACGCAATCAGGTCCTGAAAGTCAGTGTGAGATTTTGTTAGAATGGTCAGGGAATCCATTTTGCTCCTTAATTTTATTTCCTTTTC
Organism: Heterocephalus glaber; assembly: GCF_000247695.1. The sequence goes on from NW_004624749.1 coordinate 15,068,467, forward strand.
CTCTGACTCAGCAGAAGAAACATGGCAACTGTTTTCTGTTAGAAAGAAAGTGTTATGTCTGAGGATTTGGGGTTGTCTCTTCATTTGGAACTCATAGGTAGAAGAGAAGACAATCAAGTTACTCCAGGCAGGGATATTTTAATACAGAGAATTATAATGTACAGGACAGCTTTTACTGTCCTAGGGAAGTCAGAGAGTCTGCTAATAGATATGATGTGCTCTGGTGACCTGAACGAGTGCCATAGCATCAAGGAATGAGCCCCTTCATCATACGATGCTCTCCCTGTGGAGAAAAGCTATCTGTGGGATTCTCATTGTTACTTGCTAGGAGCACCTCTGCATCTGAGGCTTCAGCCTTACCAGCTCTGAATGTATCTGTCTGCTAATTTTCAAAAGTACTAAATCCTCTTCAATCTTTCAAAATGCATAAGTTTATTTCTACATATTCATCTCTACAGCAAAGCATGGAAGGAAAAGTGGTTCTGAGATGTGTACTTCACAATTGATGCTGATCATGGCAAGGCGACAGTGACAGCCCAGTAGATCACTGTAGCCTGAAGTCTCAGATTTTTCTGTTAGGAGATGTCAAAACATGCTCAAATGCATTTGCAAGTATAATCTGTTAACACTAAACAACATCCTTAAATCATAGACAAAACTGGAAGACAGGTAATTATGAGAAATGTACAGAAATTTTTACATGGAGTTTCATATCAACATATTCTTCAGAAAACTTTCTAAACCAAATAGAAACTAAAAATAAACAGCAGCACCCTCATGATGTTATCTAATTATCTACAAAGAACTTGCCTCCAAGTACCATCAACATGGGGGTCAGAATTTTAATGCATGACTTTCAGAGTGACAGGAATATTCAGTCTAAAGCAGTTGCCATGTACAATTTACTGATTAGCTTGTGATTCACAGTAGATTTCTGTTTATTTTTTCTTTCCCACCAACCCTTTCTCAAGGCTTTTGTATAAAAGGTCAGAGTGTTGTGCTGTAGAGCAAAGTCTATGGAGTTTAACAGTGACATAGATGCGTCAGTGACAGTATCTGTGTATTGACGGGCCTATACATTGCTTATTTCTAAACTACAAGTTTATTTCTAAACAGTCTGTGCCAAAGTCGACCCTGAATACAGGCCAGGTTACACACTTGAATTCTCACACTGAGCAGGCAAATTTACTCTGATAGGAACTGCTTCTATGTTGGGAGAGACTGTGAGGAAAGAATTTCTGCAAATACCACACAGAAAAATACAATATAAAGATATTTCTTGTTCATTCTGTAGTCTTGTGGGAAGTTCTTCCCCTAAGAATCTCTATGATCAATCTGGTGTGTGTGAGTTAATTGTAAGGGGCATCACTCACATTATAAAAACTGACTAAAAAGAATTTTATAGTCACTGTGTGGGGCATATAATCATTTCTGCTTATACTCAGACTCAAAAAGGCCTGTCATTTATATGCAAGAGACATGTTTTTCTCCTCATCAAGCCCTGCAACAGAGAGCATTCACAGATTTTAGGTCTCAGGGAAAGCAGTTTCTAATGCTTGTATCTGACATCTTCACACATTTAACCTGGTGATACAGATACCAGACAATCCCTCAGCTGGCTTTAAACCACCTTTTATTTGGAGCCCTCTGCCTGTCTGTCCTTGTGGGGTTGGAACTTGCTTTTTTCTCCAGAATAGTTGGGAGAACAAACACGACAGTAACTCACCTCTCAAATAAATCTTCACCTCTCAGCTTTACATTTCCTGGGATGCTGTGGTGTCTAGAGCATCTGGTTCAGTATCCTGTGTCCTTGAGATAAACTTTGTTCTAAAATAATTCTTCCCATTACTGAGGACAAATTTTACTGATTTTTTTTCTTGTTGCCCTTTAAGGGATATTTTCTGTCACTGGGGTCACCATTTTGCTGTTGTCTCTCCTCCTTCACCACCAAGTCATCTCACACCACTGCACCAACCAGGGCATTTGCATAGAGCTCTGCAGGGAGGCCCTTCCCTGCAAGACAGAGATAAATGCTCAGCTCTAACCTTCTATCGACTCCTCAGTTCAGCTTCTCAAAATGCTCAGCTTGTGGCACTGCTGGTGCTCTGCATCCCTGGTAAGGACAGGGAACATGCAGAAGTGGAGGCAGTGGGAAGGTGTACTGCTTGTTGAGTTTATTGTGATCATGGATTGGAGGCATAATCTTTGCTGCAAGGATGGGCATTTGAAATTTTCCCTTATAAGAATTAGGAGATTCTTAACAATAAGCAGTGCTCTTACATTAAGAAAGATGTCCCTTCAGAGGAGGTGAGCCAATCTCACCACCCAGGAGGAGGCTACCCTCTGCCATTCCACCACTCCTAGGGCACAGGTGGTGAGCCTCATGAGTGCCAGAAGCCCTCTCCCGGCTGCCCCATGGAAATTAGAAGACATGTAAACAAGTCTCAAAAACAGACTTCCAGATCACCTACATCAACCCTAAAAGGAAATGAGATGGAACAATCTGATACTCAAACAACTGGGCTCCCTGAACTGGCAACAAGAGAGGATCTGGAAAAATGAAATCAGAAATAATTTCTCAGATAACAGCAAAGATTGTGCCCATAGTGCAAGATATGATTAATAAATCTAGAGCGGACACAGA
>NW_004624749.1:15088293-15128349 GCF_000247695.1 Heterocephalus glaber
TAGATTTATTAATCATGTCTTGCACCATGAGCAAAATCTTTGCTGTTATCTGAGTAATTATTTCTGATTTCATTTTTCCCAGATCCTCTTTTTTTTGCCAGTTCAGAGAGTCCAGGTTGTTGAGTATCAGATTGTTCCATCTCGTTTCCCTTTGTGGCTGCTGTAGGTGATCCAGAAGTCTGTTTCTGAGGCTTGTTTACATGTCTTCTCATTTCCATGGTGGGGGGGGGGCAGTGTGCTTCTGGCACCCTCGTGGCTCACCTTCTCTGCCCTTCTCCACCCTAGGAGCGTGGGATGACAGCAGGGGAGCTTCCTTCCGGGTTCTGGGACCAGCTCAGCTTCTCTGCCCTTCTCTGCCCATCTCTGCCCTAGGAGCATGGGATGGCCATGGGGGAGCTTCCTTCCCGATGCTGGGACTGGCTCAGCTTCTCTGCCCTTCTCCACCCTAGGAGTGGGATGGCAGCAGGGGAAATTCCTTCCGGGTGCTGGGACCACCTCAGCTTCTCTGCCCTTCTCTCCCCTAGGAGTGTGGGATGGTGGCGGGGGAGCTTCCTTCCTGGTACTGGGACCAGCTCAGCTTCTCTGACCTTCTCTGCCCTAGGAGTGTGGGATGGCCATGGGAGAGCTTCCTTCCGGATGCTGGGACCAGCTCAGCTTCTCTGCCCTAGGAGTGTGGTATGGCAGCAGAGGAGCTTTCCTCCAGGTGCTGGGACTGGCTCACCTTCTCTTTATATTGCTTTCTATACTGAGCTTTAATTGTAACTCTAAACTTTGTTGAACCTAAGAACAATACAGTTTCTGTAGTTCTTTTTTCAAAGAAATTTGCACTTTATGTACTCACAGTTAATTCTGTGATCCATTTTGAGTTACTGTCTGTGTTTCTAAGAGGTCAGGATCTAAATCAAACTTTTTCATGTAAATGTGAATCCCAAACCATACACTCACTCTATTGGGTTACCTGTGTATTATTGCCAGAATACAACTGATTCCAAATTCAATGATTTATCCCTGGACTCTCATCTTCATTCCATTGATCTGTGTATAATTGTGAAAATACTACATTGTAGGGAACAGGGAAAGAGGACATTACTAGAACCTCTGCAGTAAGTCCTAGTCTCCTTCAAGTCACGACAGCACAAGGGGAATTAACTTATTATACAGGAAAGGTAGAAAAAATGAGACTTTGAGAAGAAGCTGCACTTTGAGCCTGATTAATGCTGCTCTGTGAGGCAAAGACAAAAGCCGCTCTGCCCCAGCCCCCAGTTTGCCACACCTTTATACAGTAGATCCAGAGAAACAAATGTAACAAATAGCTTAGGAGAGAGTTCAGTACATTGGGAGAAACAAATGTAACAGATGACTCCGGGATAGCAGAATTCCTAGAACAATGAGGAAGTATGCAGATAAAGATTTTGTTCCTTCCAGGATGTCTTCAGCTGGTGTAATCTTGTCCTGGAGCATCACAGCATCACCTGGCCATTGAGGTCTTAGCTGTGACCGGAAGCCAAAATGGAGTTATATTTTGAAATGCCATAGCTGACCTGTAGGCAGGAGAACTAGGCCTAATCAAATGATTTTTCCCCAAAATTATGCAGAATCGCTCCTGGCACCACATGATCTTGATAACTGTAATCTAGAGTTGCATTTCACTTTATAGTTCACTTCAAACTGGGCGCTGTGACCCTTTATGTATTGATTTCCTTCCTCAGATGCACAGACATCATCCCAGGGCAGGCCCACTGCCCTGGTGACTCCTGTAATGACAGTCACTGGCATCACTGTGACCAGTCAGCAAATAAAGAGTAGCTGAGAGACTTTAAACCCACCACAAATGGCTTAAAATTCATGTCCCAGAACCCAGGGGCAAAGATAGGAGAGCTATCCTGTCCACAGGGAGTGTCCCCATCAGTTTTCTGCACCCATCACCTGGAGCCTAGAGCAGCCAAATTCACAGCAGGGTGTTTCGTTGGGTTTTGCTCATACAACCTGCTTCCTTTATAGCCAGCCTTGATAGTGTCTGTTCAATTTTCCCCCCTGCCTCATCCTTGGTTAAATCTTGTGGAAAATTTGTGTCCCCTGCAAAGGACCTTTCTTTAGAGACGTCCCTTGTGACTCTTGACATTTCACCTAACTTAGTTGCACAGTTCTCTTCAGCAACAATACCCTTGTCAGTGACACTGGATCACACTGTAATGTGTGGAAGCATTTTAAAGTATACATGTTGGCTAATACGAGAAGGTGAATGTAACACGAATTAGAAGGAAGCATGATAATTACCATAATTCACAGGTAAAATGATTTTGCAGACAGAAAATTAAAAGCAACCTAAAGAAAAACTGTGAGGATTAAAACAGAGAAAGAAATTCAGGAGATTCAAAAACAACACACAAAAGTAAAATGTATATGTATTACTAATAACAGAATAAAAAATTAAAATTATTTGAAGAAAACATTTACAATACAATCACATGTATAAAAATTCAAAATATAATACATTTAGGAATCCTATTTCAAAATTTCCAGACTATTGTTTAAAAATTAAGGTAATTGAAGGATCATAAATATTTAAAACCTCAATATGGGAAATACTGCAATTCATCATAGGTTGAACACTGTTTCAAAATCCTCAATCATCATCAGATTTTTGAAATGAGGATTTAGCTGAGTTTTCACTTTGTAAGGCAAGGCCAAGGCAAGAAGCACCACAGCAGGCTGAGTGAGCTGCAGGCTAGGGGCAGCAGAACCAGGTGCAGGGCTGGTGCTGAGGTCAGGGCAGCCAATCTGTCCAGCAGAACAGAAGAGAGTGTGTGAGAAACCACAACACACAGGTGGACACTTACAATGACACTAGCAGACCAGGTGGAAAGGAATTATTTTCAAAAACTCATGCTTCATCTGTAACTTACATGCACGTCAAGCAATGATAGGACAGGTCCAACATCAGTTATTATCAGGAAACTACAAATCAGTGTCACAATCAATTGCCACTCACCACAACTGAAAAAAGGAGAGACACCAAATACAGTGAATCTACTGAAGCAATTGCGCTGCTCACACACGGTCTGATAATATAAAGTGGAGCACACACCAGAGAACATATTGTGAAAATGCACATTCCCCTGATCGAGACCTGCCACTTAGACTACACACAGATGTGTACTGAGCCAGATGTATAGTAATGCGACAAAACTAAATTGAGAATAGTGTATGTGTGAGTCAACTATAGAATAAATCAATTAAATGAGTTACATGATACACTTAAATGTCAGATAAAATGAAGACATAAAAATTTTACTACATTCAAGAACATCAGTAAATATTACATACATGAGAACACAAAATTCTAAAATTTGACTGAATTAACTGATAATTTAAAACCATATCAGAAGTTGCTTTGAGAAAGAGTCAGGTCAATAACTGCAGTAAGACTTAGGGTAATGCTGAGAGATAAGCAATGTTCTTTCTAAGTATGGTTGGTGGTAACCAATATGTACACTCAGATAACTTAGTAAATTGGGCTTATGTTTTGTAAATGTATATATTAATGTTTAGATTTGGAAATGTATGTATATGTTTAAAATTTCCTCTATCAAAAATACGTCAAGGAAAATAACTCAAAGGCATAAAAAATTCAGTCAATAGCTACTTATTTTTAATGAGTTAGGAATGTATTTTGTAAGCACAGATATCTATTTACACATCTCAATAGATATAATACATTGTGTTCATGGGAGCAAGGACAAAAATGTCACATGATCATCTAACTAGACATGGAAAAAGCCCTTGACAAATCTGACATCCATTCACAGTAACAACTCTGAAGATAAAACATATAAAAGGACCTTATCTCAATCTTATAAAAGCCATTTATGACAAACTAATGGCCAACATCATATAAAATCAGGAAAAGCTGAAAGCTTTCCCTCTAAAATCAGGAACAAGACAATGATTTATATGATTATCACTCTCATTTAATATAGTACTGAAACCACTACCCAGAGCATTCAGGCAAGATAAAGAAATAAAAAAGATATCATAGGAAAGGAAGAAGTCAAATTAGTCAAATTATCATTATTTGTAGATGACATCATTCTTTTCATAATACACCCAAAATTCCATCGAAAGACTCCTAGAGTTTTAAACCAATTCTGCAGTGGAGCAGGATACAAATTCTGCAAATAAAAATCAATTAGGCTCTGTCCACTAATAATGAACAAACTGAGGAATAAATTAAGAAAATAGTACCATTCACAATAGCACCAAGGAAAATGAGATACTTAGGAATTAGCATAACCAAGAAATGAAAGACCCATACACCAAAAGCTACACATCTCTGAAAAAAGAGATCAATGAGGGAATTAGAAAAAGGAAACATTTCCCTTGTTCCTGGACAGGCAGTAAAGATGTAGTCAAAAAGGTCATATTTTCAAAACTTATATACAGATTTAATGTAAACCTAATCAAAATAGTTATAGGATTCATCACTGAATTTGAGGAAAGAAGCCTAAAATTCATGTGGAACCAGACTAGAAAAGCAAAATGAGTTATGGGCAACAAGAGCAAAGCAGGAAATCTCACAATTTTGAATTTCAAGTTATATCACAAAGCTATTGTGATCAAAGCAGAGTGTTACTGGCATAAAAATAAACATATGAATCAAAGAAACCAAAGAGAAGACAGAGAAGCAACACTAGGGTCATTCAGGCATCTCATCTTTTACAAAGGGAATGGAAGCTTAAATTGGAAGAAAGACTCTTTTAACAAAGGATGCTAAGAAAACTGGCTTTCCACATAGTACATAGGCAAGGACCTTTCGAACAGAACTCCAAATGTATAAACATAGACTCAAGAATCAACAAATAAGAACCAAGGGAGATTATGTAAAGGTGCAAATTTCCAATGATGAATGTCATTATATTGTATACCTAAAATGTACCAATGATTGGAATGAATAATTGATAATGCAGAATAGGAAGAAAAGGTCCAAAGGGATAGGGGTAGTGGGAGGGGCAGGAGAAAGGAAAGAAGGGAAAGGAAAAATGATGAGAAATGGAAAAAATGGAAACAAAGTCTTTGTAAATAGGGAAGGGTGGAGGGGGTGAAGGGAGGGTAGGAATGGGGAAAAAATAAGAACCAAGATGCATCATGTAAAAGTACAAGTTCCCAATGAGAAATGTAAATGTGTTGTATACCTAAAATGTACCAATAAAAGAATTTAAGTAATTAAAAAAAAGAATCAACAAATGGGTTGGTATAAAATTTTAAAGTTTCTAAACAGCAAAGAAAACAACCAGCAGAGTGAAAAGACAACCTACAGAACAGAAAAAAAAAAGAAAAAAGAAAAAATAGGCAGCTATTCTTCAGACAGACAGCAAGTGAGTAGCACATATGAAAAACTCAAGGTAATGAGACCTCTCAGAGTAAAGGACTTAATCAAAAAAGTGCCCAACTGAAATCCATAACCACTTCTCAGAGGAAGTACTAATGCTCAATAAATAAGTGAAAAATTGCTCAATAACTCTTATCAGTAGAGAATTGAAAATGAAAAGAGCAGAGTTATGGCGCACACTACAGTGATACATGCATATGCATGTTTATAGCAGCACAACTTCTAATACCAATGTCTTAAAAGTGGCCTTATGTTCATTAAAGGATAATAGATTTTTAAAATTCTAGTGTTTATACACAATGAATTAGTACTCGGTCATAAAGTATGACACACTTGGGTCATCTGCAGGAAAATGAATGCTCCTTGAGATTATAATTTAAATTAAATAAATCAGACCCACGAACTTAAATATCTCATGGTATCTCTCATGTAACAAAAATGTAAAGAGAGGAAAATAAAAAGGTAAATAGTAAGAAATAAACAGACAGATCTTTTATAAAAGGGAAGGGGATCTGACTTAGAGAAAAAGGAGAAAGGAACAAAAGGGAAAGAAATAAAATGTGTTATGGACATGTATCAAATCCCCAAAACAAAACTTATTATCATATTTGCAAATGTGTTTTAATGAAAATTAAATCTTAATGTAAAATGTCAAAGAAAACAATTAATATCACCAAGAAGAAAATAAGTTTAGCTTAAATATGAAACAAAATTCCTAATTAACCAAGTCATGCAAATCTGATTACTAGTTCAGTTACCATACTTGACTGCCTTAAAGACCAACATTTAAAACATTGTGTAAGATTAGACATCACTGCATCATATTAATACATAATATTAAGTTTTATTTCTCTTTTACCCTTTTCCCCTTTCACATATGCCTTTATGATTTACAAGAAAACTCATTAGGTCTTCAGTTTGACTTCAACTGTGTGGAGCAAATGATTTACTATGCAGAAGAGAGTTCCTTTTGCCAGCACTAGATATCATCTGTTTCTCTTTCTGTCCTAACATCTATCCATTTAGAAGGTCATCATATGGAGTAACATTGTGATGTGTTAGGATTTAGAAATAAAGTACCCGCGTGGCATGTAGTGGGGCACTTGGAAGTCCACTGGGTCCTGTGGGCACTGTACTCATTAGGGGATTGAACCATTGAATGGTTCATAGCTGAAAGCACTGTTTGATTAGGGTCTGAGGACTTGAGTCACTGGAGCTGTGACCTGGAAGGGTGTGTTTTTCTCCCTGAATCTTCCCTTCTCTCTCTGACTCTGACTCTCTGACTCTAGTGTAAACACTTTCCTCCCCCATGCTCTTCAACCATGCCATTTCTTCCTTGGAGCCAGTTGATTATGGATTGAACCATCTGATTCCTTGTGAAAAAATAAAACTCTCCTCCTTTAAATTCCAGCCATCAGATGTTTGTCCCATCTTTGCAAACATTACTAATTCATGATGCCAAAAGCATCACCTGCAGAGCAATGATGAATAAATCAGGAACAAATATCCTGACTGCTCTTGACCATCAGTGTCCCATAGATGCAGTCATATAACTCCACCCTCCAAGTTCAAGGTTTTTGATTGAAATGTCAAAGCAACTGTTGCATGACAAGTGATATCAGAACTGTCCTACAGACACCTGTTGATCAAAAACAACAACAGGAAGGAGGTGGTGTGTGAAGCAGGGGTACTGTCTGATTCCCTAGAACATCTGGCCCACTTACTCACCACCCTGTGCAGACTGGGATGAGGTAGGCAGAGGGTGGGACTCAGGAACCCCAGTGCACCTGGGATCTCCTGCTGCCTTAGCTACCCGACCTGCTCCACATCCCTGCTACTGAGAATAGGAAGTCTGCACAAGAGCCTTGCCTTAACTGGTTTTCTTGCAGTCAGAATTGAAGTGTTCAGAAATGGGAAAAATGAGGTTGTATTCACAGATACAGACCTGGAGCCCTCAGCTTCTGTCCACATCCTACCCTGATACCCTGCTTGGATGCTCAAGGGCCCAATGCTTTTGCCCAAACTGCATCTTGAGGCCATCATGTATATCACACAACCTAGAGTTGTAAGTGTCTTAAGACCACTTGTTTTTCAGAATTCTGGGTAAAGTCATCATCTTTTTTCTTTAACTATTTGGATAACCGATTGAAGAGAGGAATCCTTTGTGTCTCCCAAAGAATCTAAACTAGTGATGAATGAAATATTATGAGAATCATGAAAATGTGCTAAAAGTCACAGACAAGTATTAGGACCCCAAACTAAAAATCTTATAAGTTGCCATGTTCTAAATGTGCCATTAGATGGCAAGCAAATCCCATGATAGATGAAGCCCAGAGGCTTGGGCTTAAGAACACTGGGGACATAAAAGTGATACTGTTCCTTTACCAACAGGGAGCCCCTGAGACCTTGGAACTCTCTCCAGATCTCAGGGATAATATTGCTGCTGAGACAAGGACCACATCTGACCCATGTTCAATTTTCTGAGTATTTGTTATTTCTTTCTGCACTTCAATAGATGCAGCCTGTGAACTTGAAACTCCTTAAGGAGTCAAGAAGCACTTTATCCAAACTGCATCTTGAGGCCGTCGTGTGGATCACACAAGCTATAGTTTTCAATGTCTCAAGACCATACATTTTTCAGAATTCTAGGTAAACTCATCATCTTTTTCTTTAACTATTTGAATAACTGATTGAAAAGAGGAATTCTTTGTGTCTCCCAAAGAGTCTGTACCAGCCATGGATGAAATGTTATGAAAATGCCTCTAAGAAATTACAGACAAGTATTGGGACCCCAAACTGAAAATCCTGTAAGTTGCTATGTCCCAAATCTGCCATTAGATGGCAATCAAACCCTATAATAGGGGAAGCAAAGAAGCTTGATCTTAGCAACACTGGGAATGTAAAAGTGACTCTGGTCCGCTATCAGCAAGGAGCCCCTGAGACCTTGAATCTGTCCAGATCCCAGGGCTAACATTTTTGCTGAGACTCTGTTCACAAGGGCCACATATGTCCTATGTGTCATTTTCTGAATATTTTCTTTTTTTTTCTGATCTTCAAGAGACACAGCTTGTGAACGTGAAACTTCCAGGAGGAGTCAAGAAACTGAGTCAAAACCAAATGCAGAGGAGGTGGAAACAGAACACACTGAAGGAAAGAGCAAGGAAAGAGCAAGACACTTTGGTGTGTTCCATAGAGGAAGACCAGGGAGAGGGCAGGGGAAACTGGATGTGATGTCAGATCCATGTCCCAGTTCTATTCCCTGAGTGAACTGCGTGGTCCATAGGTATCAGGCAGGTCCTGCACTTCATGATGGTCAGGCTCCATGGTGAAGAAGGAAAGGTGGTGATGCAACCACTATGAGTCCTCAGAATTCATCCTTGATTTGCTAGAAATTAGAAAGATACATTGAATAGTGGTTAATAAATTATTCATATATTTCTTCAATACTCTTATTATGTGAACATTATAGACACATAATGTGTATATATGTTTACTAGGGGTCCTCATCTTTCTAAGGAAAACAGGGCCCTACTGAGACAAGATTCCAGAAGGGGACATTTTCTGATCCTCTTCCTGTTCTTTATCCATAAAGAATGTAAGGACAGCACTGAGAAGAGCTGCACCCAACTCTAAGGTCCAAGTGTCTCACACACTTTCCTTGGCCTCCAAGTCTTTGCCTGATTCAGTGCCTGTGGGTGGTGGGCATTTTCCTTCTCTGGCCCTCAGTCCCAGACTCAGGATAACAGCTGTTTCCTCCCCAGCCCACAGCTCCCTGCAGAGCAAACTTGACTTCAGCCCTGGTTTGAAGTCAGTTTCCAAGGCCTTCCTTCATTTCACAGCCAAAAGTTCTGTGCTCCCTCACATTCACACACCCCCTTGGCGCATTTGCTTAAGCCAGCACTGTCACCTGAGAAATTAAAAATTTGATTTCATCTCATCATCAGGGCAAGGCTTATTCCAACCTGGACAGAAAACTGGAGGGGAAGATTTTGGGTGTTGATTTTCTAAGAGAAGCTTGCTGTGAATGGTTTTCCTGATGGGAAGCTGGCTGTTCTCACTGGAGGAAGAACTCAGGGCTTCAGTGCTGCTGTTAGTGGCTGCTCCTCTTGTCAGGGGAGCTCTGATCTTCTCCATGAGCAACACTTCCTGTCTCCAGGAGAGATCTCTTAGGTGGTGGCACAAATCCTTCACCCGACTAGTGCAAGTTTTCTAGCTTATTCTTGAAACAGAAAAGCATGGGACATTGTCATGGGCTTTAGGTTTCTGGCTGGAATTGTGTGGAACACTGCTGTGGGATCCAGATCCTTGGCTGGATTCTTTGGGCCTTAGTGTGCAGTTAATCCCTTGCACTCCTCTGTATTTGACTTTTTGGATAAATATCATAAAATAATCCTGTAAATTATGTTTCCTGTATTAAGTATTATGTTATCCTGTATTAAGTGTATTCCTTTGCCAAAATCCAGACTACAACAGTATAACAAATCACAATGCTGTGTGCAGTGACTCTGCCCTGTGGATCATGACAAAAACAGACTCTGCAACAAATCTGAAGTAGCCTGGTCTTGCCTGGGACTTGGATTCCTTAGCCTTTCCGGAATTGCTGAGATGAGATATCCTTGCAGCTGTGCCCAGCCCTGCTCAGTCTCTGCTGCTTTGCATGTTGGAGCCCAAAGCCCTCTCCCCTGAAGATTCATTAGGCTGCTCACACCTTGTGCAGAAGTCAGTCCCAATCAGGACACAGCACGGACATGAGAATCTCTGCTGAGCTCCTGGGGCTCCTGCTCCTCTGGCTCCAAGGTAAGGATGAGCAGCCCTTGGGATTTGTTCATCTCAGTGTGGTCAATAATTCCTGGCTTCTCAGAGTTTTCTTAAAACATGATTGATTTTGTGGATTTTTGTATTTATGTTTCCCACATCAGGTGTGCAGTATGGCATCCAGATGACACAATCTCCACCCTCCCTGTCTGCCTGTCTTGGAGACACAGTCACCATCAGTTGCCAGGCAAGTCAGAGCATTAGCAACTACATAACGTGGTATTAGCAGAAACCAAGGAAGGCTCCTGATCAGTTTGCAATCTGGGGTCCCACCAAGGTTCAGTGGGAGTGAATCCGGGACAGGTTTTACTCTCACCATCAACAGTGTAGAGGCTGAAGATGTTGGAACTTATTACTGTCAACAGGAATATAGTACCCCTCTCACAGTGATACAAGCCATAACATAAGCCAAACAAAGAAGCAGAAGTGTGAGGCTGGGCTGCCCCAGCTGCTCCTTCTGATGTCCCGACCTGCTGAAAATGTCTAGATGCAACCAGGATTTGAACATCACTGGAGGATTTGGTAGCAGAGGTCAAGGATTCTCTTCTGTACTATCATTGTCTTTCCTTCTTCTCAGCCACAGCAGCCCCAAATGTGAAACATTTTCTTAATAAAAGTGAAAGAGTATGATATCTGAGGATTCTTTGGTGTGGCATCAATCTGCATCAATCCGTGAGCAAAAGAATAGGTATTCAAAATACTCTGGCAAGAATTGCTATACTACGATGAATTATACACTAACTATGGCTTTTACTGTCCTGATGTAGTCAGAGAAGCTGATACTAGAAATGGAGTGTTCTCTGGTGCTCTCCCAGATTGCAGTAGAGCCACAGAATGAGCCACCTAATAGTGATCTTCTGCCTATGGGGAAAAACCGAGGATAGAGGTAGGATTCTGTCACTTACCTGAATCAAGTCTTTTTGTGAGTTTTCCAACCATCACCTCTGATCCTATATCTACCTACTGACTTCTATAAACAACAAACCCACTCCATCATTGAAAACTCATACATTTGTCTCTCCTTAGTCAGGTCTACTAAAAGGGTAAATAGGGAAGTGGGTATGAGGAATTTACCTTCAGAAGTGATGCTAAGATTGGGGGTTGATAGCTGACAGTACAGGTTGATCCCTGTTACCCTAAGCCTCAGATTTTTTCAAGTTAGGGAACAGCCCCCAAATATGCTCGAATGTGTTTCCATTTATTATCTGTGAATACCCAATCGTATCCTGCAATATCATTAAATTATGCACTAAGATGAAAATAAGAGGGAATAACAAGATATATATATATAGAGAGAGAGAGAGAGAGAGAGAGAGAGAAACTCATACCTGTAGTTTCATATCAACATACACTTGAAAAACTTTCCTTGACAATAGTTCTTTATCTGATGAATAACTGGTAAAAAAATTTTTCTCACACTGTGTGTTGTCTCTTCACTCTGTTAATGGTTTCTTTTGCTGTGCAAAAGCTTTTTAATGAGATGAGGTCCCAGCTGTTGATTTCTTGCAGTGTTTGCTATGTGGTCTGAGTTTTGTTCATGAAGACTTTGCCTACTCCTATATCCTCAAGCATTCTACCTATTCTCTCTTCCAGCAGATTTAGTGTTTCCATTTTAATATTTAGGTCTTTGATCTATTTCAACTTTAGGTTAGTGTATGACTGAGAATTTTCTTATGATTTATTTTTCATCCCTTTTGTGCTCTATTAGGTATAACTTTGTGTTTTATTCTGTTAGTTACTTTTGGAGCATATATAAAGAACTCAAAAAAATCAGACCCCCAAATTTAAAGTCCCAATCCAAAAATGGACATCTGAAATGAACAGATATTTCTCAGGCAAAGAACTAGAAACAGCAAATAAACATATAAAAAAATGTTCAACATCACTGGTCATCCAAGAGATGCAGATGGAAACAATGTTGAGATTCCACCATACTCCAGAAAGAATGGCTGTTATCAAGAATGCAACAAATAACAAATGTGTTTTTTGGGGGAAAAAGAAAACCTTCTCCACTCTTGTTGGGAGTGTAGACTGGTGCAACCACTGTGGAAATCACTACGGAGATACCTCAAAATCTAGGACTGGAAGTCCCATTTGACCCAGCTATTCCCCTGCTGGGTATCTTCCCAAAAGAAGTAAAAGCATCATACCACAGAAATATATGAATACTCATGTTTATAGCAGCACAGTTTGTAATAGCTAAATCTTGGAAACAGCCTAAATGCCCATTAACTGGTGACTGACTGGATAAAGAAGATGTGGTTTTTATAATGAAATGAAGTACTACTCATCCATAAAGAATGATGAACTAGAGACATTTATCGCTAAATGGATGCACATTGAGGCCATATTCTTAAGTGAAATAAATAGGACACACATGTAAATATAAAATAACATTTCTGGTGTGAGAAGCTCAAAGTGTAAATGAGGACCAAAATGTATGTATACTAGATAACATGAAATAGGAAAAAAGGTCCAAAAAGAAAGGGGAAGGGGAAGGGGGGGAGGTGTAGAGGAAAGGAAAGAAGGGAAAGGAAAAGATATGAGAATAGGAAAAAACAAAAACAAGGTCTTTGTAAATAGGGAGGGGTGCAAGGATTGAAGGGAGGGTAGAGGAAGGAGAAAAAATAAGAACCAAGATATATCACGTAAAGGTATAAATTCCCAATGATGAATGTCATCATATTGTATGCCTAAAATCTACAAATAAAATTAATGAATAAAAAAAATGAAAAACTTTCCTTGACTAAACAGAATGGAAGCAAACTTTCCCCAAAAAACAGATTAAAAAATAAAAATCATTAAAATAGTTGAGTTACTAATATAATTGGACTTTTTACATGGTCTAATTTTAGCAAACATAGCTTTCCAATAAAATTCCAATCTAAAACATATTACTGAGCAAGGTATTCTCAATGGTTTCTATGATATAACACATAGAGCCAGTTACTATCCATTTCCAAACATCACAGGGAGCCCCATGATTAAATGTCAGACCATCAGACATGAAAGTCCAAATATGGACTCTGCAAGTAAATTACATCTAACTAAGGATGGCATGGCTAATGGAACTTTAAATAATCTGATTTGCCAAAAAAGGCCATTTCCTACTAAGCATATGCTTTGCCATGTATCAGTGCCAGATCTCAGTAGCAACAGTTGCCAGAGTAATTATTGTATGCCAAATGTAACATGTGGAAACAGTGATTATTCTCTGATATGTGCATCTTGTTTCCTTATACACCATGTTTCTCACCAAAATACCTTTGGAATTTACTCAGTGTTTTGCTCAGCATTAGGACATTCTATATAATGTAGCATTAGTCCAAGGAACTTACTTGGAGCAAGAAAGAGATTAGGAGGGGTGTATGTTCAGGATCTCATCATGTCATAAGTACACCTGTTGTTATAGAAAACAAAGAACTGGTATTAGTTAAGCAAGGTTGATTTTAAATTGTTGGCCTACTAGATATAGGAGAGATTCTCAAATATGGAGTCTGGTTTGGTTTCTGTCATAGTCAGGATATTTGTATTTGGGAAAGAAAGGATACAAAACATTCACAGTGTAATTTGGGTGTGGGTGATACCAGATAACACAGGAAAATCCAACTGGTTTCCATGGTGATGAGGACAATGAGAATAGGTTTCTGGGGATGCTGAAGAGAGGGGAGACCAAGTCTGAGCTGCTGGATGCAGGTGTCTTTCACTGAGGCTTCAGAGCCTAGTTCCTTCTAATCTATGCACCTGTAGTCATCTTTGAACACATAGCTATATCTGACTGTCTTTAACCATTTCTCCTAAGTTTCAGGTATTTTAGAGCACTCACTAAACATCACTACTCAGTAAAGAAAAGACATGTCTGGAATATAAATTCTGATCAGGTCCTTACTTAATCCAATCCGACCATACCTTGAAGGAAATACCTAGGAATGCTAGTGTTACAATGAGAGAAATGGGACTAGAGGCATTTATTTTTATCTGCACAGACTGTGCCAAACACCATCTGAGTCTAAGTGATGGGTGAACTTGAGGACACAAAGTTCACATTATCTGACCAGAGAAGGGAAATTCCAACCCTAGGACAAGCCAGGAGCCTTTCCTGACATGAGCACGTGGGCATGGGTTGCTCAAGTGAACCAAGAGGAGGCAAGAGGAGCCCAGCTCACCCACCCACTCATGCTTTGCCTGCTCTTCCCAGTCCTCCCAGCAGGCAGAGCCTATATCAATGCCTGTGGCCAAACTCTGGGGCAGGGGGTTGTCTGCTCCACTAGGGTCCAGACTGAACCATGGAAACCAGATCTGTTCCTCTGCTTCCTGGTGTTCTGGCTTCCAGGTGAGGGGAACATGGGTTAGCTGTGCACATTTGTAAAAACTCTCAGTATCTTGGGATCCTGTGATCTGATCCCCCTGCTCAGCAAGCACAGAACATTGATGGTCTCTGTAGTTCAAGAAGCCTAGCTCTGCTGGGACACATCAGGTCAGATCTAAAATAGAAGGGTAATTTTTCTGTTTTATCTTCCATTTCAGATACTACAGAATAAATTATGATGATGCAAACTCCTCCTTCCCTGTCCACGTCTGCAGGAGATGAAGTCACTCTCACCTTCAGAGCCAGTCAGAATGCTAGAGGCAATGTAGTCTGGTATCAGCAGAAACCTGGGCAGGCTCCCAGACTCCTCATCCACAGTGGGTCTAACTTGGCCCCTGGCGTTGGTTGACACTGAGTTAGTGATAAGCTTTTATTTACAATCATTGATCTGGAGCTTGATTTTAACATTTATTGCTGTTATCAGTATAGCAGCAAGTGCCCCACAGAGATCAACCATGGTTCTAAAACCTCTGTGAAAATTTTGTTGTGTTTTGCGCATACCAGGTCCTTACTTCATAGACAGCTGCTATGGTATCTGCTCATCTTAGCACCTCCTCTGATAAGTCTTGGGAAAAACTTGTGGTTATGAGTGAGACAGTGCTGAAAAGATTTCCACTGTGATGACTTCTACTATGACTCTTGAATTTTTCCTCTGGCTAATTTCCACAGGCCAGTTCAGAAATAAGTTCCATGAAATGACGTTGGGAAGACATTGACATTGCCATTCAATTGTGAGAAGCCTTTAAAGGTGTACAGGACTGCCTAATGCAATAAGGTTGGTACAGTAAGAATAACAGTAACTGAAGGGAAAGATGAACACTATCATAATTCACACATGAAATGTTTATGTAGACAGAAAATAAAATCAATCTACTGAGAAACTATGAGCATTAACAATAGAAATAACAAATACGAGGATTCAGAAAACTACACAAAAATAAAATTTGTTTGTATACACTAACAATAGAGTGAAAAATTGAAGTATATTTTTAAAAGCATGTATAATACTATTACTTAGAGTACAATCACAAAACTCAGGAGAAAACAAAAATACATGTAAGTCTCCTAGCCTGAAATTTCCAGATTATTAAACAACATAATCATCATCATCGTCGTCATCTACAACAAAAAGAACAATAATAACAACCACAGAAACTTAAGGAAATAAACAACATATTTATTTCAATGACTTAAAAACCTCAATCATCATCTTTCTGTGAAGTGAAAATTTATCAACCTATTCTCCATTGTGTAATGGGTGCCAAGAATGTAGAAAGACCACTGCAGGCCTGAGGAAGCTGCAGGGTAAGGACTAGCAGAGCCAGGTGCAGGACTGTGGTGCTGGAGTGAGGTCAGCCACACCATCCAGTAGAAGAGAAGAGGTTGTGCAGGGACAGCCAACAGGAGCCACAGTGCATCTGGGACCTTCTCCTACCTCAGTTTTCCCATCTGCCACAGAATCCACACTGCTGAGCATGGAGCTCTGCCCAGGACCCTGACTGAGGTGCTGGGGTTTCCAGGGCAAGCTCTGTGAGAGATTCTGAGCAGGGAGTGATGGGACTGGATTCCCCTCTCTAGACCAGGAGCCCTCAGCCTCCTCTGACCCCTTCCTGTGAGACTTTTGGGTTGCACTGGGCCACCTCGTCTTAATCTAAACAGCATCTGGGGCTCCATGTGTGGATCATATGGCTTAGAATTTGAATTACTTTAAGGCCATTGTCTTTTCAGAATTTTTGGTTAACTGATTTTTGACCTCACTGAAATGGACAGTTTATAGAGGAGAGATGTTATTTTGAGTTTCTTATAGAGTCTAGTGATGGGTGGAATAGTATCAAATTTATGAAAATGTGTAGAAAAATCACAGTCAAATCATTGGGACAGCAAACTGAGAATTCTTTAAGATGCTATGTCAGAAACCTGCCATTAGATGGCAAATAAACGCCAGGATAACAAAGTGTGCATTTTAAAAGGGGGAAATAAAATTGCCACTACTCTATGATCAAAAGGACACTCTACATCCCTGAAAGTGTCTACCTACCCCTCAGAGCTCACATTTCTGATGGGACTGTGATCACAATGGGTCATATCTCCCCTTGTGCTACTTTCTTGGTATTTTCTGGTTTTTCACTTTTTAATGATAGCCACATGGTGACAACAAGACCCTTCCAGGAGGAGGCTTAGAGTAGTCATAACTCAAGATCAGCAACAGGCAGGATTGTGGAAAAAAACAAGAGCATTATATCTGAAGAGAAGCAGCCATGTGAGCAGAAAGGACGAAGTGGCCTTGTGAAGTCCAAGTAAGAGAAGAAAGAACATATTGAAGTCTCCATTCAAGGAAGGGGAAGAGACACACTGGATAATGAATGTCCCTCTCAGGAGGAGGCAAGGAGAGGTCAGGGAAAAGTGAGTGTGATTTCAGATCCAACTCCTAGTCTGCTCCCAGAATCAACTGCATGGTCCATAGGTGTCAAGCTGGGTCTTGAGCTTCATGATGACCCCTGTGTTTCTCAGTGTTCATACTCAATTTGCCACAATTTAAAGTGTTATGCCAAAAAAATAAAAATTATTAGGACATTAATATTTCTTTATTAGATGCACACAATAGACACATACATATGTGTTTGACTGGTGTTTTAATATTTTTCTAAGCAAACAAAGGACTGAATAAAACAAATCTCTTCAATGGGATATTTGTTCACTTTTCACTTGTTCTTAAGTTTTCAGGATCATTGAGAACAGCCCTGAGAACAGGTAGTCCCACCTCTGGGCTTCTGCTTTCTCAGACCCTCATCCTTGCCACACTTCTTGGCTTGGTTCAGCACTTATGGAGATGTAACAGGTTCCTCCCCTGGTCCTCAGCCCAATAGCTCAGGAAATAAGCTGCTGCCTCCACATCCCATAGCCAGAACCCTGCAGCTCTCTGCAGTGCAAGCCTGATACTAGCCCTGGTTTGAGGCCCCTGTTCCAATCTCTCCCATTATTCCAGGGTTGGAAAGTCTGTGCTGGCCTCAAAGTCATTGCCCCTGTCCACACTTGCTGAGGACAGCCTTGCTACCTGGATAATTAGAAATCTGACCGCATGGCATCCTTGGGGCTTGGCTTGTTCCAACTTAACCATATAAAGTTTTCCTTCACATCTTTCTGACAATCTAAACACATAAACAAGGTAACATTAAATTAGGGCAAATATTTTTAGACATCAACACAACAGCCATCTCAGTATTCTTTTGGTTTATTTAGCACCAACAATGTCTCACTGTGCATGATAAAGGCAAGAAGCATCTTCCAGAGCAAGGCAGATGCAAGGATTATGAGGCCCATGTGGTCAGCTGAGAAATGAAATTAAAGAAGAGAGAGAAGCATGGACACTTGCTGTGATGGATTTTGGTGTCTCTATAAAACAATAGTAAAGAGTTTTGCTCCTACATTATTTCCCTGTATTGTTATGAGAATACTTGATTCATAGAGACAGTGTAGTCCTCTTGAGGACATGAGACATTGAAAAGTCCATGTGGTGAAAGAGGTAAAGGAGAAAAATATAGGAAAGATGGGTCTTTTTTGCTATCACCAAACTGTGCGAACAATTCAAAATTCTCCATTTGCTTCTGTTTATTGTTTTAAAATGTTGGTACAGATTATCTCAATGGATTTTAAATTATTATAAATTATTTTGAAGATACTTAAGAGGAAGAGGCTGTCAGATGCTTTGACCTGTTTAGAAGAACATGGACAGTATCATGTACTTCTATGTTTGGGAAGATTGAGGCATGAAGAGACTTCCTGACAATGTCCTACTTTCAGATGTTAGCTATGATGGATCATGTCTAGAGAAACTCAAAGAACTTCAAAAGTTTATAAATGGGACCTGCTTCCTCCGGCTTGCTCCACCAGCTTGCAACCAAGACAGGTTTGCGACCAAGACTGGGTGAGGAGGACCCACCTCGGGCATGCCCACCAGCCAACAGCTTGGCCAAGTGGGGCCTAGTGGGGCCAAGTGGTTGCAGGCTGACCGGGACCTGCATCCTCCAGCTTGCTCCACCAGCTTACAACCAAGACAGAGTGAGGAGGACCCCCCTGGGCAAGCCCACCAGCCGACAGCTTGGCCCCACGGGTGCCTCCAACAACAGCACCCCCTCCCCCGGCCTCTGGCCTTTTGGCTGTGTAGCTACTTGGTTCCACACTGCAGAGGCACAGGGAGACATAAAAGCCATTGTCCTGAGCTGCAGAAGTGAACAACAGAGAGAGGCGCCCTGATGAACACAAGCCCACTGGAAAAGTGAAGGGAATCTCTGCAATGAAGGCACACCAGACCACCGTGCTTGGGAAGTTGGAGGGATCATCAGCTCCCATTGGAACCTGGACTTTCTTCAGGGGAAAGGCAGCTGAAACCTGGAGTAGAACCTTGCAGAGTGCAACCCTGCAGGAGGGCAGGGAGCTCAACTTGGGACTTGCAGCCAGAAATCTACCTGAATCTCATGGGTCTGGAACTAGCTTACTGAGACTCATTGACTTATAACTGCACACTGCTGCCCACATTGTCTATTGTGAAAACAGAGACACACCCTAAAGGAGGCCCTTCATTTTTAAAGGCGATAGATTAATAACTACAACAAATTGTCATTCTCTAAGATGTATTTGATGCTATGGTGTTGCTGATTGTATCACTTGGGCTAAGGTGTTGTGATTGATATAATCAGTTGTCCTTCCTGGTATAATGAAAGTGAGATAGCCTCAGATCCATTAGAGACTCAAAGCTTAAAGACCAGCTATATCTGGAAGACACCTCTGAGAAACAATCATTCCATAAGGGTTCTAAATATATCAACAAAGATACTTACAATAAGTAACTTCAAAATATCAACCCAGGAACTAAACCAAGTTTAGTTCAGTACCAAAAACAAAAATAAGAAGACATTTAAGCAAGTCACAAACTCAGATTTCCACCCCCACCCCCCCAAAAGGCAAATTCTGGGGAAATGAGGTGGAAAAGACTGATAATCAACCACCTGGACACCATGAACTGATAGCACAGGAAGTAACAAAACAGATGAATGAGGCCCTAGAAATAATCTCCCAGATAACTACAGAGATGGTGAGCAGAGTGAAAGACATGATTAGAGGCTCTAGAACAGAAACTGATAAAAAAAAGTAGATGAGATCAGAAACATGCTGGAAGCCATGAATGCCCAGCATAAGAAAGAAATGGAAACCATGAGACAGATTCAAACAGATATTCAGGAGATTAAAAACTCCATTGAAAGCATGCAGAGCAGATTAAGAGAATCTGAAGATAGAATATCAGGTACAGAAGACAGGATTGAAGTAAAGGACCATGAAAACAGAGATTTCTTAAAAATAGTAAGGGACCATGAGAAATCAATTCAGCAGCTGCTAGATGCTGCAAAGAAGAATAACGTAAGACTGATAGGAGTCCATGAAAAAACAGGAGAAAGTACAATTGACATAAAAAAAACTGTTCACAGAAGTAATAGCAGAAAACTTCCCAAAGGTGAAGAATTGGACATACAGATAAGTGAGGCATATAGAACTCCAACTAGCCACAATCAAAACAAAAAATATGCACCTAGACATATAATAGTCAAGACTTAAAAGTGAAGTTCAGAACAACTGAGCTTTCTTTTGGTTAGAGATATAAAATATATTTCAGATCATTGCCTCTTTCAAGACAGTGGATTCCAGTGCAAGTGCATTTGCACTCCTAATCATTTCTGTTTGGTTTTACATTTCTCTGGCAGAGTCTCTATAGAATTCTAGGTGACTGCAGCCTTTAAATTCTGAAATAGATGGAGCTGTATACATCATTTTAAACTGCTGATGAATCATTAAATTTAGAATGTGTTTCAGATTCATGGAAAAGAAGGATTGAAAGGATGAAGAGCAAGAGTCAAGCACTGTACAGTCACCTTCAGCCTAAGTTTGAATGATAGTTTCCAGTGTCCTCCAATTTCTATTGTGGTGTGAGACAGGAAATAAGACCAAATCCAATGGGAAGTGAATAATTATATTTTAACATGTCAAAAACAGAACAGCCACACAAACCTACATGATGCTGCTATCCCAAAAGCCCACACACACAATTAAAATGGTGAAAAATACATGATTACAAGAAGCAGAAAGAGAATACCAAGGAGAATCAGAGGACAGTGAACTTTGCTCCTTTGAACCAAAGATATTCATTTGTTCTTCCAGTCTTTGCAGCTTGAAACCACTCAACACACAGATCAGTGAACAAAATCCACGCTGTGATTCAATCTGTGTAAACACACTGTACTCAATTTCAGCACAGCACATTTTACTATGCTTGATAATTACTTTGGAGCACCATTAATCATTTGATCTAAACTCTTTGTAGGCTGAAGGAGAGAAAGAAGTTTTCATTTGTTTTGTCCCTAAAATTCACAATTGCTTCTTGGTGTTGGAGACTTTGCTTTTTCTAATCCTTAATTACAGCCTTGGGTACAGATTGAAAAGTAGACATCTGTGCTCATTCCTCCAAAGCATTTACTTTCCCCACTGGACCTTTGTCTCCATCTCTCACCTTTTGGGTGTGCTGATCCTAACCTCCATTCTAGGTATAATGTGCACAACAGCCATTGTCCCTTCCGAGAAGCCACATCTTTGGCTGCAGTGATTTGCTGTGATCTCCCAAAGAGGGAGTTATTAACATTGGCCACATGGGGACAACCTCACATTCCTGATGGAAAGTAAATAATAAACAGAAGGTACAGCAAGGAGCTCATGGTTCAGGTGTCTTCTGTATTCAGGGTAAATCTTCTCTTTTATGGAACTAACACATACCAGGGCAGAGTACAGAGGGAGAAGGAGTTGGATCTCAGTTATACAAAGAAGCCATCAAATGGTAATTATTCAAAAACTTAAAGATAAATATGCCATATAATTTAGAAATTCAATTTTCGTCATATAACATCTAAAACCTGAAAACAGGAAACAGGAGATATTACAGGTACAGTCAATTTTATAGACACATTATTTAAAATATCTAAAAGGTAGAAGTTTTTGTTTTTTTGGTACCGGGAACCGAACTTGGGTCCTTGTGCTTTCTTGGCAGGTGACGAAACCACTGAGCTAAATCCCCAGCCCCTAAAAGGTAGAAGTAACTGGAATGTTTATTAGATACACAAAATGTATTACATACCAAAATGACTATTATTCATACTTGAAAGATAAAGATGTTCACCTTTAGAGAAGGCTGGTGAGGATTTCATTGGGGAATCAGTCACTCTGGTTCTAACTGTAGCCTTCCTGATCCTGATGAACTGCAGCATCCTCAGGCTCCAGGCTGCTGCTATGAGAGTAAAGTCCATATCTAATGGACCAGCGATGAACCATGTTGTGTCCCAAATGGCCCTAGTGGATGCACCAAGATCAAGTACCTGGGATGTTGCCCAGGTCTCTTGATGGTGCCAAGCTAAACAGTTACTAACAGTCTGACTGGCCCTGCAGATGCAAATTCAATGCCATCTATATAAAAAAAATTCAGCTGCCTTCTTTGCTTATTTTTACATAATTGCCTACCTGATGCTATAATTAACATGGAAACACAAGGGATACAGAATAGCAAAATAGTCTTGAAAGAGATAAATGAAGTTGAAGGACTCATATTTTTAATTGAAATCTTTTTATTTTATATTTTATGGTATTGGAAAAGATACCCAAGGGTCTCCTTTATGCTAGGCATGATTTCTACCATTTTACTATATTCTCAGATCCCAATTTAAATTTTAACCATAAAGCTTAAGTAATCTACATTGTTTGGTTCTGGCACAATGACAAGCATGTTGGTTCATGAAATAGAACTGATATTCCCAAAGAAAACTCTTACATTTAATGGTTATTCGAATTTTGGTAAGGGTAGAAGACAATGCAATGGATAAAATGTCTTTAAAATAATTTGATCTGAAAGAACTGGGTATTTGCATAAACAAGATTGAATTTTGTCCCGTTATATACATGCGCGAAATTCATATAGAATTTTACAAAGACCTAAATGGAAGAGAGAAAAGTAGTAAACTTTTTCTAAGAAAAATCATGTCACAATTTTTGTGACTTTACTTACATTTGGCAAAAATTTCTTAGTTATAAAACCAAAATATCTTTCTTAGGTATAACATCAAAGACAAGAAAATAAAGGTAAAAAAACAGACAAATTAGACTTCATAAAATTTAGCAAATATTATGCTCTAGTGGACACTTGCCAAAAGTGATAAGACAGACCATACAAGGGAAAAAAGCATGTTCAAAATGAATTTCTCCTGGTGGTCAGAGTAAAATGCCTACACTGAAAGAGTGTTATTGACCTTCCAGGGGAGCTGAGGTGTTTATAAGACATTGTTTTACGACCTTGTTTAAAATCCTTTTCAGAGGGTAAGAATTTAGAGGAAATAGAGAATTTAAAATTCCTACACTGATCATTTGGACAAAGAAATTGTTTCACTTTAGAGCTGATGGTGGTGAGCTAGGCTGAGCAGAGAGATGGATATTCACAGAGGGAAAAGCCCCCACCCCCAAATCTCACAACTCAATGTGTGATTTTATAGGATTACTTTTGCATTTCAACCAAGAAAATGGAAAGACAAATAATTCATATGTGTGGAACAGATCCACATTCGGTGGAATTAGAACAGATATTTAAGGTTCAAAAACTTATGTGTGTAAACAAACCAGTTTTTCTCAGTATTTCAGAGATATATATTCTCAGAACATATTCACATGCACGGAACCTTTCTGGCACTCCCTGTGAATCAGAATATTTATCCATGTATTAATTATCAGGTTGTTTTCCTACTTCAATGATGAGCTGTGTGATATACTGATACCCAGGAGCAGTTACCATTTTTAAATATAGTCCCAGGAAAATGTCAGTTGCAGAGACAATAGACCTGAGACATTATGGCAATGGAAGCAGGTCTTGCTCTTCTCACAAACAGAATCTCCTGTGGACGAAAGGCTGTGGCTGTCCCCACATACAGAGATGGGGGGGCTGTGGTTCTAACACAGATCACACAGGAAACTAGACCCTGATGGGACACTGTTATCCATGACCAGTAAGACTATGTGGAAAGGGTTCCTCTAAACATTACTCAGAGAAATGATTTTAAGTTATTCCTTGATCGTTTTCTATTATTATCAATGTTAAGTATTTCCCTGAAAAAGTTCCTTTTGTTAATCAGGTATATGTGAGAAAAATAAATTGGATATGTATCAAATTGTCACAATTCATTACCGGTAATTTTATATTCACTGCTCAAGGCATAAAATTATGTCTACTTTTCCTCTCCTTTAACTTCCACTTTATATACAAGATATACATGTTTTTCTCCCTCATTAGAATTGTAACAACAGGTACCAGACAACTCTTAAACTGGCTCAAGACTGCCTCTTTATTGGGAACCTTCTACCCATCAGTACTTGTCGGGGTGGGAGCTGCTTCCTTCTCCTGATTAGTTGGAAGAAAAACCAGCCAGGTGGCCCTTGACCTCTCAGACTAATCTTACATACTCATTTTTACACTGCCAGGGTCTCTGTGGGTTCTAAGAGTTGCAGGTCCAATGAATAAGCCCTTGACCTAAACTTTCATCTGCAAATTCTTTTTCCCATAACCAGGGAAAAATTTGTCTGACTAAAATTGCTTCATTTCATATGTCACTTTGCCCATGGGAGATATCCCCATCTGCCTGTTGTCTTTTGCCAACTCCCCCATTACAAATCATTACACCTACCTAGAGATTTGCATATGGAACCCTAGGGAGGACCTTCCC
The DNA here is from genome assembly GCF_000247695.1 of Heterocephalus glaber. The sequence goes on from NW_004624749.1 coordinate 15,112,667, forward strand.
TAGTAGAGCTGAAATAAAGCTCAGCTCTCTCTTGCTGTGACTGGTCAGTTCTCCTCACTTCAGCTTCTCCACATGAAGTTCCTGGCTCAGCTCCTGTGACTGGTCAGGGCTCCTCACTTCAGCTTCTCCACATGAAGTTCCTGGCTCAGCTCCTGTGGCTGCTAATGGTCTGGACCCCTGGTAAGGAGAGCGAGCGGGAGATGAAGAAGGGAAAAAGAGAGGGCAGGGTGCTATTTCTTGTCATGTTTGTATTGACCATATATTAGAGGTGTATATTCTTTGCCCCAGAGAAATGAATTCGATATTTTCTTCTCTGTGAATTAGAAACCACTTAAAAACTCCCCGTACGCTAATGAAGATTTTGAGTCAGAAGGAGGTTATTTGTGTTTTGTAAATACAGTAACAAATTATTTTTTTAAATGTTATATTTTTATGCTATAAGTAGGAAAGATTAACTTGATGTAAACTACAAAATATAAGCTATAAAAATGGCACACACTGTTAGTACATGACATTGAATTTCTTTTTTATTATTTCAGGATCCAGTGGGGATATTGTGTTGACTCAGTCTCCACTCTCCCTGTCCATCACCCCTGGAGAACCAGCCTCTCTCTCTTGCAGGTCTAGTCAGAGCCTCCTACATAGCAATGGAAATACCTATTTAAATTGATACCTGCAGAAGCCAGGCCAGTCCCTACAGCTTGCGATCTATTTGGGTTTCAACCAGGCCTCTGGGGTCCCAGACAGGTTCAGTGGCAGTGGATCAGGGACAGATTTCACACTCAAAATCAGCAGGGTAGAGGCTGAGGACTTGGGAGTTTATTACTGCATGCAGAGTCTACAGTTTCCTTACACAGTGATAACAGCCCTGAACATAAATCTCCGCACCTGAGGTGGCCCAACTGCCCTCATGATTGCTGGTCTGGGGAACGGCAGAGCAGAGTCTCTGAGTGTGTAAAAAAAGCAGATGCTGGGGAACTCTGAGGAATATGTTGTTGCTCTCCATCCTCTGAATGCTTTTCAGGCACCACATGTTACTTTCATGTCTCCTGCAGCAGCCCTGCATGTCAGAAGCAGGAAGAAGAGGGAAGTGATCCAAGAGCCCCATGAGCAGCCAGTCATAATGACAGGGAAATATCTGAGTGACAGTTTATTGTACTCCTGCCTGTCTGCCCACAGTTGTCCGGAAATCAACTAGGCATCACAACTGAGCAAATGATGCAGGTAAGTAGCCATAGAAGTTGAATTCATGTTAGAAATTACCAATTTGAGGTAAGTTTTTTACAGACTAATACTTGTAATACTAGAAAATTGTTATTTTCCTACTTACTTAACTTTCTACTTCCCTTTTCCCACATACATACATAGTAAAGTACCCTTCCATGATCATGCTTCTGAAAGCTCTCTGCATAAATGGTCCTCAGTGGAAGCATGGCTGAAAATAATAAACAATGTTCGAGTTTTGAGTATGTTTGTAAATTCATTCTTGATGTAAAATTTTGTTGCCAAAAGACTTTGACTTACTTCAGTTACTTTTATGCTGTGTATAAATGGAATTCTAACAACTTCAAAAATAATCTTTGAGGCAACTACCATAAACTGATAATGGCCACCTTAATAGATGAACTCTGCAATTCATCAGACTTTTGCTCTTCCTGATATCACATCACTGCTTTAGTCATAGATGGTCTGGAAGGATGGAAATCACACAAGGTAAACTCTGGGTTGTAGCTCACATCACTATTGCAAAAAGAAACCAACAGTTCAATGACACAAAGCACTGCATTCACAAGATTATATAAAACAGTAGAATAAACACAGCTGAAGGACTAAAGAAAAATTGATTTGGAAAAGCTATGAATGGGCATTTGAAAATAAGCCAAGTTTGGCAACGATAACTTTTTGAGTGATCATTTATCTCAAGCTCATTGCTCAGGAAGGAATTCTCAATTAACATGATCTCACACATAGGTTTTCCAACTTTTCAATGAGATTGATGCAAATACTCAATAATACAATTTTCACCTTATCAAGGCTCAAATGGCCACTGTACCTCTCGGATCCAGCTTCCCATGAAGAATAATCACTCCTGAAGCCCTAGCTTTTGATACAAATCAGCAGCCAGACAAACAAAATAACCCCTGTCCCGCTGATGGCAGTGCAGCAGCAGGACCGTGTGGTCCTCTCCAGTGCTGCACCCAGAATACGGCCTTCCTCTCTGGCTGACTGCACAGAAAGGCTTTGGGGTGCAGGCAGCGGCACTCTCCCTGCAGTCTCTAAAGGGGAGAAACATCAATTTCAGGGGAAGTCTTTCAGAAAGGAAACATTTTTCAAGGGGCTTTAATCCTCAAAACCTTTCATTCTTGACAACACAACACCCCTAAACAATCTCTTAATTCTCAGATGGCATTTCTGGGTCAAGGTTTTAAAAGAATCCATTTCTAGCATGGCCTTTAATTTCTACTCCAAAGGAAATTTTTTTTAACAGCAGAGAACGAGGAAATGAAAAACAAGGAAAGAAGGAAGAAAAAAAGAAGAAAACAAGTTCATATTTGAAGAAATGAGGGATAATAAAAACAATAACAACAATAATAACACAATCTTCACTACCACATTATTCAACACAGTTTTGAAGAAAAAAAATGAGTCTCTCTATAAATACTGTCTTGACAAGTTATAAAATTTCAGGATGAATTTGACTGATGGAAAATAGAAGAGGTGGTCTCCTCCCACGTAATCATCTTCCAGGCACCAGAACATCCCTTGAGGAGTGAGTTTGATATTGAGGCAAAATCTCCTCCTGCCTCATGATAAGACTCGCATGTTCAAGTTTGCTACATCCTCCTAAAACATGAACACAGTTTTTCACTGACTAAAGATACCTTGGAAAGCAGTCTACTTGGTTATCTTCATATCAATGATGAGAGTCCAGAAAGAAAAATAAACAGAAGAGATACTTTTCAGGCCACACCAACAAATGTCTTATAACTCTTTCCCCTTCCTATACTAATACTTTGTGATCACATTGAAACCTCAGGATGTCAGCTGAGCCCTATGATATCCATCCCTAAACCATTACCTGCCCAACCTGAGCGTGTGGCAGGGCCATCCCAGGAGTCTGTGCAGAACCCCCTCATGAGCCACACTCCAGTGCTCTATGTGACTGGAGCCTCTGGCTGAGGATCAGAAATGTCATTGTCTTCTTCAAGTCTTGCTTGTTGCAACCCCAGAGATAAAGATTGCCTTCAAATCTCCCTTTGACACCCATCTTAACTGGGAAATATAGGGTGATACTCAAACTGAATTAAAGTTTTTGAATCCTATACAAATGCCAGGGCACTTGGTGTATTGAGCACCCAGCTCTGTCTGCCTGCAGGGTAAGGGCAGGGAGCCTCCTCAGGCCTGGGCAGAAGCAGAGATTAAGAGGCAAGAGTAGTGATTTCAGAAATTAGATTAGAGAAGTCTCAGGAGAGGAGGTAGTTGCTATGATGGTTTTCATTCTTCTACAGAGAGTGAAGGTGGGGCTGGGGATTTAGCTCAGTGGTTCTGTCGCCTGCCTAACAAGCACAAGGACCTGAGTTTGATTCCCAGTACCAAAAAAATTAAAATAAAAGAGTGAAGGTGAAGACTTTTGTCCTTTCTAGAATATATAAACATTTGATGCTTACAGCCATTGTATCTCTTAATTGGTTATTTCCTACTCTGTCCTAGTTACACTATGCCAGTGTGCCAAGAAATCTAAACTACTTCAAAGAGTATATAAATTCTAATGTCTTTCTTCAGTATACCCTAAGTATGCAATATCTGCTTGTTTCACTTAATTTGTTCCTTCTCCTAATGTCATTAGGATAAAATTGTGAAAAAAATTCAAAGGAAAACAATGTCTTGTCCTTGAAGAGATTAGTAGATGAATCTATTCACGGGGAGACAGATTGATTTGTCCTAGGGCCATCAGAGAGAAATGAGTTCCTTGCAGGCAAATTTGTAGCAACCTGGTCTTACTGGGACACCTGGGGCCAGTGGTCTTTACTGAGTTACTGAGATGAGCCAGCCCTGCAGCTGTGCTCAATCCTGGCAAGTCTTGCTGATTTGCATGTGCCCAGAGCACAGCCCACTGCCCTGAGGACTTCTTCATACCTTGGTCAAATCCTCTACAGGAGTCAGTGCCATCACAACACAGCAGGGGCATGAGGGTCTCCACACAGGTCCTAGGACTCCTGCTGCTCTGGCTCCTAGGAAAGGAAGACAACATTGGGACTTTACTCAGCTCAGTGTGATAAGTACTCCGTGCTTTACAGAAAAGTCTGCTTATGACATGATTAATTGTGTGTATGTTTGTTTTTATGTTTCCAATGTCAGGTGCCATATGTGGCATCCAGATGATCCAGTCTCCATCTTCCCTGTTTGTAAGGCAAGGAGACAGTCACCATCACTTGCCAGGCCAGCCAGAACATTTATGGACCTTTATCTTGGCATCAGCGGAAACCTGGGAAACGTTCGAAGCTCCTGAGCTACTAATCATGGAATCTGGAACCTGGTATACCATCGAGGTCCATTGACAGTGGATATGAGACAGATTTCAGTCTCACCATCAGTTGTCTGGAGCCTGAAGATGCTGCAACTTATTACTGTCCAGAGAGTTACCAAAATCTTCCCACAGTGATACAAACCATTTCACAAACCACACAGGAAACAAGCAGCAAGCCTAGGACTGGGCTGCCCCACCCACTGAGAGAACTTCTCAGATGTAGCCAGGCTTTGATGGTCACTGAGAGGTTTTATTAGAAGGGATCAAGGAGGCTGGTCTTTACTCCAGCTCTCTTTGGTCCTCCACAGTTCCTGCAGCACAGACGTGACAGTGCTTCTCATGATTTAATCAAGAATATTGAAGCCAAGGCATCTTTGTTGTGGCACAAATTGTAGGAAATACTTAAAGCAGATTCTTATTCAGCCTTAAAATAAAGAAAATTTTCATTGATGTTCAGCATGGATATGTGTTTATAACATGGTGCTTTATGAAAAAATCCAGACTCGAAAAGTCCTGTACGATTTCATTTACATGAGGTGTACAGAGTAAACAAAGGGGAACGGTGATTGCCAGGGACCTGAGGTAGAGAAGAATGAGGTGTTTTGTTTAATTGGTACACAGTCAGTTTCGAGAAAGAGATTTGGAGATGGTTGGTATCGATGATCACCCCCCAGTGAAACTACTGTGTCAGTAAAATATATACATAAATATTATTCAGGTGGCCAGTATTATGGTCTATGTTTTATAGTCTATAGATTTTACTACAATTAAAAAATTTTTTTAGTAATTTGGGTCAGAAATCATTGTATTATTTTCTAATTATCTAAGCAAATGGGCATAAGTAAGTAATCACTTTGTGATGACATTGTCCACAACACATTTAAGAAACATTTTATTAGGAGAGTTTATGGGGAACTTCCTGGAAACTGTATATTAAATTACATTCCAGCCACCTCCAAAGCCATACAACTTAACAGGGCACATTCTTTTGTTCAAACTGGTGGGCCCTTCATGATGTAATGGCCCAGCAGCAGGAAGTCAGATCCCTGCATAAGGATAGTGAAGGTAAGAGGTCACCTAGACTTTATTGTGGTAAATTAGTGTATTTTGAAAATCCAGCACTAACAGGTGTAGGTGTTCCAGTGCTTCAACTGACAAAATACTCTCAGAGCTATCTCCTGGGATTTTTTACCCACAAATATAAGGTCATGGGTAAGAAAGAACCATCTGTGCATAAGATCTGTTGTGTTTGCTGAAAACAAACTTATTACTTATTACTTTTGCCTTTCCCATCATGTGTGTCATTGGGTTTCAACTGTGAAGGGTCAACCTGGGACAACTTTCTCCAAAAATTTTCATATATAGAAGTATGAGAGAATGCACGGAATGGAATAAACCATGTGTATCATGCTGATCAGTTTTCATTGCCTCTTCTAAGTTCCTGGTTCCTATTTGATTTTAGAAAATAAAAAGCAACCTTAACATTAAGACCTTGCTTTGTATTCTTTATCTCAAGCTACAAACTTTAGGTAATTTTTCCCCAAAGTTGCCTTGTTATGGCATCCAAAGAAGACTGGATAAAAGAATAAAGAATTCCTTCCCTTGTTCCAAATAAAATCATCAATGATACTAGTTATATTTGAAAACATTTTTAGTTTCTGTTTATGCCTTTGGTGTGTTATTTCAGATATGACATGTCATCCTAACTCAGTAAACTAGGTAGACCCACATTTATAGTCATGGAGTTGATTTCAGCCTGGAATTTTTTTCTCTAATTTTGAATGTAAACCAGAACTTCCCTATCCTATATCCTTCTCCAAAGCCAGTCTCAGAATGACCTGATTTATGGAGTACAATAATAATAAATGGTAAACAACACTATTTACTGCCAAGACTCCCTATATGTTCTGTGGTATTATTGTGACTATCCTGACTTAATAAACTTGTTAGAATAGGATCTTGGACAGGATTGATTGTGTCCTGGAAGTCACTAGAAGGCTATTGACTTGTTTGGGACTGAATGTGTCTATCATAATGTTTTTCCCTCTGGGGTGGAATTTTAAAAGTCTAGACTCCTTAAGATTGACCAGATATGTAGGTAGAAGATATGGAGGTAGAATACTCCAGCTTTTCTTCTTCATGGAAAACAAAAAAATACTGGCATTCACCCTTTAACTGAGCTTAGATTGGCTTCTACCTCTACTAGTCAGGAAAATTTCCAGTTCCACACAGTTACTGGAAGTCTCTGCATCTTTTTTTGTTTTGTTTTGGGTTTTTTTGTCTTTTGGGTTTTTTTGGTTCCAGGGATCAGACTCAGGAACTTGTGCTTGTGAGGCAGGCACTGGAACCACTGAGCTAAATCCCCAGCCCTTGGAAGGCTTTGTATCTTTATTCCCCATTCTATGTTTCCTCATCCCCTCTGGTGTGATTGTATTTTCTCTATTTCTCAATAACTACTCTTTCATTCTCTACTAATTGCTTGTTTGGTTAGAGATTTTAAGAAAAGTAAGTTCTCAATGTCTTAGAACAGATCAAAAACAAAAAGTGCAAGAAAGTGGTAATAATAAGATTATTTAATGAACTCTTCTTTCTATTATGGTTGTTGCTGAAAGTCAATCAAGTCAAATTTTAAAAACTATGTAGTGGGAGCATCTGGAACTCACATAAATTCCTGGTGAAAACATAAACCTACACAACTGCTTTGGAGAATAGTTTGACAGATTCTTAAAGCTTGTCATAAAGTCCGCCCTATACTTCCAGAACTGCTACGCAGATACTTGGAAAGATATGTTTATATAAAGTCTGGTGCAAGACTATTGAAAATAGCTTCACACACTGTAGCCTGAAGTGGAAACTACCCAAATGATCATCATTAGGCAAAGGAACAAAGACTCTCATCACCACATTATTAAATAATATGTGGCAATAAAAATATTGGTCTATGGAACATGAATGGATTTACAAAACAACTACACTGTACTGAAGCAGCCAGTTACTAAAAAACACATGTATGAAATTCTAGAAAATAAGTTCTAATCTGTGGTGGTGATAGGCAGATCTCACATTACGTGATAGGTGGGATGGAGAGGAAACTGATCTCAAAAGGAATAAAAGTACTTTTGAAGGTTATGGGTTTTATTATATATTTGGGTTCACAAGTATTTATAAGGATGCATTTATATGCACAAATTTACTGAATTATATACTTAAAATCAGTGTGCTTTATAATAATTAAGTTTTTCTTTAATAATAATGGTTAACAGTATATATCATCAGCAAGTTCAAAGGTCAGCTGCATGTCTTCACACCTGTTCTTGCATTTCAGCCTTGTGAGCAAGAACTTTTTCAGCATCATCTCAGCTCCAACATTAAAGAACTAGGTGTCTTTCTGAAAAATCCTTATTTTCTTTCTACTTCAGCTTTGTAGTCAATAAATGAGAATTTTGGTAAGTCTCATACATAAAATCAAAGATGTAGGTTTAATACATGTTCACTATTTATTTCAAATAAAAGTCCAAAACAGTGTATGTCATTTAAAAATAGGGAAACTACATGGAACAAAGTGTTATTTTAAAGTTAAGAAAAGAGAATTGTCATAGTTTTCATTTTATAACTATAACAGAAATTATAAGATGTGATCAACATATACATTGAATGTTTGAATTTTTAAGTATTTATTACAGTAAAAGACACACTGCCATTAATCTCCTTCAAATCGTAATCCCTCCCTTTAAACACACTCATTCCATTCTTCTTGGCTGTTTCTGCAGCAGTTCTGGAAGTTCTCTTTTGTGAGTGTCTTCAGTTGCACTCTCTCAACTGAATAATGTTCTTAATTAATTCAAAATATTTACTTTTGTGAGGGTTTTGATTTGGGGGAAGAACCAGAAATCACATCAGGCCAAATCTATTGAATAAAGTGAATGAAAACACATCCTAGTATTTATATTTAACAGAAATTGCCTTAAATGTTTAATCAGTGATGAGTGATCAAAATATGCTGAGCATTTAAATCAAAATAAATGTAGCATATCATTAATCCCCATCAAATACTCAATATATTCCTTCATATTTTGAACACTGTAGTACCATCATTCTTAGTAATGTGTCTTTTACTGTAATAAGTTTTATAAAATTTAAACTTCATTGTATTTGTCGATCACCTCTTATATAATTATTTATCCCAAGTATTAAGAATAAGAACTACCATATGTGTGTGTGTGTGATATATATGCACTATATATATCAGGTTTATCAATTTAATATAAATATGGACTAAATTTTCTATTTATTAAGTTTTTGAATTTTATTCATGTTAAATAAAGGTCTTTGGCTTTTCTCTCTAATATCCTGATTGGCATTTAACTGGACATTTTCATGACTTCATATAATAATTTTCTAAATATTTTCTCTTTTTTGATTGTCTTGACAGCTTAAGTTATTTTGATAAGATTGCTACCAATCACCACTCATGTAAATATAAAAATGCAATATGTCACTTACCAATGTCTTCATTACATAGTTCTTTTTATTGTCAAAGTAGTTACCATAATCATTTTAGTAATGCCTTCTTTTTATTTGTTCACTGCTATCAGCTTTATAATGATTTATCCTTTTTGTTTCAAATATGGCACTTTGAACATTTTTCTCTCTCTTTCTTTATCTATCCTCAGGGAAAAGCTATCTATCAGCTTCAGTTTCTTCTCGGGTTTGTAGGGCACATGTGACATGGTCATTTTTCCAGGTCTCACACTCTTCACCATGTTTACAATATATGCAGTTGAAAGTGTTGTGATATAGCCTCCCTCACCTTCACAAAACTGTGATTCATTTCCAACCACACCCTTCTTGCCCTCTATAGAAATCCCCTTTCCTTATAAATACAATACAAGTAAGTAGTACAAGTGCTGTTTCAAACTGGGTACACAAGTCTGTGGGTATAAAGATAAAGATCTGTTTGACAAGAAACATAGTTCTTTCACTACAGAATAACCTAATATTCTTCCAGGAATGAGCCTAGTTTCATGCATTACTCCCTGCACTCTAAGCCTGTTGCCTCTAATGAGATCCAAGAATCTTCCAACCCTACCACTCTTGACACCATAACCTGGGGAGTGACGCTCCTTCTCTTACTCTACTCTTTTCTTCTATGTCCCAGTCCTACTCAGTATGTGACTCAAAGAAACATGTTTCAGGAAAAAAATTCTAAATTCAACTAAAAAGTCTTCTTTAATTATATATTTCTGGGTCAACCTCTATAGTATGCAGATGAAATTGCAATTAAGAGGAACAGTAGAATTTGGCAGTCTCCAAGCTGCTTCTACTCCAACTCTTCCACTTAATAACAGTAACAGAATCACAGGATGAGCCTCTCCTGCTTCCAGTTTCCATCTCAGTGAATCTTCTCTTCCTTTATTCCAGAAAGAAGTTTGAGTCATTGTATGTATACAATGCCTTTTGTTCATAACTGGAAAAAGTCAAGGCACCCTCTAATATTCCTTACATCAGAGAGCCTTAGAAATTTGGAATATCAGTTACACACAAGTACACACCATGGTCTTTATTAGATCTATCTATCTATCTATCTATCTAAATCTATCTATCGATCATCTATCTATATCTATCTACCTATCTATCTAACAAAATGCTGTATAATTGACTGCCTGGACATGATATGAATTGATTTCTGAGTCCTTAAAATGGCACATGAGTGCATTTTATAAAACACTACCCTAAAGAATATTCTTCTTGTGTGACATATTCTAAAGGCCCTAGATAACAACTTTGAAAGAATTATACTAAAACAATCCTCAAAGTGAAAGTGGTAGTTTTTTGTAATGTAACTGATGAGATAAGTATTAGAGAAAATGACAAAATATTAAAAAGATAAAATGAGGATTACTTACAAAGAAAGAACAGCATTATGACATGGCAACCCTTCACAGATAGAGTTTTTATCATGGATACTGAGGAGAAACATTTAGAACAGGTCTAGGTAGGCATGAGGAATTTACCATATAAAGACAAAATAACTAGGATTTTAGAAGTTGTCAGTAGATGAATGAAGAATAAAATGTGCCTTAGAACTTAATGTAATTTGTATTAAAATATTTGGCTTAGATTTAAGTCTTTTCTCTAAGTATCTCTGCTAAGTTATTTAACTACTACTCAAATATAAATATTTTAATACTAACAAAATAATAGTAGTGCATATTATGTGTCAGATACTGTTATAAATTTTTATCTTTTTTAAACTGTAAAGTCATGAGAAATATTTTTATTTTGGTAGTTTCTCAGAATAGACAATGAAAACAAGTCACAGTCTGTAAGTGATGTAGCTCCACTCTCACCCAAGATAGTTGATTTAAAGACTTGCTGAAGTAAAGATAAGTCCACTGGACAGATAATATCTCATTGCTCTAATTCCTGAATGGATGAAGGTTTGTTTAGGATTTGAAGTAGCATTAATAAAATTTCTTTCTTGAGACATAAAGGTTAATAAAGCAAAACTTTGTCTTAGGAAAATCAGATTTATAAGAAATGAGGCTCAGAACTGAGAAATGTAACACAAAATGCTGCTTAGCCTGTGTAGAGGAAGGACCTTGAACCAAGTACAGCCTCCCATATGTGCCCAATTCTGAGGAGCTTGAGAAAAATCATGCTGGATTCCATTTACATCAGAATTATGTACTGGGGCTTTCCAAACTGTTAAGGAGAGATGGGACGAGGTCTGGTTAGGTGTATGCTGTGCACTTTGCAGAATGGAGGGGTGTAATTAATACGGGATCATCCACAGAGGAGTTCTCTGCCTGCATGACAATGCAATCATTTGTCTTCAGGGAAATGGTGTCACTACACAGTAGTACTAGAGAAGGGCCTGCTCATCTGTGCGTAGTGGGTCCTCCACACTCTTGGGACTTATGAGTGTTGCCCTTAACACAGTCTCACCAAGAATGGCATTGCTGCATGGGCTTTGGGAAATATAAATGAGGAACAAGAAAAGGCATATCTGGGAGAGGAAATTCTGATTGACTCCTCATTTGAACCCAGTGTTAGCATGCATTATTGGAGGTGAGTGAGCATAAAAGGGAATGAGAGAGAGAAGTGGGCCCACAGACTTCATTTATGTTCCCTACAGGGTCCTAACAAAAACCCTCTGGCTTCTTTACAAGATTAACAATGCAGAAAGCCACAGTGACTTAATTATATGAGTATAAGAGAAACATTCTACCCTCAGTTTGGCCAGCAGCCTTTTCTGACATGACCACCTGGCATGGGCTGCTCTAGTTCACAGTAGAGGAAGCCAGTGTCTCTGCAGCTGGAAGCCCAGGTTGCCCCTCCCCAGGTGCTTTGCGTGCTCCTCCCAACCCACCCTCTAGTCCAGAGCCCATATCAATGCCTGGGCCACAGCTCTGAGGAAGATCTGCATCAGGCAGGACCCAGAGTGAACCATGGAAGCTCCAGCATGGCTCCTTCTCCTCCTGTTACTCTGGCTTCCAGGTGAGGGGGACATGGAATGGTTCTGCCTGTCTGTGATACCCTTTCTTTGTCATAAGGATCGGTGGGCTGGTTCCTCTACTCAGCAAGCACAGTGATTAAAGCTCACTGCACTGTTCTACTGTTCTAGTGTTGTGCTATTAAGACAAGAGGCATGATGTAGACTGCACAGGTGACATTCTTGTTCTATTTCTTATCTTAGGTACCACTGGAGAAATTGTGATGACACAGACTCCAGCCACCTTGTCTTTGTCTCCAGGAGAAGAAGCCACCCTCACCTGCAAGGCCAGTCAGGGTATTAGCAGCTACCTAGCCTGGTACCAGCAGAAACCTGGGCAGGCTCCTAGGCGCCTCATCTATGGTGCTTCCAGCAGAGCCACTGGTGTTCCAACCCGGTTCACTGGCAGTGGGTCAGGGACAGACTTTACATTGAGAATCAGCAGCCTGGAGCCGGAAGATGTTGCAATTTATTATTGTCAACAAGGTTACAGTGGGTTCCACTGTGATTCAGTCCCCAACAAAAACCTCACCAGTCACATCTGCCTTCACACTCCTCCTCCCCTGGGGTATAATTGCTTCCTCCATAACTAAAGTCAGATCTTCTAGAGTTTTCAGTTTCTTTTGACACCTGAAAGGGAAGTTGTAAGAAAGAGAAAATAACCATTCATTCAAATCTTAAACATACATGGTGTTTTAGATTGGCTTTTCTTCCCAGATAAAATATCAGAGATTAACAAAAACCCTATCTGCACTTCTGGGCTGCCATACCACTACCCCCAATGCTAAGTAGAAAAGTCGGCCCCAGCAAGGAGGAGCCTTCTGGGCCTCCTTATCACCACCACCAGCACCAAGGAGCAGAGCCCTCCATGGTGCTGAGGAGATGACCTACAAGGCCACCAAGAGCACACACACACACACACACACACACGCCATTGAAATGAGAAGACACATAAACAAGTCTCAAAACCAGACTTCCAGATCACCTAAACCAACCCCAAAGGGAAACAAGATGGAAAAATCTGATACTCAATAACCTGAACTCCCTGAACTGGCAAAAAAGAAGATCTGGAAAAAATGAAATCAGAAATAATTTCTCAGATAACAGCAGAGATTGTACCCATAGTGCAAGACATGATTAATAAATCCAGGGAGGACACACATTAAAAAAATAGTGGATCTGAGGAACATGATGGAATTCCAACATAGGAAACAAATGGAATCCAGAAAACAGATGCAAACAGATTTCCAGGAGATTAAACACTCCATTGAAAGTTTACACAGCAGAATGAGCCAATGTGAGGACAGAATTTCAGATATAGAAGATAAGATTGCAATTAGTAACCAGGAAAAGAAAAATTGCTTTAAAATAGTAAAGGACCACAAGAAATCAATCTAGCAGCTATTAGATGATGCAAAGAAGAATAATGTAGGATTAATCAGAGTCAATGAAGAAACAGGAGAGAGTGCAGATGACATAAAAAAATATGTTCACAGAAGTGATGGCAGAAAACTTTCCAAGTAGGGGAAAAAAAAGTTGACATACAGATAAGCAAGGCATATAGGACTCCAAATATCCTTGAGCAAAAAAATTGATGCATAGGGATATAATAGTTAAGATTCTAGAAACCCAACAGAAGAACAAAATCCTACAAGCAGAGAAGAGAAACAACCCACATACAAAGGAAAGCCTATCAGAATCACAGCATACTTCTCAACACAAACCATCAAGGCAAGAAGAGCTTGGAGTGATGTATTCCAAGCCCTAAAGGAAACAGCCTCCAACCCATATTGACGTAACCTGCAAAACTATCTTTCAAAATTGATGGAGAAATAACACTTTCATGACAAAGAGCACCTTAGGAACTTCATGAATACCAAACCAGCACTCAAAAAAATTTTAGACAAAATCCTAGGAAAAGGCAATAAGGACCACAACCCTAGGAAGCCCAGCAGAATGAACCCATCAGGCATGACAAGAAATTAAATGCAAAGGGGGAGAATACAACAGAAAGAAAAAGTCACGACAATGACAAGGCAATATGTATCAGTTATAGCCGCCAATGTTAGTGGTCTTAATTCACCAATCAAAAGAAATAGACTGGCAGAATGGGTCAAGAAGCAAGATCCAACAATATGCTGCATACAAGAAACACACCTAATTCAAAAAGAAACTCATGAATGGAAAGTTAAAGGGTGAAAAGCAGTATTCCCTGAGATGGGAACCCCCTAAAAAGCAGGAGTATCTATCCTCTTTTCAGATCAAGTGGATTTCAAACCAACACTGATTAAGAGAGACAAAAAGGGCCACTATATCCTTGTAAAAGGGAACAATCCAAGAGGAAGAGATGAAAATCATAAATATATATGCACCAAACCCTACTTTGCCCAACTATATAAAACAAATATTAACAGACATGAATAACCAAACAAGCAGTAATACAATGGTAGTGGAGGAACTCAATATCCAACTGTCACAAATAGATCAAGTAGACAAAAAATAAACAACAAAATATTAGAACTCAATCAAACTCTTGAACAAATGAACTTAACAGATGTTTACAGAGTGTTCTACCCCACAAAATCAGAATATACATTCTTTTCAGTTGCACATGGATCTTTCTCCAAAATAAACCACATACTCATTCATAGAATATGTTTAAGTAAGTGCAAAGGAATTGAAGTTACTCCCTGTATATTATCAGACCATAATGAGATGAAATTGGAGATCAATAGGAAAAGAATTTCACAAACACATGGAAACTGAACAACAGACTTCTGAGTAACCAATGGGTCACTAGGGAAATTAAAGAAGGAATCAGATAGTTCCTTCAATTAAATGACAATGACAATACAACATATCGGAATCTATGCTACAAAATGAAAGCAGTAATTTTGTGCGGGGGATGGAACTCAGGACCTTGTGCTTGTGAGGCAAGTGTCGGAACCACTGAGCTAAATCCCCAGCCCAATGAAAACAGCAGTCTTACGAGGGAAATTCATAGCAGTGAATACTCATATTAGGAAAACAGAGCAAGTCCAAATAAGCAACCTGATTCTGAACTGTAAACATCTAGGAAAAGAAGAGCAGGACAAACCCAAAGCTCACACAAGGGAGGAAATTATAAGGATCAGAGCAGATATCAATGCAATGGAGACTAAGAGCCTGATACAAAAAAATCAATGAAGCCAGGAGTTGGTTCTTCGAAAGAATACACAAAATCGACAAACCCTTAGCCAACCTTTTCAGATAAAGTAAAGAAAAGCCCCAAATCCATGCAATTAAGAATGAAAAGGATGAAATTACAACAGACCCAGCAGAAATCCAGTGGATTATCAATACCTACTGCAAGAACCTATACACCAATAAGATGGAAAACACAGAAGAAATGGACAGAATTTTACATAAGTATGAATTACCAAAGTGGAAAAAGAAGACGTAAAAGTTTGAAACAATCAATATCTATCAATGAAATTGAAAATGTAATTAAAAACTTACCAACTCAGAAAAGCCTGGGGCCTGATGGCTTCACTGCTGAATTTTACAAGACATTTAGAGATGAACTACTGCCACTACTGTTTAAATTCTTCAATGAAATTGAAAGGGAAGCAATACTCCCAAATTCATTCCTGGAAGCAAGCATCACCTTGATCCCCAAAG
>NW_004624749.1:15130655-15181665 GCF_000247695.1 Heterocephalus glaber
AGGTGTAGGGGAATGCAAAGAAGGGAATGGATATGAGAAAATGAAAAAATGGAAACAAAGTCTTTGTAAATAAGGAGTAGTGGAGGGGTTGAAGGGAGGGCAGGAGAATGGGGAAAAAATAAGAACCAAGAAAGATTAGGTAAAGGTGCAAATTTTCAATGATGAATGTCATTATATTATATACCTAAAATGTACCAATACAATTAATTTTTTTAAAAAGAATCTTATCTGCATATTTTGTAAAATAAATGACCTCTTAGGATAATTTATAGATACCCCATGTTCATGCAGAGGGTAACAGTGGATATTTGTGCCTCAATATTCTTATTTGGGTAATATGGATAATAAAACTGACTTTCTCAGAATTGTGTATGGATACTAAAGAGCGACCTGGACTGAAATTACATCAGGCCTGAGAAAATAAAAAGACATCCTTTTTGTAGGTTGTAAGACTTTGTATTATTAAAATACAATACTTTTCAAATTGGGGTGCAGATTCATTGCAATCTGTTTTAAAATCTCACCTTTTTTTCTACAATTATCAGTATGATCCTATGATTAGCATAGAAATAAAGGTTACAGAAAATAGCTAAAAAAAATCCTTAAAAAGAAAAAATGTACTTAGGAGATTCAAACTTTCTTACTTCAAGGTTTTTTTTTTTGGTAGTGGAATGGAATGAAACCTAGGGTCTCACATATGCTAGGCAAGCACTATACTTCAGATTGGGATTTTAAATCTTAACTACAATGTTTAAGTAATCAAGATTGCTTGGTTCTGGCATAATGATAGGCATATTGATTAATGGAAATAAAGTTGGGATTCCTAAACCAAATCCTTACATTTATGGTTAATTGCTCCTTGGTAAGGGTGGTAAATCAATGCAATGTTGAAAATAGGATTTTAAGCAAAGGGATGTGGAACAACTGAATATCTGCCTGCAAAATAATGAAGTTGAGGCCCTGTCAAATTCCATATATGAATATTAACACAAAATGTGACCAAGACCTAATGAAATAGCTGAAAAAATAAAATTTTCAGAACACAAATCAGATCTTGTGACTTAGCATTAGGCATCTGTTAGCTATGACATCAATGACAAAAAATCAAAGAAAAAACTTAGATAAATTAAACTTCATGAAACTGAATAAATTTTGTGCCCTCATGGGTACTTGAAGGAAAGTGAAAAGGTAAACCACAGATTGGGATATGTCCATACTTCTGAAAAGGGATTGGTGCCTCAGTTAATTCTCTCTGGAAGTCATACTAGGAGGTCAGCACTGGAAGAATGGTCTTAAACTTCATGCAAGCTGTGGGTTATAGAGAACTTATGTTAAGGAAAGAAGCCCCTTTCCCCAAGATGAGAATTGAGAGGTAAACTTAGAGGAAATAAAGAGCTTACAAGTCACAGAGTGCTCAGGTGGACAAAGGAATTATTACTTCACATTGTGCAGCAAGATGGTGGAGAACTGGGCTCAGCAGAGAGATTAACATTCCACAGGCAAAGACCTTCACTTAATATTATAGCTCAGTGAGAAGTTTTATAGGATTTTTTTCTATTTCTTCCAAGAAAAAGGAAACACAAAGAAATCAAATGTTTGGAAATAGGTTCAGATAAGCCAGATCTAGAGCACATTTTCAAATTCCTGGAATTCTTTTGTGTAAACAATCTAGTTTTTCTCAGTAATTTTACAGAGAAATCTACTCAGAAGATACTCATATGCATAGAGCCTTCCTTGAGCTGTTTATCAGTGTATTTGTCCATGGATTTATTCTTTAGTGGGCAATAATTTGTGATTATTTTGACAACAAAACTGGCTTTCTTCACAGACTGAGAGCCAGGAACTCATCCCAGATGACCCAGAGCTTTACAGAAGCTGCCTCAGTGGAGCTGGAATTCCTCCTCAAGGACAAACTGTCATATATAACAGAAGGAATCCTCAGTAAACACCAGTGGGGAGCAAGTCTCTGTGTGTCTAATCCCATCTAAAGCAGTGTAACTTTGGGTTCCTCGGATGAGTAGAGAACCATGTCTGCAGAATGTGTGACAATGTCATGCAAATAAGCCACAGATAACTCTATACAGAGATTGGTCTAGATGGTGTTTTTTTTTAAATCAGAAGCATAATTCTAAATGGTTTGTACCAAACTAAAGTTTATATTCTTTTTTATATTATTGAACTTTATGTACAAAACCACTTGATTCAAATAAATATTTAATGTAAAAGCAAACATTCTTTTAAACTGAGATTTTGTTTACATCTATTGTACCATTCAAATGCTTTACCATCTTACGTGATTTCTTCAAAATCTGTTATTAGGGGGCCGGGGATTTAGCTCAGTGGTTCTGGCACCTACCTTGCAAGCACAAGGTCCCAAGTTCGATCCCCGGTACCAAAAACAAAACAAAACAAAACAAAATCCGTTATTAAGGGTATATATAGAAAAGCATCTTCTTTATAAATAGAAATGAAGAGTTTTTTTCAGCTTTTATTATGACATAAAACATTTACTCAACAGAAGTAATTTCATTACTATTTGGGGAAGGGAATCACCAACTTTCGTGCAAACAATGCTAACCTTCTTTTAAGCATTAAGAGCATATCTGCTTAAGAAATGACATAAGCAATAATCCTACACCTACATCTCCCCTAAAATAATCTATTTTTATATATGTATACAGCTTTAACAAATTACAGCCCAAGAGGAATGTTCAAAATCCACTACTCAGAGGAAAAATGAGAGTTTAGTGGAATTTGTCATTTGTAGAGCTTACCAATCAACAAGTCTATAATGGAAGGGAAAGGAAAAATTATGAGAAAAGAAAAATTAATGGAAACAAAGTCTATGTAAATAGGGAAAGGTGAAGGGGGTGAAGGGTACACAGGTAATGGGGAAAAATAAGAACCAAGATACATCATGTACAGGTACAAGCACCCAATGATAAATGTAAACGTAGTATACCTAAAATGTACCAATTAAAGAATTTAAAGGAAAACGAAAAGAAGACTGTAATGAAAGCTGCTTCTTTCCTTCTTTCCTATTTTTTAACACAAAATCAGTTACCAAGAACTTAATATTGGATGACAAATCACATCCATACTATTAGTTAAATAGTGTCACAGTTAAACAAATCTTAAAGTCTAATCAAATGAACATTTAGATTTATAAATTTCTGGAGACACCATTAGAAAGCTTATAAATCCCATCACTAAACAAAATAGGGAACTGCATCTTGTGGTGGTGGAATGAAATTTAAAGATTAAATAATACTTGTATTTACAGCAACATTGATCCTTTATAAATAAAGAATATGAAAATGCAGTATCCCTAAATGATAATAAAAAATTGAGGTGATGTTACTCAACCACAGTGCTTGGAGTTGGAATAAAAAACAATTGGTGCTCATTAATGTGCAAGTAGTGAAAACCATTTTCTGTTGGAGAAAATCCAACAGCAAGTATGTGCACAAAACATATAACACAGGGAAAAATTTCTCAAAATAATTCAAGTAAGCTCATCTGTATTGGATATCTACTCACAAAATATATTACAAAGACATCCTTGTAATGATGAAAAGAAGGTATAACATTTTCTAGTTTGATTTTTTTAGTATAGAACACTTCCCCTCCCTTTTCAAAGTGGCATCTTAAAAATCACAAACTTCTGCATCCTTCCATTTACAATCCTATGAATTTTTCATGTTACTACCTAATGGAAAGAAAAATCAAAAAAGGAAAGTGTTCAAGTTTAAAAAATATACTGGATGAGCAATGTACTAAAATCCACTTGAAAACAAATGGTCATGAACCCCTATAAACCAACAATGACACTTCACTGACAACAATGTAAAGAGTGTACATCATCTCAAACAGGCGTAAGATGAAGAAGTGCTACTTTAAAACTGTAAAATTAACTTATGTAATGTATATCTTACATTGCAATTTTTCATTCCAAATTGATCAAGAATCAAGTTTGATTGCAAGTAGTAATGCAACAATTTGACAAAATCTTCATTTTCTAAAAATAATCACATTCCAATTTTCCATCCCCCAGAAAATGACTCATAATTGCAAAATAGAAAAACTGCCAATCACAAATGCAAAAAGCATTATAATTTAAATATATGATATAATTTCCAGATTAAGTCAGTATATTTATAAGACAACTATTGCAGTTAAAGATTTTTTTTGAAATATTGCTTTTCATTTTCAAACTAGAAAATGTTTTGATGACATTAATAAAACTCATACACATGTAATGCTGCATAAGGAAGTGAAGTAGAACCCTGATACAAACATCCTTGTTGAAATCATTTACTTCATCTAACACTGCATATGAACCTATGAATTAAAAAGAAGAAACAAAATCACAACTCTTCCTAGAGGCTGAATTCCCTAGAATGGAATTTCAGTTTTTTCCATAATATGGGGTTAGATCTTTTCAGAGTTTTTGTTTTTTGCTCTGTTTTTATATTCACTTATTTTTCAAAAAGCCTAAAGAAGCAGATTTCAGGCACATAGACATTTACTTTGAATGTCCCAGGACACTTCACCATATTATAGTAAGATAAACCTAAGTTATGGAAGCCCTCAGCCCTATTGCCCACTGAAGCACCATGACCCTGAGAGTCCCCTCCATGCTTCTCTCTGATGTCACATGGTCACATGGGCCCTTTTTCCACATCCTCTCCTATTCAGAGTAGCAAACCTGTCCCCGGAGCCTGTAATCAGACTTCTGCTGTAAGGGCTTCCTGCCTGCAATCTTTTCAAAGCATTGCCTCCAAAATTAGGGAATGCATTTACTCTCCTGTGGTCATTTTTTTTTTTTTTTGGTTTTTGGTGATGAACCTCTTGATACTTCCAAACACCTAAAAATATTATCACAGTCTCTGTGTGCAGAAACACTGGCTCCAGCTTAATGGAAACAAACAATCCATCTCCAAGACTCTTTTCCAGACATACAGATAATTCATATATTTCCAGTCATATGAACCCACACTAACAACCTCAGGCAAAAGAGATACAAATATAATAAAACTCCATAGGTATGGATCTTCCATTTTTTGACTGTGGTCATTAGAGACACAGGCCTGCTTTTTGGGTTATGCTTGCTCACATCTTTTTCTTCTCTGTGTTCCATGTGGAGGTATCACTTTGGTTGCTATTACTAAAGCCTTCATAGAATGTACTAATGTGTGTGTGAGAGAGAGAGAGAGAGAGAGAGAGAGAGAGAGACTCCTGTTTAGAATTAAGAATATTATCCTATAATTTATTATATAGTGTATACCTAAATTGTATCAATAAAGAATTTAAGGAAAAAGAAAGAATTTAAGGAAAAAATAATGATATGGTTTTGAAAATTCAAGTATGTTTAGACTAAAGAATTATTTTAATATACCTTTACATTTTGTGAATACATAAGTGTAACAGATTATGAGAGAAAACAACCACTCACAGGAGACTTGTTAAAGCCTCCTATTAAATTTCACAGGATTTAGCAATATTTCTTCAAATTCAATCTTCTTAAAAGAAACTTTGTAAAAAATAAACTTTCAAGAAATGAGCTATAAGCTGCACCCTGCTCCTTCCGTCTTGCCCAGTCTGCTTGGATCCAGGAGATGGTGAGGACAACCCCCCGGGCAGGCACACCTGCTGCCAGTTTGGCTGTGTGTTCAGACAAGGGTAGCTGCACCCTGCTCCTTCTGGCTTGCCCCATCTGCCTGCATCCAGGAGACCATGAGGACACCCCCTCCCTCAGGCCCACAGGCCCCCGGCTTGGCCTAGTGGGTGGCTGTAACAACAGAGCCCCACTCAGCCTCTGGCCTCTTGGCTGTGCAGCTACCCTGTTCCACACCACAGAGGCACAGAGGGACATAAAGAACATTGTCTTGAGTTGCAGAGGTGAACAGCAGAGAGAGGGCCTCTTTCATGCTCCCTGATGAAAACTGAAGCCCACTGGAAAAATTAAGGGAATCTCTGCAATATAGGCACACCAGACCAAAGTAATTGGTAAGTTGGAGGGATCATCGCCTCCCATTTGATCTTGGAGTATTTTCAGGGGAAAGATGGCTGGAACTTGTAGTAGAGCCTTATGGAGTTCAGCCCTATGGGAGGGCAGGGAGCTCAATTTGGGACATGCAGCCAGAAGTCTGTCTGAATCTCAGGGGTCTGTGCCTGGCTTATTGGAACTCATTGGCATAACTGACAGTACCAAAAACAAAACATGAAAAGACATTTAAGCAAGTCACAAACCCATGCTTCCATCCCACAAAAGGCAATTTCTGGGGAAAATGAGGTGGAAAAGTCTGATTATCAACCACCTGGACACCCTGAACTGATAGCACAGGAAGTAATAAAACAGATGAATGAGGCTCTAGAAAAATTCAAAGCAGAAATAATCTCCCAGATAACTACAGAGATGGTGAGTAGAGTGAAAGACATGATTAGAGGCTCTAGAACAGAAACAGGTAAAAAAATAGATGAGCTTAGAAATATGCTGGAAGCCATGGATGCCCAGCATAAGAAATAGAAACCATGATGGCCCAACATAAGAAAGAAGTGGAATCCATGAAACAGATGCAAACATATATTCAGGAGACTAAAAATTCCATTGTAAGCATGCATAGCAGATTGAGGGAATCTGAAGATAAAATATCAGATATAGAAGACAGGATCGTGGTTAGAGACCATGAAAACAGAGATTTCTTAAAAACAGTAAGGGACCATGAGAAGTCAATCCAGAAGCTGCTAGATGACGCAAGGAAGAATAAGATAAGACTGATAGGAGTCCACAAAAAAACAGGAGAAAATGAAAATTGACATAAAAATGTGTTCACAGAAACAGTAGAAAACTTCCCAGACAGAGGTAGAGAATTGGACATTCAGACAAGTGAGGCATATAGAACTCCAATTAGACTGATCAAAAAAAATCTACACATAGACACATAATAGTTAAGATCCCAGAAACCCAATAGAAGAACAAAATCCTATAGGCAGTTAGAGAAAAGAAACAAATCACCTATAATGCAAAGCCTATCAGAATCATGTCAGATTTCTCAACACAAACCCTCAAGTCAAGGAGAGCCTGGAGTGAAGTATTTCAAGCCCTAAATGATAATAACTTCCAACCTAGACTGTAAAATTATCTTTTAAAATCAATGGGGAAATTAGATACTTCCATGACAAAGAACACATGAGAAATTTCATGAATACCAAACCAGCACTCCAAACAATCCTAACTAATATCCTAGAAAAACATAATGAACATAACAACTCCATGAGGCCAAACAGAGGGAAGCCACTAGGCAAGGTAAGAAACTAAAGTGAAAGGAAAAAACAAACAAACAAAAAAACAAAAACAAGAAATAAAAGAATCACCAATAATAAAGCATCATGACAAGGATGAGTCAATATCTATCAATTATAACTATCAATGTCAGTGGTCTCAATTCACCAATCAAAAGAAATAGACTGACAGAATGGATTAAGAACCACAATCCAACAATATGCTGTGTACAAGAAACACACCTAACTCAAAAAGAAATACATAGACAGAAAGTAAAAGGATGGAAAACAGTTCTCCATACAACAGAAACCCAGAGAAAAGCAGGGGTAGCAATTCTATTTGCTGACAAACTAGATTTCAAACTAAAATTAATTAAGAGAGACAAAGATGGTCATTACATCCTTATGAAAGGAACAGTCCAAGAGGAAGAGATAACAATCTTAAATATATATGTAACAAATAAGAATGCCCCCAACTATATAAAACAAATATTAATGGACATGAAAAGCCAAATAAGCCCTAATACAATTGTAGTGGGCGGATCTTAATACCTCTTTATCACAATTAGATCATCTAGACAAAAAATAAATAACGAAATTCTAGAATTGAACCAAGCTATTGAACAAATGGGCTTAATAGATATTTACAGAGTGTTCCACCCCACAAAATTAGAATACACATTATTTTTGGCTGCACATAAGTCATTCTCCAGAATAGACCACATGCTAGCTCATAGGACATGTCTAAGTAAATGTAAAAGAATTGAAGTTACCCCCTGTATACTTTCAGAACATAGTGCAATAAAATTGGAGATCAACAACATAAAAAATTGCAAAACTCCCACAAATACATGGAAATTAATAACACTCTCTTGAACATCCAATGGCTCACAGAGGAAATTAAAGAAGAAATTAGACAGTTTCTACAAGTAAATGATAATACCAGTACAACATACAGGAATGTGTGGGACACAATGAAAGCAGTTCTATGCGGGAAATTCATAGCAGTGAATGCCCATATTAGGAAAACAGAGAGAACTCAAATAAATAACCTAATGCAGAACCTCAAGCTCCTAGAAAAAGAAAAGCATAACAAACCCTAACCTTGTACAAGAGAGGAAATTATAAAGATCAGAGCAGAAATCAATGAAATGGAGACTCAGAGAATGATACAAAAAATTAATGAAACAAAGTTGTTTTTTTTAAAGGATAAATAAAATCGATAAACCTTTAGCCAACCTTATGAAAAAAAGGAAAGAAAAGGGTCAAGTCCATGCAATCAAGAATGAAAAAGGTGAAGCCACAACAGATACAGGAGAAATCCAAAGCATCATCAATTCTAACTTTGAGGACATGTACTCTAATAAATTGGAAAACACAGAAGAAATGGACAGATTCCTAGATACATATGAATTACCAACGTTAAATGAAGAAGATATAGAAATTCTAAACACCCCAATTACAATGAGTGAAATTGAAAACGTAACAAAAATTTACCAACCAAGAAAAGCCCAGGTCCTGATGTTTTTACTGCTGAATTCTACAAGACATGTAAAGGAGAACTATCACCATTACTCTTTAAACTTATCAAGGAAATTGAAAGAGAAGCAAAGCTTCCAAATTCATTCCTGGAGGCAATTATTACTTTGATTCCAAAACTAGGGAAAGACACAACCCAAAAAGAAAACTACAAGCCAATCTCCCTAATGAATATTGATGCAAAAATCCTCAACAAGATACTGGCAAACAGAATACAAAGGGTCATCAAGAAGATCATACACCCTGAAAAAGTCGGATTTATCCCAGGGATGTAAGGATGGTTCAACATTCATAAATCAATAAACATAACACACTATATTAACAGACTCAAGGACAAACACCATATGATTATCTCAATAGATGCAGAAAAGGCATTCGACAAAATCCAACACCCAATGCAGCAAAGGCATTCGACAAAATTCAACATCTATTTATAATTAAAAACCCTACAGAAAATTGAAATAGAAGGTCTTTATCAACTTTATTAATGCTATCAATGAAAAAACAACAGCCAACATCATACTAAATGCTCAAAAACTGAGAACTTTTATGCTAAAATCAGGAACAAGACAAGGATGCCCACTATCACCACTCCTGTTTAATATTGCACTTGAAACATTAGCCACAGCAATTAGAAAAGAGAAAGAAATAAAAGGCATAAAGATAGGAAAGGAACAAGTGAAACTGTCATTATTTGCTGATGATATGATACTTTACATTGAAGACCAAAAATACTCTGCCAAAAGACTTCTAGACTTAATTGAAAGATTCAGTAGAGTAGCTGGATATGAGGTCAACACTCAAAAAACAATAGCCTTTTATATATAAATAATAGACTCACAGAGAGAGAAATTAGGGAAGCAATTCCTTTTACAATAGCATACAAAAAAATTAAGTATCTAGGAGTCAATCTAACAAAAGAAGCAAAAGATCTCTACGTAGAAAACTGCAGCCCTCTGAAAAAAGAGATGGAAGAGGATATAAGAAAATTGAAAGACATCCCTTGTTCCTGGATAGAAAGAAACAATATAGTGAAAATGGCCATACTTCCAAAACTATTATATATGTTCAATGCAATCCTGATTGAAATTCCAATATATTTCACAGAACTAGAGAAAACAATCCAAAAATTCATTTGAAATGAGAAGAGACCTAGAATAGCAAAAGAAATTTTAGGCAACAGAGATATGGCTGGGGGTATTACAATCTCCAATTTAAAACTATACTACAAAGCTACTGTGATAAAAACAGCATGGTATTGGCAAAGAAACAGACCCAAGGATCAGTGGAATAGATTAGAAGATGAAGAAACAACTACAGATATGCTCAGCCACCTCATCTTTGACAAAGGAGCCAACCAACCTCATTGGAGGAAAGATAGCCTATTTAATAAATGGTGTTAGAAAAACTGGATTTCGTCCTGCCAAAGACTAAAACTTGACCCATGCCTATCACCATGCACTACATTAAGATCAAAGTGGATTAAAGATTTAAATATTAGGACAGAAACACTAAATTTTCTGGAAGATAAGTTAGGTAGAACTCTTGAAGCTGTTGGTATAGGTAAAGATTTTATGAATAAAACCTCAGTGGCACGGGAACTTGCACAAAGAATCAACAACTGGGATCTTATTAAAAAGCTTCTGGACTGCAAGAGAAACCACCAACAGAGCTAAGAGACAACCTACAATCTGGGAAAAAATTTTCAGCAACTGTACCTTAGACAAAGGCCTACTATCTAGAATATATAAAGTACTTAAACAAATCAGACCTCCCAAATTCAAAGACCCAATTCAAAAATGGGCATTTGAAATGAAGAGACATTTCTCAGAAAAAGAAGTAAAAGCAGCAAATAAATATATGAAAAAATGTTCAATATCACTGGTTATTTGATAGATGCAGATGAATACAACACTGAGATTCCACCTCACCCCAGAAATAATGGCTGCTGTTAAGAAATCATTTAATAACAAATGCTGGTGGGGGTGTGGGGAGAAAGGAATCCTTCTCTATTGTTTGCTGGGAGTGCAGATTGGTTCAACCACTGTGGAAATCTGTATGGTTATAACTCAAAGAATTAGGCTTAGAGGTCCCATTTGACCCAGCTATCCCCCTGCTGGGTATCTTCACAAAAGAATTAAAAGAATCTTACCACAGCAATATATGTGCACCCATGTTTATAGCTGCATGGTTTGTAATAGATAAAGCTTGGAAACAGCCCAAGTGCCCATCAACTGGAGACTGGATAAAGATGTGGTTTTTTATTAAAATGGAGTACTATTCAGCAATAAAGAACTAGAAACTACAGACATTTGTAGCTAAATTAATACATATTGAGGCCATCCTCTTAAGTGAAATAAATAGGACACATATGTGTAAATAGTGAATAATTTCTCTAGTGTGAGAAACTGAAAGTGTAATTAAGGATACACATGGATAAAATTGCCTAATAACATATTTCTTGGATTGTGTTTCCATCGCATGTCATATGACTGCATAGAAATTTAAATTAGGGAGAAGTTTGGCTTATGTGGAGTCTGCTAACTAACTGGAGTTTTTTTTTCCAGATCATTATTTGTTCAATATTGGTTTGGGGGACCTTTCTGAAACAAATCACATCCTCTGGTGTCTTGTTGGTGCTTGAGATGCTTTTTTAAGTTATATGGAAAAATGTTTAAGTTCCCTTCAGTTCTGTTTTGATTGAGTTCTACTGTATTTGAATACTATTGTAGTTTTTCCCCCCTTGCATTGTTCTTCTTTGGGTGGTTTTAATTTTTTTGTATGTGTGTGTGTTTAATAATAAAGTTATTTAATAAAAAAGAAATGAGCTATATAGTAAAATGAAAATACTACATAATAGTTTTCTTACTTCTACTCATATCCCAAATATCATCTTTCCATATTGAATCATGAATAGAGTTGACTTGATTTCACAAACTGTTAGAATAATCACCTGAGCTAGCAAATAGATGCTCCATACTATTCTCTTTCAACTCACTTGTTTGTTTTTGATATTTCCTATATTTTCCCCTTTTTCAGCTCCTGGTGTTTCTCACTTCTCTCACGAGCATCATGCTAGGATTTTAATAATTTCAAGATTTTGAATGTGCTTTTTCAAAAGATGAAACAAAGTCAAATACAAAGAAACTTATAAAATGTATCAAAAGAATCAATAAATTTAAATATGGAAATGTGAGATATTTATTTTAATCCTTTCTCCCACAACAATTTGTTATCATCAGCTAGATTCTTGTCCTGAAATTCCATATTTAAAAATCAATATAATTTTTACTCAACTCTCTCCTCCAACCTTATGAAAATATGTTACTTTGGTAAATTTCCTAGGAAGATATTGAAGACCAAGCTGACTTGTGGAATCATACTTACTACTGCATTTGCTTACTTGTATTCATTAGCAATTAGTTTTGATTTTTCGATTAAAATAACTAAGATTACATAGGGTTGCACACTATTCTTTCCTTTACCCTAGATATGTTGGATTTATTTTTCAGGACAGTGACTGTTCTTGGGAAGTGACTTGATGTAGGCATAGTTCTACAGAAGCTACTTCATTCACCATAAAGTATATGAAGGATGGGCAAAGAACAATCTGGTTGTCTTCCTGAGTGCTAAGCAGTATGACAAAATGACAGCTCTGAGCAGTTAAAATCTTTAATGAGATGCCAGGAAAATGTCAATGACAGACACAGGAGACACTGAGACATCAGCCCTGTGGGTGCAGGTCTTGCTCTTCTCACAGAGTGTATTCTCACATCTTACTGTCCCATCCCATGTGGGGACACCCTTTTTATTACAAGCACAGCCCATAGTCATCTTTCTTGTGAGTGCCATGATGCAGGACCTCTTTCCATACTGTGTAAATATCCTGGCTTCCTCCTTTCATGTGTTGCCCCAGTCATTAATAACTGATTTCACTTTAAAATTACTAGAGATGTATGATGGAGAAGGATAATAGTAACTCATGGCACAAAATATGTTTAGAAGAGATTTTAGCCAGACATGGTGGAGCATGCCTGTAATCCCAGCACTCTGAGAGATGAACACAAAAGGATTATAAATTTGAGCCCGGCTTGAGTAACTGAATGACTTAGTAAGGCCCTATCTCAAGATAAAAAATAAAAAGGGCAGTGAATGTAGCTCAACACAACATTTTTGCATTGAATTTCTGGTGGGGGGGGGTCCTGTTATCCCAGAAAATATTTATAACAGTAACGGAAACAGAAACACAATCTCTATCAATGGCATTTACTGGAATTTTGTGTTATGTAGTCAATGCTTCCAAATTCATCTAACTTAATGTGACTCTGATTCTCCTGCCTTCTGCATCATCTCCATGAGTCCATGTGCTCCACTCATCCCAGGACAGACTTTCTCTCTCAGACTGTCTAATCCCAGGTTTCCCCAAGCTTGATCTGCTTCCACGCCAACAAGTTTGTAAGTTTATCCTGACCCTTCTGGGACTCTGCTGCCTCATAGCAATTAGAGAAAAGTAACTGCTTATATCTCAAGCTGATTTAGTCACTGAAATGGTGGTCACTTCACTTTTTTATTGTCTTCCATTTTCTCTGGAAAGAGTTTTTCATGTTGTTATTATTTCATTTTCTTAACCATTTGACCCTTAGAAATGACATTATGCTGACATTTTTCCCAAAATTTGCAAATTAGACTGACTATATCCAGTAAAATCTCATTAGACCTTCTCTGATATCCCCTCTTTATATACCCCAAGGCTTCCACCCTTAACTACATGGCTTCCACAACAGTCAAAAGGCACAGTTCCTTTGATCTGAATGGTCTAAAGTGCCAAACTTCTTCAATGTACATTTCTAGATAAGTGCCATACATGAGCTGTGATTAAAATACATGGTAAATATGGAAATTTTTAAAATAGTTCAGTAAAGATACATTATTATTAACTTTCCTCAAAAAATACTGTTCCTCATTTTCAACACACTTATCCCATTGTTCTTGCTACTTTCTGAAGCAGCTCGGGAAGTCCTCTTTCATGAGTATCTTTTTGAAGTGTGATTAAAAAAAAAAAAAAAACCAATGTGGTAAATGCTGCCACCAAGTTCCAGATTGCAGAGAGGCAGACTCATATCTACATGGTAGTTCTTCATGCACTTCATTCACCAGATCTCACACTGTGCAATTTCTAGCTTTTCCTTAAAGTGAAAATGATTGTGAAGAACAAATGTTTTGAATCAATTCAGAACATTGAAACAACCATGAAAACACAACTAATGATACAAAGGAAGACTTCCAGAACAGCTTCAAAAAATGGCAGGTATGATGTTATAAATGTGTTCAATGTGAAGGAGAATATTTTGAAGGCATTAATGTAAATGTTTCTTTTACTGTAATACATTATAAATTTGTTGATCATATATCCTGGTTACAGCCATAGATCTTTTTTATTTAATTAATTTTATCAGTACATTTTAGATATAGATAATGATCACATTCACCATAGGCGATTTGTACCTACACTTCATATGTCTTGATTCTTCTTTTTTTCCCTCCCCTCTCTTCAACCTCTCTTTTCCTCTTTATTTACAAAAGCTTGTTCCATTTTTTCTTTCTTTTCTGTTTTCTCTTCCATCCCTCTCCCCACAGTGCCCCTTCCCATTTGAATATTTTCTTCCTATTTCATAATATGTATTATACATTTTGGTGCTTATTTACACTTTTGGTTTCTCACACCAAAGAAATAATGTGATATTTTCACATGTGTGTTTGATTTATTTCACTTAAGAGTGTGATCTCAGGGTGCATCCATTGACCTAGTAATGTTCCAAGTTTATCTTTCTTCATGGCTGAGTAGTACTCTATTTTATTAAAAAACCCCACATCTTCTTTATCCATTCATTGATGGGCATTTGGGATGTTTCCAAGATTTAGCTATTACAAACTGTACCGTTAAAAACATAAGTGTGCATATATCACTTCAGTGTTATGCTTTTAATTCTTCTGGGAAGATACCAAGAAGGGGAATAACAGGGTCAAATGGAACCTCTAGTTATAGTTTTTTGAGGCATCTCCACACTGATTTCCACAGTGGTTGCACCAGTCTGCACTCCCACCCACAATGGAGAAGAGTTTATTTTTCCCCACAGCCCCACCAGTATTTGTTTTTGGTTGATAATACCCTTTCTTTCTGGAGTGAGATGGAATTTCAGTGTTGTTTTAGTTTACATCTCTCAATTGACCAGTGATGTTGACCATTTTTTCATATATTTATTTGCAATTTCTATTTCATCTGAGAAGTGTGTATTCATTTCAGATGCCCATTTTGGGATTAGGTCTTTAAATTTAGGGTGTATGTCTTTTTATTTTTTAGTTCTTTATACAGTCTAGATATTAGTCCTTTGTCTGAGGAACAGCTGTCAAAAAATTTTTCCACTCTGTGGGTTGTTGTTTTACTATATTGGTGATTTCTTTTGCTGTTTAAAAGTGCAGACTGGTACAACTACTGACCTAGGTATAAGCAAAAGCTTTATGAACAAAACCCTGATCGCATAGGAAGTGTTACAAAGAATCAACAACTGGGATCTCATCTCAACATCAGGGAAATGTGGAGGACAAGTATATTAAAACAAACATTACTATTTTTGGAATATTTTATAATTCTAAAACTATTTAAAGTTACTTCAAATAGACAAATAATATAATCAGAAAAGAACATGAGCTCTTAATAAATAATTCCACAGTTAGTATTCAATTTTTCTTTCATTCTTTCTTTGAAATTCTCATCACTAATAAAAATCTTGGATCCACTATCTATAGTGTATTCACTTCTTTGTTAAATCCTAGATTATATGTAAGGGAGTTTGAAAATTGTTAGTGACTATCCCTGAGAATAAGAAATTGAGGTATTGGATTTCAAAATGTGTCTGGGAGTATGCTTTTCTTTAACCTGTGGGTGTAGATATCAGTGAAAAGTTACATACACTTTGTTGAAAAGTTGCTTGTTAGTCCGCACACCCAGTCTCTTTCCACGCATCCATAAATTTCAGGTAAATTTAGTTTGGAGGCACTTCTACATACCATGTCTTAAAGAGTATAATAATCCTCTCTGCAGAAAACAAACAACAACAACAAAAACCTAATATAAAGCTGAAAAATTATCAAAATGACTTTCAAAGCTCTAGATATCACCAAAAGCATAAAATTTATAATTATTTACTGTTTAAAAAGTACTAGAGTTTGTGATAAGGACAGAAGAAGTCTCTGGGAATTGCTTAGGACTACTGGAGTCCACCTTATGCCATCAGCAAGAACTGTGTGCCGTCATGTCATTCAGGTGGCAGCAAAGTGTAGCAATTGTTCCCAAAAGGGAAGGACTTGAGCTTCTATGTGGAGTGAAGCAAGAGCCTTCATTGTTTCCAGCTAAATGTGGTGAACTGTGTAGGATATGAACAGGAAAACCCCAGAGGTTTACTGCACAAGTGACAGCCCTGATTGGGACAAGAAACAGACCAGGCAGAAAGTTAATAGTGGATTTCTGGAAATGACAGAGTCATACAATTATTGAGATCATTTCTACAGGTTTATTCCACATACAAGAGATAGAGACCCAAAAAGGCCCATGAGCAAAGGGACAGGAGGTAACAGCAGCTACACTTCGCATGCATACTTCAACCCACACACAGGACAACTGATGGAAGCATCGTGAGCTTGTGGTGTTTGAGCCAAAGTGCCCATCACTGGTACCTGTTATGGCATGTGGGTGGAGGGGCAGTTCCCAGAGATTCAAATTAGAAAGCCAATTAAACAAGAATAGAGACACTAGTAATCAATTACCAAAAGGAAAATAGACTTCAAGGCAGTTAATTTAAAGTTTTCAAGTTTTAAAAATTTTTTATAGGATCAAGGACTTCGAAAGGAAGGTATGAAGAAAATGATTCAATTAAGAACAACTCAGTAGAGAAGTGAAAGTTATGAAAACTACACCAAATGGGAATTCTAGAACTGAACAGTAAAATAAAGCAATTCAAAATGCACTACATAAGTACCTACCTGTTAATGATGGCAGAACCAGTAAAATCAAAGGAACATCAATAGAAATTATGGAATCTGAAGAAAATGGTTATAGAAAAAAGACTGAGGCCTCAGAGATTTAATAGTTCAGTGTGAAAAGTACCAACAACTGTGTGTGTCAGACTCGAAAAGAAGAAAAATTTTTGGAAGAAGATTGGCAAATAATTGTACTGTAGTTCAATAATTTATAGATCAGATAAATTTAAGAAACATCTTCAGATTCAACATAGCAGATTCAGAACTTTTTAAATTACAGATAAGATGCTGACATACAATGAAGAGGAGAAAATTTTCAAGGACAGACACAGAAAAAGAACAAAAAGACATTAAGTTTTCTTTATGATCAGTGGAGGTAAGAAGACAGTGGTATGATATATTTCAATGCTGAATGGAAAATAAGTCAGCCAAGAACTCTAAATTAAGTGACATTTTACATCAAAATAAAGCTAAACTAAAAATACTTTCCTTACAAACACAAGTGGGGAGAAATCATTGCATGTAAAAACACCTTACAAGAAATCCCAGAAGAAATCGTTCAGATTCACAACAGGTGAAAACAGGCAATTATCTGCATTCACATGGAAAAAAAATGAAAGCCTCAAAAATAGGCTAGAAACAAGAAAGCAGATAAAAGTAGAAAAAATACTTCAATTTATAGGATGTTCACATCTAGGACAAAAACAAACTTTTGTGGCAGACTTCAGCAAGATCTTATAAGTTACAGGAATCATTATAGATCGGGAAGGGGGATAAGAGAGGTATGTAGGGAATTGAATATTTAATTCCATACTTTTATCTGAATCATGACTATGTAAAAATATATTTGTTGAGCATTAAATGTCTCTGCTCTGTAAACTATAAGTGTATTACTTTTAACAAGTTAAAATATCACATCTAATAAACATCTACAAAAATAAATTTAAGAATACCAAATACATATGGAAACTCATTTTTATTAATGAAAAACAATGATTGAATCTCTGAGTTTTTCCTGAAACACAGGTGTTTTATGTCCCTTTGCTCACAGGAGAAGCCCTTCTATTGTCCCTTTTCATTTTTACACTTTTTTTTTGTTTTGTTTTATTTTTCTCACACAGCTGCACAATAGGGGATTTGCATAGTGTCTCTTGGGGAGGACCTGCCCTGCAAGACTGGGATAAAAGCTCATCTGTACTCTTGCCTTAACTGACCTGGTCTCCTCACTTCAGCTCAGAATGAGGCTCCCTGCTCAGCTGCTGGGGCTGCTGATGCTCTGCATCCCTGGTAAGGACACAGGGAGATGAGGTAGGGCGTGAGGTTGGAGGGTGAGCTCTGGGGACACACTGCAGCCCACATGTGTTCTGAGATTAGTTGCTTACCCTCCAGGATGGCACATGTGCTGTTTCCACCTGTGAGAGTGAGAAAGAACAAAGGAGCTAGGACTTGTATGCTGATGAAGACTCTGATACAGAGAGGATTGGTAGGAAATGAACTAAGTGTCTTGAAGTGTTCAATTCTTTTTAAAAATTAAATATTTCTGGTGTGTACATCAAAATCATAAAAATTATATAGCATGAAAAAAACCAAAAATGATTATTCTGAAGATGATTAAAATTTTCTCTACATGTCTTTCAATTTCTCTCTTATTGTTTCAGGATATAGTGTGGATATTGTGATGACCCAGTGTCCACTCTCCCTGTCTGTCAGCCCTGGAGGGCTGGCCTCCATCTCCTACAGGTCCACTCAGAGTGTTGAAGGCAGCTATGGTACCTATTTGTATTGGTACCTACAGAAGCCAGGCTAATCCCCACAGCTTCTGATCTACAAGGTTTCCAACTGGGCCTCTGGAGTCCCAGAAAGATTCAGTGGCAGTGGATCAAAGACAGATTTCACACTCAAAATCAGCCAGGTGGAAGCTGAGGACGCTGGAGTTTATTGCTGCATGCAAGCTCTAGAATATCCTCCCACAGTGATACATCCCCAAAGACAAACCTCCCTGACCCAGGAAGCCCAGCTGCCTTCATGCGTTTCTTGTCTCAGGAGCAGCACAGCAGAGTCTCAAGTCTATAACAGGAAGAGGGAAATAGATTGCTCTTGAGAGTCTTGGACTGTGAGTGACTCAGTTAAACCTCAAACACTGTCTGTTTATTTACCTGGCAGCTGAAAGAGACTTAGCACACCACAGGCAGATGCAGAATGGGGGTGGCTATCCCACTAGTGATGACAGAATTGAATAAAAGTCCACCCCAATCCTGTATGACTTTTTAAAATTTGTGAATTAAACATAATCTCCACAAATGCCATACAAACAAATTTGTGCCAGATTTGTTGAGTATATCTTTAGGTTTATCAAAATACATTTTTGTATTGATACTAGGGTCCTTTTTTCTTGTGCCAGGTCTTTGCACTTAGCAACATACCCAGCCCTCTTTCCACTGTTTACTTTAAGATTAGGTGTCACTAATCACTTAGTTACTGATCCAGGACTCAAACTTTTGAACCTCCTGCCTTTCAGAGTACTGGGATTACAGCTATGGGCCACCACACCCAGCTGAGGCTTCTCAATTTTTATTAATGAATTAATTAATTCAATTCATGTTTTTTGATTCTGAAAAGCCTATTTTAATTTTCTTTTTGAAACAAACCCTTACCAAGTTTCTATGTTGCCCAGGCTAGCCTTGAACTTGTGACCTTTCTGCTTCAGCCTCCCATAGGTCTGGGGTATAGATGTGCCCCACCAAGCCGACCTCAATATATTTTTACTATCATAATACTCTGAAACAAGTATTTTTTTATGATTCCCAAGTTCTTCTTCTGTTTTCTACTCATGGTCTCTTTCCATAAAGATAGTAGAGATCACATTCTGAACTGCTCATCTTTAGGTGCATCTGTCTAAAATTCCTGTCTAGAGAACTGAGACTATGGCACTATTTTCCTATTCACCCAAGGCAGCCCAAGGAAACTTTTTTTTTTTTTAATTCTTTGATTGGTACATTTTAGGTATACAACACATTTACATTTCTCATTGGGAACTTGTACCTTTACATGATGCATCTTGGTTCTTACTTTTTCTCCATTCCCAGCCCTCCCTTCACCCCCTCCACCCTTCCCTGTTTACAAAGACTTTGTTTCCATTTTTT
The DNA here is from genome assembly GCF_000247695.1 of Heterocephalus glaber. The sequence continues at coordinate 15,150,659 of NW_004624749.1, forward strand.
CCATTTCCCATAATTTTTCCTTTCCCTTCTTTAAAAGGAAACTTCTGAAACTCATTCTGCCCCAAGAAGTCATGCAGCAGAGACCACGTGATGGGGTCAGAGACTATATAAGCTACAATGACATGTTGAAACACTGAGGGTGGAGATCAAATTCTGGTTTCAGATATATATCTATATAGATATCTGTATAGATATCTATATAGATATATATATCAGATATATATCAGATATATATTCATATATGTGAATGATTGTATGCACAGTTTTGATGGACACTCAAAGTATGTGGAGATTTCTATCTCTCTACCCCAGCAAATCCATTCTATCTTCTGCGTCAGATCTCAGGAAATGTCCTTTGAAAACAAGACTGCATTAGAAGTTCTGTTGGGCAACCTATGGGTGCAATGAGATTTTCTTTTCCCAGTTGGCTCTCTCATTCCATGCCAAGTGACAACTGTTTTCCAGTTTTAAATTTGGTAAATATGAGAGGAGAATAAAATGCCAGGTGGACTTCAGCTCAAATAGGTCAAGTTTCCTATTCATTCTGGAAAGTTGATCACATAATTCTCATTTCCACCATTGTTTTCTGATGCCCCTAATATACAGCTGTGCATTTTTTTCTTTTTTAAACTTTTTGAGATATTTGTATATTCACATGCAATTTTAAAGGGGACAAAGAAGATCTCATATACCCTCACATAATTCTCCCACTGATCACATCTTGCATGTTATAGCACATTATCACAAGAGGAAATTGATATTGATACAGCCCACCCATCTTGTTTAAATTCCAGTAGACTTATTGTATTGTGTGTTTACATACAGCTTTTTTACTCATTCATGTGTTTTTGCATGTCTATGTGTGTGTGTGTGTGTGTGTGTTTGTGTGTGTGTGTGTATGTAGTCTATACCACAGCAAGATACTTTCTTTTCCTACCCACCCCAGCCCACTATGGGAATATCTCATTTCTGTTTCTTAATCAAAAAACATTTTAAATATATATTATGTAAGGCATGTTGTTTTGAAATGTGTGTACATTGCTGAAAGGCTCAATTTAGATAAGTAGTATATAGATTACCTCATGTACTTATTTTTTTTGTGATGAGAACAATTAATGTCGTGTTAGTGATTTTCAAAATACAATACATTATTATTAATGATAGCCACCATGTTGTGCAATAGATCTTTTGAAATTATTCTCTTTATCTTACTGAAATTTTGTATTTCTTTAAGTATTTTAATGGGGTTCGTATTGAACCATATTCATTGTTTCAGTGTCATATTTTCACCTGTGCATAAAATACATCTTGATCACATCCTTCATCCCATTAACTTTCCTTATACCTTCTTTCCCCCCTCCCATTTATTCTCTTCTTGTATAATAACAATATCTCTTCAACATTTGTGGCTTTTTTTAGATACCACAAATTAGGGAAATGGATATACATTCCCACTCACTGACCCTGGTCATGGGACACAGAAGAGAGCTCTCTTACTGGGGAGGGATGGAATATTTTGAATGATTTACAGAGCAGTGTTCAGAAATATGAGACACAGAGTCTTGAGAGGACAGAAAGTGACCTTCTCCAAGCCTAGAGGAGAGCCAGAGTCAGAGAACAATCACTGCTGGACCTCAGTACTGCAATTCCTAGGCTCCAGAACTAGAAGAAAATAAATTTCTCTTGTTTAAACCAGGAAGCACAGTATATTTTGGTTCACTTGGAGGTCCAAGGAGATATATATGTCAGCTTGACCCTCCCCGACCAGAATGCTTCAGCAGATACCTTATGGGCTTGAGGACAAAGCTTTGTTCTTCTTCCTCCTACAGCCATGACTGCTGAGAAAGGAGGACTCAGAATTCATTCTCAGTATGTTTGCATTTACTACCATTGTTTCCTTGGGGACTTGGCTGTTGCCCCTATTTTCCTTTCAAATTAAAATTGTGTCCACTTGAATGGGAATTTCTTGGCATTTATATACATACAGTTTCCAACTTAGATGCCAGTAGGAACTGTGTGTTGTCTCCATCTCTAGCCTTGTTCCTATGGTCCAGAAGATAGGGTCACCATCCAATCTAGGACTCATCCAAGTATCAAAAATGTCACAGCTTGGGACCAGAACTCAGACCTACTTCCTAGGATCCTGCTCACTCACGCAACTCCTTTGACATAATGCCTTCCTGAGTAAGGGACAAATGTCATTCTGGCTATCAGTAATGGAACTGCCCTCGGTGCATGTGTTTCTCCTTCTTTCAGCTTGGGGCGATAATCTCCCTGGCTGTTGTTTCAACCTGTGGGAGCTTCTATAGGGCTCAGGCTATCTTAGGGGAATAGTCTGGGAGACAGCTGTGAAATAAAATCTTATTCCCTGTTCTTCTTCCACTCTCTTCACCACTTAGCACCTCTAGTTTATCTGCTCTGTAACATCAATTTGATCCTACAGTAGATGATTTTTAAATAAATCTCTGCTATGAAATCATTTGGTGAGTTTTTTTAAACTCAAAAGGTGGCAGTGGCCTCCAGAGTTGTTTCTTACACACATCATTATTGACCCAGAGTTTTTATTTTGTTCTATGAATACTTATGGAGGAGTCACTGTTGGTAAGTTGTGGTTTTTTGGAGACCAGAAAGAAACATGACAAATTTTCAGAAATATGCACATGTGGCAAAGTCAACTCACTGTAAACAGAGTCCCAGCAGCCATATAAACCATGAAATCTGGACAGAGAGACCCCCATGTCACTCAGTCAAAAGAGAGGCTGCCAGCAGGCTGTGCAGTGCCTTGTGCTTTGACCATCCAACTACCAAGCTGCCCTGCGTGATGGGAGCCAGTAGGGGAGATGCTGCTGACACCAAGAAAACTTTGGACATAAAACTTGTCTCCTCTTCATCCCCAGAGCATCTGTCCATCTCCCTATCACTTACTGCTATTTGTTCCCAGATTCCCTTGGGGCAGTAAGTGCCATCTACATGGGACAGGTTATGACTTGGTTCAACAGGGACAGAGGTGAGTCCTGGGTTTCCTGACCCATGGGCTCAGGAATAGAAAAGGGATCCCAGTGAGATGCAACAAGTCTGAGTTTTAAAGCTTCAGGTTCAATTTATCAAAGCTTTAAAGGATACATTATGCTGTTAATTCAAGTTACACTTTGCATTCACCATTAATTGGTTTTATGAAGGCATGAAGAGTACCAAAATTGATGAGCATTAAACAAATTGTTTGAGCTGCAAAGAGTAGCAACAAATGCTAGGACAAATTTTTCACATCAAACTTTGTGGAGTACCAAATTCCATGTATGCAGTCAAGTACCAAAGTATGACTGTATAGCTATTAACATATAAATATGTATATTATTTATTCCTAATATTGATGCACTACCATATAATTATATCAATAAAACATATAAACTATTATATGTATTATTTAACATGCAGATTACAGAACTATGAAAATGATTCATTTAAAATGTTCTTAGTTTCTTTCTAAGACAAGGGTCTGGGTGGGACATCTGCTAACACTTCTCTTTGGCCCCAAGAAGATATTGGCCCCTGAAAACTGATGAAAAGATTACTGAGAACACCTGGACCCAGAGAACCAGTACCAGCCCTGTGGTTTAGTCCCTGAGACTCTCACCGTGGCTCCAGGCTCTCAGCTTGCTTCGGTGCCTATGTGTAGTGAACAATTTCCTCCCCTGGGTGCCCTGCCAAGCAGCCCTATGGGCAGAACATCTGGTCCTCCCAGGTCCTCAGCTGCAGTGCTCAGGAGTGCAGCTGCTTTCAGCCCAGGTTTGAGGCCAGTGTTCCGAAATCCAGACATTTATTACAGTACCTGAAAGTCTGTGCTGACACTAAATTCACACTTTCCAAAGCCACAATTGTCACCCTAGTAATTAGAAATTTTACCTCATTGTGATCTTCACAAACTGAGATTCTCCAGCTCTACCAGATAATGATGCTCTGGGATCTTTCTTCCTCATACACCTTCACTTAGAAAAATTAATTAATTCAAAATTCAGTAAAACTCTTGACAGCTACACAGCAGCCAGTCCCCTTCTACGGTTTATTTACCACCAGCTCTGTCCTGCTGTGCATGGTAAGGACAGGTGAGCCTCTCCCACCCCAGGACAGGAGCAGGGACTGTGGGGTGCATGTAGTTGGCTCAGAAATAATCTGGGAGAGTAGAGCGATGGATGGACACAGTGTCTGAGAAAGATTTTGTTTCTTCGTTAAATGAGGGAATGTGAATAGTTCACCTTGCCCAGCCCCAGCTGATTTGCATGTGCCTAGGGCACAGCCCACTGCCCTGAGGATTTCTTCATAGGCTGCTCACACCCTGTGCAGGAATCAGTCCCAGTTAGGACACAGCATGGACATGAGGGCCCCCGCTCAGCTCCTGGGGCTCCTGCTGCTCTGGCTCCCAGATAAGGAAGGAGCACACTGGAATTATGCTCAATCCAGTGTGGTCAGTGTTGCTAGCTCCTTAGGAAAGTGTTCTTGTAACATGATTAATCATGTGGATGTTTGTATTTGTGTTCCCAATGTAGGTGCCAGCTGTGACATCCAGATGACCCAGTCTCCATCCTCCCTGTCTGCTTCTGAAGGAAACAGTATCACTATCACTTGCCGGGCCAGTCAAGGCATTAGCAGTTACTTAAACTGGTATCAGCAGAAACCAGGGAAAGCTCCTAAACTTCTGATCTATAGGGCATCCAGCTTAGAAAGTGGGGTTCCGTCGAGGTTCAGTGGCAGTGGATCTGGGACAGATTTCAGTCTCACCATTAACAGCGTGGAGCCTGAAGATGTTGCAACTTATTACTGTCAACAGGGTAACAACTGGCCTCCCACGGTGATACAAGCCATAACATAAACCTCCCAGGGAAGCAGAATTGTGAGGCTGGGCTGCCCTAGCTGCTCCTCTTGAGGCCACAGTCAGCTGAGAGTGTTTCTCAGATCCAGCAAGCCTATTCCTGGTGGGTCATGATTGTAACTTCAGTTGAGATTCATACAGCATAGTAAAAGTCATTATAGAAATTCTCAACAGGAATTGTTTTAAATGCAGGGAATGATACCTAAGGTACTTTATGCATCAAATTTTTAATATATTTTATTAGCACAATAATTGTACACATTCATGATATTCTCTAGGATTTTCCATATATGAACACAGCATATGTTGATCATACACATCCACCTTTCTTCTATTTTGTGTTCTTCCCCCTCACACCTAACATCATTCTTTATCTCTATTAATCACTATTATTTCTGATCATCTTTATTTTTACAGTTTCTCCGTATAAGTCAGGACAAGCGATACTTGTATTTTAGTGTCTTCATTTCACTTCATATGGTGTCCTACAGTTCCATTCATTTTTTTCCAAATGACAGGAATTTATTGTTTTATGGCTGAGTAATACTCAGTTTTGTATGTGTACCATATTTTATTTATCCAGTAATCTATTGCTGGTTATAGGCTGACCTCAGATCTTTTAGATGCTGCAAATACTGCTAGAATAAATACAGACATTCATGAATGTGCGTTGTATGCTGACTTTATTTTCTTTGTATACACGCCCAGGATTAATTGCCTGGATCATATGGTAATTCTATTTTTAATTTTCTGATGAATCTTTGTACTATTTTCTATAGAATCTGTGCTAATTTCCATGACCAACATTGTATGAGAGTTCCTTTTCAACATATTCCCAGCAGTTGCTATTTTTATATTAAACATCAAACTGTGGTGAGACCGTTCTTCAGCCACTGGTGCTGGGAAAATTGAATATGTGCCTGCAGAATATTGAGACCTGACCCCTATAAAGGTATTGGTACAGGCAATGATTTCCTGAATAGGATTCCGAAATCTTATGTGACACATGGGATTATATTAAACTTCCAAGCTTCTACACATCAAAGAAACACTCAACAGAGTGAAACAACAACGTAAAGGTTAGGAGAAAATATTTGCCAGCTTTTCACCTGACAGAGGGTTAATATGCAGATTATATAAGAAACTCACAAAATGTAGCAACGATTACCACAAAAAACAAAATGTGGTCAAATGATCTGAACAGACACTTCTCAAAAGAAGAAATACAAAAGGCCAGTAAGTATAGAAAAAATAGTCTATGGGCTTTAAAAGAAATGGCTGAGAAAAAAGGTAGTCGAAGTAGGCTATAAGAAACAGAGAAATCACTCACCCTCCTCTGGAAGCCAGAGAGCATTTGCCACAGGATCTATAAGCTGCCTAATGTGATTTTTCAGTGGTCTGTGACGCCCAGACGCTGATGCTCTTCCCTGCCTGATGCTCTTCCCTGCCAGAAACAACTCACAGGTGAGCGTCAGTCCTCATCTCTGATAAAGGGTCTGTCTCCAGGTGTTTTGGGATGCATGGGCTCTTCCTCTCCTGATTTCCAAATTCTACAGAGAACTCTCACTAAGCAACTCTATAGAAAATCCAGGAGGAAAAAAATTCTGGCAAAGATGCTTCTAAAATGTCAGTGATGATGTCATACTGACAGCTGACTACAGTGTTGTCACTGTTTCACAACTCTCAGGGTTTTATCACTCTTGCAGTGGACTTGGGCTACACTTGAAAATCCTTCTAAATCTACAAGATGATCTAGCTTCAGCATGAAATTTCATTAAGTCTTATGCTAAACCATGTGATATTTAAGATTGTGTGTCTGATTTAGTTTACTTAACATGCTCTTGAGGTGCATCCAATTTCCTACAATAATTTGTTTATGGCATATAGTACTTTATTGTGTATCAATATCACATTTTCTTTATCCATGCATCTGTTGATGGACATATAGGCCTTTTTCAATATTTCACTATTATAAATTGTGCTGCCATAAACATGGGTATGAATGTATTAAAATGATGATTTTAACTCTTTCAGGAAAATACCTAGAAGTGGAATAATTCAGTCAAATGGAATTTCTAGTTTTTACTTCTCTAAGCAATCTCCATACTGAATTCCACAATGGTTGTACTATATTACCTTCCCACCAACAATGTAAAAGGGCTGATTTTCCCCCCATGGTATAATCAACATTCATTATTATTTAATTTTTTGATGATGGCCATTCTTTCTGGAGTGAGATGGAATCTCAATTTTGTTTCAATTAGAATTTCTCTAATGGTCAGAAATGTTCCATGCTTTTTATATATCTATTGGCCATGTGTACTTCTGAGTAGAGTTTATTCATTTAGCTTGCCCATTTTTGATTGGGTCTTTTATTTTGGAGGATCTATTTTTAAAAATTTCTTCATATATTCTATATATTTGTCCTCTAAGAAATGGTTTGGAAAAACTCAACAAATGCAGTCATATCAAATAAAAAAAGCTTCTGCATAGCAAAATGAAAAATATTTAAATGGGACAAAGTATTCTTTATAAGTTAAGGAAAGAGACTGTTATATTTTCCATTTTAAAACCATCACTTAGAAATTTTAAAGTGTAATCAATATATAAAATGAATGTTTAATTAATAAAAATATATTACAGTGAAAGGCACAGTGATGTTATTCCCTTCAAAATACTCCCTCTTCTGCAGACATACTGATCCCATCCTTCTTGCCTCTTTCTGAAACAGTTCTGGAAGTTACCTTTTGTGAGTGTCTTCAGTTTCACTGTCTTGGTTGCCTTCGTGTCCTGAAATCCTTCAAAATGATTAATTGTCAATGCAATTTTGAGTTTGTGGAAGGACCAGATATTACACAATGACAGATCCATTGAATAAGGTAGAAAAGAATGCACTGTAATTTTTATGTTTGGCAGAAATTGCCTTAAACATTTGAATAGTGAGGGTGAATATGATGACTATTTAAATAAAACTATTTATTATAGGTAAAGGCATGTTGCCATTTATTCCTCTCAAAATTACTCATGCTCATTTCAAACATGCTTATACTATCATCCTTGGAAATATGTGTTTTACTGTAATAATTTTTATAAAATTTAAACATTCACTGCATTTGTATCATTTTTTATATAGCAATTTATCCTGAGTACTAAGCACAAGAACTATAATATATTTAACCATGTTTGCTCACTTAATCTATAGATATAAAAGTGGATTAAATTTTCTATTTTTTAAATTTTTGCATATTATTCATGTCAGTCACTGGCCTTTGGCCTTTATCTCTAATAACCTGATAAGCTTTGTAATGGGAAATTTTTATAATTTCATATAACACTTTTGGAAGATTTTACCCTTTATAATTCTCATGAAATTTTAAGTAATTTTGACAAGATTACTACCACCCACCACTAAAGAAAATATAAAATTGAATTTTGTCACCTAGCAATGTCTTTATTGCATATTTCTTTTTTTCCTTAAATTCTTTTATTGGTACATTTTAGGTATACAATACACTTACATTTATCATTGGGTAACCTGTACATTATGTATCTTGTTTCTTATTTTTTCCCCATTCCCTGTCCTCCCTTCACCCTCTCCACCCTTCCCTATTTACAAAGACTTTGTTTACATATTTTTCCTTTTCTCATAATTTTTTCTTTCATTTCTTTCCTTTCCCCTTCCCCTCCCACTTCCTCTACCCTTTTGGACCCTTCCTTCCTATTTCAAATTATCAATTATTCATTTTAATTATTTTAATCCTTATTTACACTTTCAGTTTCTCACACCAGAGAAACTATTTGGTATTTACACATGTGTGGCCTATCTATTTCACTTAAGAGTATGTCTTCAATATCCATTCATTTAGCTATAAATGTCTCCAGTTTGTCATTCTTTATGGCTGACTAGAGCTCCATTTTATAAAAAAAATACATCTTCTATATCCAGTTACCAGTTGATGGGCACTTGGGCTTTTTCCAAGCTTTAGCTATTACAAACTGTGCTGCTATAAACATGGGCTCACATATATTGCTGTGATATGATTCTTTTAATTTTTTTCGGAAGATACCCAGCAGGGGAATAGCTGGGTCAAATGGGACATCTAGTCCTAGTTCTTTGAGGTATCTCCATACTGATTTCCACAGTGGTTGCACCAGTCTGCACTCCCATCAACAATGGAGAAGGGTTTTTATTACATATTTCTTATTGTTCCTGTCAAATTACTGTAAAAATTACTGTTACTATAAAAATTTTCATAATACTTTCCTTTGATTTGTTCACTGTTGTCAACTCCGTAGTAATTTAACCATTTTTTTCCAATGTGGTACTTTGCATCTTTTTCTATCTTTCCTTTATCCCTCCTCATGGAATAAACATGTTTTCCACTTCTTTTGGGGACAGTATGCCCCATATGACTTGGTGGTTTTTCTGGGTATGACATTCTTCACCATGTTACCATGTTTACATTTTATGCTATGCAAAGTGCTGTGACATAGCCTGACCTTCACAGAAAATGTGGTCTGTGTCCAATCACACCCTCCTACTCCTCTATAGAAATCCCTGCTCCTTACAGATACAATCTACATAATTATTACAAGCCCAGATTCAAACTGGGCCTGTGCTCTACACAAGTCTGTATGCATAGGGAGATAAAAATCTGTTTGACAAGGAACACACAGTTCTTACACTACAAAGTAATCTAGCATTCTCCCATAAATGAGCCTAGTTTCTTGCATCTCTTCCTATCACTACAAACCTGTAGTGCCTAAGCAGATCTGTCAAATCTCCAACTCTACCACTCTAAGAACCACCATTTGTGGTGTATAGATGGAATTGAAATTAAGAGGAAGAGTAGAATTTGACTATGTTCCAGCATCTTCTAAACCTCAGAAGAATAGATTGGTACAATGAGAATGCCCTGCATGTTCTTCTCCATAAGCAATACTCTTCTTTTGTGAGCAGATTGTGTCTCCCATCTTATACTCCCTTGCCATGTAATCTGGCATAAGAGCCAATGGTCATCTTCTGCCATCCCACGGTGGGGGAGCCCTTTCCACAGTGGTTAGGTTCCAGAACCCTGTTAAATCTCCTGGTTTTCTCCTTTCACTTGTTACATTGCTTTCTTTCTGAAACTGTTTGGAAAGTGTACCCTAAACCCAGTCATTAAGAACTGCTTTCACTTCAGAAATAGAAGAGATATCTGATGTAGGAAAATGGTGAATTATGGAATGAAGTATATTTAAAGAAGTATTAGCCAGACATGGTGGTGCATTCCGGGGAGGTTGAGCCAGGATGATTACAAGTTTGAACCTAGTCTTAGTAATTTAGTGACATAGTGAGAACGTATCTCAAAAAAAAAAATTAAAAACGATGGTATACGTAGCTCAATACAATGACTTTGAGTTCAATCCCCAAGACTGAAAAAAGAGAGAGAGAGAGAGAAAGACAGACAGAGAGACAGAGAGATATGCTTAACAATATTTGATCTAAAGAACACTTCAGCTTCTGAGAAAAGAGAGCTTGGGTTAAAAGAGACAGGTGGCATGAGTAATCACCCAAAAGCTCATGAAATGTCTAGCACAAAAATGTGCAGTGGCCATGGAGAGGGACAGGTAGTTAAGGCATTTCAAAAATGGAAAGAAAAATATCCTTGACTTTGGTGGGAAAGTACCTTGAGAAAAGAGAACAACAGTCACTTACCCGGAGACCAGAAGTTAACCATGGCAAATTCCAAGATTCTAGGCCAATCTCTGCATCTAACAATATTTTTGACATATTTATTTTCACATTTTATCTTTTCTTTTCTTTTTATTTAAACACTCTATCTATCTATCATCTATCTATCTATCTATCTATCATCTATCAGACTCTGGTTAGTAATGGCAATAATTAACCACAAGGGGTTCAGAAAATTAGAATAAATTAGTTTTCTGACTTCAGTAATATCCACAGGAGCCAACTGAGGGACATTCTAAAGTTTCTTCCAGTTTCTGGAGATATGTTTCCCTGAGAGGTTGTCTTAGATGAAAACCAAGTGAAAAAAAAAAGTATGTCACGAATCATGCGGAGAGCAAAAACAAACTTTCTACTCACAGTAGAAAAGACTGACTCAGTTCTCTGGTACCCAGAGGAAACCACAGCTTTTGCAGACAAACAATAATTAACACAGGTAGCCCTGCTGCTGCTTGGGCTACCTGGAAACAGGTTTTTCTGAGAAAAGCCAGCCCTGAGGTATGACCATCCAAGCTTACTCCTGCTGTGCCTAGAGCACAGCCCACTGTCCTGAGGACTTCTTCATAGGCTGCTCACACCCTGTGCAGGAGTCAGTCCCTGTCAGGACACAGCATGGACATGAGGGTTCCCACTCAGCTCCTGGGGCTCCTGCTGTTCTGGCTTCCAGGTAAGGAGGACAGCACTGGGTATTTATTCAGCCCAGTGTTGTTAGTACTTCCTGGATCCTCAGAGAAGTTTTCTTAAATCCTGATTGATTGTGTGGATCTTTGTATTCATGTTTCTTATGTCAGGTGTAGAATGTGACATCCAGATGACCCCGTCTGCATCTTTTCTGTCTGCCCCTCTAGGAGACACAGTCACCATCACTTGCAGAGCCAGAGTATTTACAACAGCTTATGTTGGTATCAGCAGAAACTGGGCAAAGCTCCTAAGCTTCTGATCTGTGCTACAAGCAATTTGCAATCTGGGGCCCCACTGAAGTTCAGCTGCAGTGGATCTAGGACAGATTTCACTCTCACCATTAGCAGCCTGAAGCCTGGTGATGTTACAACTTATTACTGTCAGTAGGGTGGCTATAGGCCTCCCACAGTGATACAAGCCATGATGTAAACCACTCAGGAAAGCAGAAATGTGAGGCTGGACTGCCCAAACTGCTCCTTCTGATGCGGCCCACCGCTGAGAGTGAAGCCAGGCTTCCGAGGTAGCTAAAAGGTTTTGTAGAAGGTTTAGCAAGTATTCTTTGAAACTTATACTCCCTCTTCTCCTCAGTTCCACCGTTACAGACATTAATACCTCTCTTGATTTAATGAAAGACACTGATCACGTCACAGGAACAGCATTGGTTACAGCAAGAGTTATGATTTATACAGAGAAGCAGAAGCCACTGAAGATTTCCAAACAGAATCCTATTTTTTTTAAATACAGGCAACAATACTTTTAAAGACCTGCAAATATTACAGTCAAAAATGTATATATAAAAATGTAACACAAAGTAGATAATACAAATGATAAATTATCTTGTCTTACTTCAGAAACCAGAACAATTTTTCAGAAGCCAAAGAAAATTCTGAGCAGTAACTGTGTTGATACAGACAGTACAACTCCCAACAGCAATGTTGCAGAGGCCAACCTTATACAATAAGGCAAGACAACGTTAGAAATCAGACATTCCTTGATGCTCCTCCAGAATCCACAGCACATTTGCCACTGAAAGTATGGCTGCCTGATCCTATGGCCCACAGACCTGTGTGCAATCACAGGCCTAGGAAAGCTAGAGCTCTTAGCTGCCCACAGCACCTCAGCAGGTGACTCTCCAGTCCTCACCTCTGTCCCTGTGTCTGACTTCAGGTAAGAATGGGTAGTGTTTTAGACCTTTTCTTCCTATTTCACAATATCAATTATACATTTTGATCCTTATTTACACTTTTAGTTTTTCATACCAGAGAATCTATTTGGTATTTACACATGTGTGTCCTAGTTATTTCACTTAAGAGTATGGCCTCAATGTGCATCCACTTAGCTGTAAATGTCTCTAGTTTCTCATTCTTTATGGCTGAGTGTTACACCATTTTATTAAAACACACACACACACACACACATATCTTTATCCAGTCTCCAGGTGATGGGCAATTGGGCTGTTTCCAAGTTTTAGAAGTAGGGGAAGTGGCAGGGGAAGGGGAAAGGAAAGAAGGGAAAGGAAAAATTATGAGAAAAGGAAAAAATGTAAACAAAGTCTTTGTAAATAGGGAAGGGTGGAGGGGGTGAAGGGAGGCCAGGGGAATGGAGAAAAAAATAAGAGTCAAGTTACATCACGTTAAGGTACAAGATGCCAATGATGAATGTAACTGTAGTGTATACATACCTAAAATGTACCAATAAGCTTAATGGAAAAAAAAAAAGAATGAGTAGTGTTGAATCAGCCCATGCTGACTTCTAAATCTCACATAAGGTCCCTCATTAAGCATCTCAGCAGGAGACAAGAGAGGAAAAGGAGTCTGGAAAATGTTTTTCAAGAAGTGATGGTAAGTTTACCTCGGATCTTCCTGTATTGTCACTCTTTTCCCAATTCTCAGAGATTTTTCCAGTTAGGCATGGCCCCAGATTAATTTCACATGTGTTTCTAAGTAACATTGACAAGGTGCAATAATAGTAATCAAAATTCATTAAATCATAGAGTCAACAGAAAATGAATAAATTATATAAAATTAGTAAGGATCATTTGATAAAGTAATATAAAAACTACCTCATAAAATAAAAGGCAAAACTAACTAGACATGGATGTAGCATTATTTTCATTAATACTCAAAATTTGTTGAAAATTGAAAAGTAGCATCAGCACTAGTGGTAGCATATTACAAATGCAAAATTGCAGAGCAACTGTATATGTATTGAATAAGAATCTGCATTGTAACAAGCTAACAGGTGACCTATATAATGAATAAGGAGCTATTGGAGGGAATTTTATGAGGGGAATTAATGGAAATCTTTTTCTATTATATCTTAAAAATTTAACATTTACCTTTATTCCAATCATACCTTGTGCGATATTCTCACATGTAGACTTTAAATATTTTTATTAAAATGTAGAGCATTAATATGAATATATATCAATTCATAAACATAGTAGGAAGAATTTAAGTTTAAATAATATTTAAACAAAAAGAGTAAAATTACATCCTTTTTCCATTTGTTTATAATATGTGTATAGGTGCACTTATATTTATTGGATATATTGTTGGATACAAACATTCATATATCCATGTATTCATGTTTTGTTAAAACTCTTGGAAAATCCAGATATTTTCTTCTATTTCTGAATTATTCCTGAATACAGAGACACAAGTTTCCCTTCATATTTATTTATCAGACACTTACAGTGGAATAATTTCACACCACAGCTTTAGTCAGTGGTGGCCTGGAAGAGTTAAAATCATAACAATGTAAACTCCAAGAGTTCCATCATGTAGTGCCTGACCAAAGATCAATTAGCAATCCCAATAACATCAAATATTGGTTTTGACAGATTATTAGATCTTTGAAGAAAAAAAGCTGAAGAACTGGAGACAAAAGTATTTTGGAAAATTATGACTGGACCTTTCACAATGGGCCGAATTTAAAACAATGACTTTTCAAGTGAATACTCATCTGAAAGTCATTGCTCAACAGAAGATGCTAGATTCTTTTTTTTTTTTTTTTTTTTGGTACCAGGGATTGAACTCGGGTCCTTGCGCTTGCGCAGCAGGCGGCAAAACCACTGAGCTAAATCCCCGGCCCAGATGCTAGATTCTTAATCTGATCCAACACAGAGACTTCAGTCAGCAATTACCCCCCACCCCAGCTTTTCCAGTGAGTTTCACACAGGTGCTACATATTATGGTTTTCAAGTAGCCAATGCTCATATGGCTACTGGTACTTCTGAACATCCAACTTGCCAAGAAGAATGACCCCTCATGAATCTCTGATATTGTGTCATGTACAGGGGATCAGACTAACACCTGGAATCCAGTTGATTGTAGTGGGGTAGCAGAAATGTGCTTGTCCTCTCCAGTGTTACTGTCTTGAACATGACCTTCCTCCCAAACTGGTATGTGGCAAGGTTCAGTGGTTTCTGCAGCTGCACTCCTTCGTAGGGTCAATTCAGAGAAACAGCATCAATTTCTGGGATGTTCCACAGGTGGTTTTAATTCCTCAAGATCTTCTTTTTCTGACAACACAAAAACCAAACACTATTTATTAATTCTAAAATGACATTTCTAGATCAGGCCTAAAAAAGATAGCATTCTAGTATGGTCTTTAAATTTATTTTTTTAAAGAGCTCTTTTTAAAGTTCTAAAGAGTACTAGGAAAAAAAGACAAGGAAAAAAGAAAGAAACAATAAATAAATAAAAGCCCTTATATCCAAAGAAATAATAACAATAACTGCAACATAAACACAATCTACACTGCCAATATCCTTTACTGAGATTTTTAAGACTTATGATGTGTATTAAACTGCACTAAGGGATTAATGATCTCATGCACGCATATATGATATATAGAT
The DNA here is from genome assembly GCF_000247695.1 of Heterocephalus glaber. The sequence goes on from NW_004624749.1 coordinate 15,165,797, forward strand.
GAACAATCAGAAGTGCTAAATCCTAAGTCAGAGCCTGCTCAAGGCAGCAGTACTTGTAGGAAGAAAGACAGACTCTGATAATCTGACTCCATGTATCATACTCATTAATTAATCAATTTTCAAATGTATACATACATATATACAGTAAAGCATAATTACTATAAGTAAAATGAATATAAGTACAGATTGATGACAATAAACATGTTTCCCCCTCTATTCACTACCCAGATCAGCACACGCACCGTCTCCAGGATTGTCCCAAAACTCCCCTAGCCCTTCTATCAATATTCATCAATTCTCTCTGTCCCTGAACTTCTTGTTAATGGAATCACTCAGAATCTGTCCTTAGTGTCTTACTTCTATAGATCAATATATTTTTAGATTCATGTATGTTTTTTCCGTGACAGTGATATGTTTCTTTTTATTGTAAAATATGCTTTAGAATATAATTTATTCATTGTTTGGTTTATGAATTGTCTTCAGTTTGGGCATATTACTGATGAAAAGTCTAGAAACATTTGTATACCTAGGGTCTAAGTATTCATTTTTCTTGGCATGAAAATGTTGAGTAACTGGGTTGGTGTACATTTTCCTTTCCTAATTACTGCCAACAGTTTACAGAATAGTGAGCAATACACTTAAGCAATCTTGTAATTGAGGATTCAGGTGCTATCTTCTCTACTACTTTGTACTATCAAAACTATTTTTGTATCTGGGGCCTGGTTAGAGAAAGAGAATCACTGGGTCATAACCTGGAAGGGTGAATTCTTGTCCTTGAATCCTCTCTTCTCGCTCTACTTTCTGGCTGCTGTGAGGTGGGAATTTTTCTTCTACCACGCCCTTCCACCATCATGTTTCTTCCTTGGAGAAGCTATCTATGGACTGAATCCCCCAAGACTAAAATCCATATTAAATTTTGCCTCCTTAGTTTCGCGTGTTGAGAATTGTGCCCAGGGATGGGACAGTGACTATTATCACTATCTAAAATTAAATAACCTTGAACTTACATAACATATTTAGCTTGGTCATGATGGATTACTTGAGAGAAGGGAGAGGGACAGAGCAAGGGAGAGAAATAGAAAAGTTACTTTATTATTTTAGTCCTACCTAATATCTCAGCCAACCAACACCATGCCAGGAAATACATATTGAGCAAAATAGACACATTTTCCCTCCAGATGTGCCAGAGGTCCTTATGTTCTCACCTGAACATCTTTAGTGTGAAGCTAACTGTGAAGAAGACTAGAACTTGGAAATCTAGCTATCTTTGCTCCCTGTGTCCTCCCCACCAGCAGCATCAGCAGAAACAAAGAATAACAGGAACCATAACTGCTTCCAATGCTTTCATCTCGGTGAGTTTTCCCCATCTGAATCTGTGACACTTAGAAACTGACGTGATAGAAATAATGCTGAAGCCTTCTTTTCATAATAAGAAAAGTGATCACACCTCAGAATAATGGAGATGTTAGATTAGTGATTCTCAAATTCTGGTTGGGCCAGTGCAAGGTACCCACACATGTATACAAATGTCCATGAAGCAACACTGTTAGTCCATTTGTCAGTCCTATGATATTCTATTCTATTGTATTTTTCTCTATTTTCTACCACTTAAGTTTATTTCATTTAAGTATGTTATTATGACTGAACAAATTAATTTGTTGACTAATTAATACTAAAAATACATGTTACAAAACACTGGGTTACAGAAGATGCCTCTCACAGGGATATTCTGCAAAAATAATACCTCAATTTCCCGAAAAGCTTTTTCTCAAGCAGATTCCAGAGCGATTATTGTAAATTTTCTGTATTTTATGACACGGCATAAGATTGAGGGAAAAGCAAAAATATGAAAACACAAGCCCGAGTCAAGAGTATATAAAAAAGACAATACTGTGGCACTCTCACCTTCCATAGGACAACACTTTGATAATGGATACAGGAGTGAATATATCAAAACTGCCTTTGTGGGCATGATTGACAGTCTGAGGGACACAGTATAGAATGAGCCAAAAAAAGATATGTGTACTTGTGAGTGAAAAATAAGCCCTGAAACCTGCCATCACTATGGATGAAAAATGCTTGAATCACAGAGAAATATGCTGTGAAGTAAGTACTATTGCTTATACAGTTTCACCCATGTAGGAACTGAAGCAAAGGGATCTTAAGGCATTTTACTGATAATGATGCAACCAGTGGGTAGGGATCTAACTTCTGCAAACCAAATAGTTTTACTAGAGGACCTGCATGACTGTAGGTGGACTATGGGTAGGAATGATGATTGCTTTCTGAGATTTTCCAAAAACGAAGAGGAGTGCTAATGAATCTACTTCACTGGAATGCTGAGAAAAGACAGAAAAGCAAAATTACAACTTCTTTGTGGAAATCAGCAGATTTAGAGGAAAAGAGGCTCAGAATCAGAAAATGTAACTCAAAGAGCTGATCAGACTGGAGAAAAAATGTGCTTTGAACCAAGCCTGGGAATGCAAAGTGCCTTCAGTGTTTCCAGCTAAATGTGGTGAACTGTATAGGAGATGAACAGGAAAAGCCCACAGGTTTACTTCCCTGGTTGAGACAAGAAACAGACCAGCCAGAAAGTTAAGGATTTCTGGAAATGACAGAGCCATAGAATTACTGAGATCATTTCTCCAAGTTTATTCCACATATGAGAGACAGAGATCCAAAATGGCCTATGAGCAAAGGGACAGGAGGTAACAACAGCTGCACTTTGCATGCACTCTTCAACCCACACAGGACAACTGGTGGAAACATTGTAAGCTCCTGGTATTTGAGGCAAAGTGCCATCTCTGGTACCTGCTATGGCATGTGGATGGAGGGACAGCTCCCAGAGATCCAAATTAGGAGCAAGAATTAAAGTAGAGACATTACTAATGAATAACAAAAGGGAAATAGATTCCAAAGCCATTAATCTAAAGATGTGAGGATTTTAAAATTATATGCTATGATCAAGGACATAAAAAGGAAGATATGAAGAAAGTGATTCAACCAATAGGGACTCAAGAGAGAAGGGAACATTATGAAAAAAGACCAAATGGGAATTTCAGAACTAAACAGTAAAATAAGGCAATTCCAAATTCATTAGATAGATGCATACTTGTTCAGGATGGCAGAATAATCAGTGAAGCCAAAGACAGATCAATAGAAAGTATGGAATCTGAAGAAAATAGTTAAAGAAAAGTGGCTGAAGGCCCCCAAGAGTTATAGTTCAATGTGAACAGTACCAACAACTGTGTGTCGGACTCAAAGAGGAAACTAAAGGGAGCAGAAAAAATTTAACAGGGCATCAGCAAAAAATTTGAAATATACTGAAATTCAATAATATATACATCAGAAAAACTTAAGGAAATATCTTTAAACACCAAAGGTTCATAACTATTGAAGTGAAAGATAAGATGCTGACATAAAATGAAAAAGTGAAAATTTCCAAAGAGAGACATAGAGAAATGATAATAAAGACATGGATTAATTTTTCATTATGACCAATAAAGGCTAGAAGACAGTGGAATAATATTTCTCAAGGCTGAATGGAAAACAAATCCACCAAAAACTACATTATATGATGTTTTATTTCACAATAAACACAAACTAAGAGCATTTTCCTTATAAACACAAGAGAAGAGAAATCATTACATGTAAAAACATTTTACAAAAAATCCAAGAAAAAATTCTTCAGATTCACAACATTTATCTGAATCCAGAAGAAAAAAAATGAAGGTCTCAATAATAGGTTAGAAACAAGATATCGGATAAAATCAGAAAAAAATTCTTACTGCCACTTATATGATGTTGAAGTCTAGGGAAAAAAACAAACCATTGGGTCAAGGTCTTGTAGGTTACAGGGGCAGTTGTAGACTAGAAAGGGGGATAAGAGAGATACTTGGGGAACTGATAATTATATAGTTTTATCTGAATCATTACTGTACATAAAACTATATTATTGCACATTAACTGCCTCTGCTTTGTACACTATATGTGTTTTATCTTACAAAAATTTAGAAAGATCACATCTAAGAAAGAAATAAGAAACACTAAATACATATGGAAACTCATTCTTAATAATGAAAAACAATGATTGAATCTCTTGAGTTTTCCTGAAACACAGATGTCACTTTGCTCACAGGAGAGGGCCTTCTGTTGTCCCTTTCCACTTTTGCACACTAGTTTTTTTTTTTTCACACAGCTGCATCACTAGGGGATTTTCATAGTGTCCCCCAGGGAGGACCTGCCCTGCAAGACTGAGATAAAAGCTCATCTGTACTCTTACCTTGACTCACCAAGCTTCCTCAGTTCAGCTGAAAATGAGGATTCCTGCTCTGCTCCTGGGGCTGCTGATGCTCTGAATCGCTGGTAAGGACAGGAGAAATGTGGGAGGAAATGAGGTTGGAGGGTGAGTTCTGGGGCCTCACTGCTGCCCACATACGTTCTGTGCATGAGTGAAATGAGCTGCCTACCCTTCAGGATGGCACATGTGCTCTTTCCACCTGTGATAGTGAGAAAGAACAAAGAAAGAGCTAGGGCTTGTATGCTGATGAAGACTGATATAGAGAGGATTGGTGTGGATGAATTCTCCAGGCCCCTGGAGCCTGAAAGTGTTGAGTTCTCTGTCAAAATTAAATATATCTGGTGTGTAATTCAAAATTATATAAAAAAAGTAGCCTGAAATTAACAACAAAAGGAAAATTGTGAAAATTATTGAAAATTTTTTCACATGATCTTGCAGTTCTCTCATTATTTCAGGATCCCACGGCAGTATTGTGGTGACCCAGACTCCACTGTTCCTGCCCATCACCCCAGGGAGCCAGCCTCCATCTCCTGCAGGTCTGGTCAGAGCCTCCTATGTAGTGGTGATGAAAACACCTATTTGCATTGATTTCTGGAGAAACCAAGCCAGTCTCCACGGCCCCTGATCTACACGGTTTCCAACTGGGTCTCTGGGGTCCCACACAGGTTCAGTGGCAGTAGGTCAGGAATAGATTTCACACTGAAAATCACTAGGGTGGAGGCTCAGGATGCTGGAGTTTATTACTGCATGCAAGGTAGCTATTTTTCTCCCACAGTGATACAGCCCTGAACATAAACCCCTGATGGAGGAGGCCCAGCTGCCCTCATGTGTTGCTTATCTGAGGAGCAGCACACAGGTGCTCAAGTTTGTGTAACAGGAAGATACTAGAATCCTTGAGGGAACAGGTTGCTTCTGAGCACTCTGGACCATGAGTGACTCAGTTAAACCTCAAGCACCATCTGTAAAAGAGAGTTTGCATGCAGCAGGCAGAAGGAGATGGAAGTGGCTATCCAGCTAATGACGTGGTGAAGTGGATATTTCTATGATAGAAGTGAATAAAAGCCTACCCCAACCCTGTATGACTTTCTTTAATTTGTCAATTAAATATAATAAGTATAAATTCTGACAAACATATTTGTGCCAGATTTGTTGAGTACATCTTTAGGCTTATCAGTTTTCTATTGTTTCAGTACTGGAGATCTTTTGGGGGTGTAGTGTCCTTGCACTGAGCAACATACCCAGCCCTTTTTTTATTTTTTAATTTTAAGATAGATCATCACTAATCACTTAGTTGTTGAAGCTGGGCTCAAATTTTGATCCTCCTGTCTCAGCCTTTCAGAGTACTCAGATTTATTTATTCACTTATTTTATTTGTAATTTTTGTTGTACTGAAAAGCCTATTTTAACACAGGTTCCCACTAATTAGTTCCTAAGTTGTCCAGGCTGGGTCTGAATTTGCAATCCTTCTCCCTCAGCTGCTCATAGTTCTGGGATTACAGGTGTGAAGCATCATACCCAGCCATATATACATATATTTGTTTTGTTTTTTATTTTTTTTTGGGGGGGGGATTGGGGATCGAACTCGGGACCTTGTGCCTATGAGGCAGGCGGTGGAACCACTGAACTAAATCCCCAATCCCTAGATATATTTTTAATAGCATATTATTTGGTAATATTTGGAAACATATTTTCATGATCCCAACTTCTTCCTCTATGCACTACTCACGGTCTCATTCCATAAAGATAGTAGAGGTCACATACTGTACTGCTTAACCTTAGGGGAATCTGTCTGAAATTCCTGTCCACAGACTTGTGGTCCTACCATCCTTTTCCTGTTGAACCTGACACAGCCAAAGGGAGCTTCTGAAACTCATTCTCCCCCAAGAAGTCACCCAGAAGAGACCATGTGGTTGGAGACTGTGGAGATATAACATACAATGACATGTTGACCAGAAAATCCACCCTGCTCAGCACCGTCAGAGGAGCAGTGTGGGTGGAGAACTATGGGTCAGGTACATATAGAAAAGATTTTGTGTCCAGTCTTGATAAAAACATTCATAATATGTGGGGATTTCTATCCTACTTCAGAAGACCCAGACTCTCTCCTGAGTCAGATCTCAGGAAATGTCCATTGGAGAAACAGGCCCTGTGTTATAAGTTGCCTTGGGTAACCTCCAGAGCTCAACTAGATTTTCTCCCCCATCAATTTTTTAATTCTGTCCCAAGTTAAAACTATTGTCTGTGTGCAAATTTGGTAAATATGCGAGAAGAAAAAAATGCCAATGCCAGGTGGACAGAAACTCAAATAGAATCAATTTCTTATTCTGAAATTTTAGATCACCTAATACTCACTTCTACCATTGTTTTCTGATGTTACTAATATACATGTCTGCATTTCATTCTTTTAAACTTTTTATTTTAAGACATTTATAGATTCACATGATATTTTCAGAAATGATACCTAGACATTTATATACCTTTCACTCAATTTCTCCCATTGATAACATCTTTCATACTTTCTATTACATTAACATGACCAGGAAAATAACATTGATACAGCCCACTTATGTTGCTCTCTTGCTCAAATTCCACCATTTGTACTATGTATGAATGCAGTTCTTTCACCCGTGTGTTTGTGTGCGTGTGTGTGTGTGTGTGTGTGTGTGTGTGTGTGTGTGGTATGTGCTTCTATACAATGCCAAGATACTTCCTTGTGCTACCCACCCCACTCCCTGGGAAGGATATCTTATTTTATGTCTCCTAATTTAAAAAATCATAAATATTTATTGTGTACAGCCAGATGTTTAAAATATGTATACATTGCAGAACGGCTCGATTTAGCTAAATAACATATACATTACTTCACATACTCATTTTTTGTGATGAGAACAATTAATTTCAACTCTCATCATGAATATCAAAATACAATATATTGTTATTAATAGTAGCCACCATGTTGTACAATAGATCTTTTGAAATTATTCTTATCTTACAGAAATTTTGTACCTTTCTGTAAGTATTTTTATTGGCTCATATTAATTTTACCATTATATTGTTTCAATGTGACATTTTCATATATGCATTCAGCATAATTGGATCACTTCCATCACCCCCTTACCCTGTCTTATACCCTTTTTTCACTCCTGTTTATTCACTTCTTCTGGTCTAATAATAACATTTCTTGAACTTTCATGGTTTTCTAGATTCCACAAATAAGAGAAATACACATACATTCCCATTCACTGACCCTGTTCATAGAACACAGAGGAAAGAGGATATTTAGAAAAATTTATAAAGGACTGTTCAGAAACATGAATGTAAAGCAACTCCAAGTAGCAAAAAATCAACCTCCAAATGTTAACCATAATATTAGCAGGGACCCCAGAAAGCTTTCTATGTTATATTTATATAAATTTTCTTGTCTTGATCAAATTTCTCTTTTGCTACACTATAGCAGGGTCCAAAGATTGATGGTGGAATTACAATCTGTGGACAGAATCCATCTAATTTCCCAAGCTAGGCTGGCCTCAGTCTCCCAAAGAGCTGAAATTACAGCTGAAATTACCACGCTCAGCTATAGTTCTATTTCTTTTCATTCTCCTTGGTCACACTATGAGACACTCAAGTCAATGTATCAGTAGGCATATTTATGCTGTTTCATGCTCTTGCTTAAAGTTTTATTCGCACTTATTTTTCTTAAGCTTTTAATACTATGGGGATGTTTAATAAATTTATGCCATACTGTTTCTCTCTTTTCTTCAAACGTTTACTTTGGGGCAATTGTTTTGAAACTATTTCTCTTGTACATACCATTTTCACATACAGCTCTGAGAGTATTTTGAATCCAAGCCAAATTATTTTATGTAATTTTGGACATTAGAATTAAGACTTAAGAGATGTACTTTTAGTCATATAATCAAGAGTACTATTGACAAGTAAATATTTGCTTTAATTTCTTCATATAATCAACATAAAATCCCTTTATTTCTTCATTTTTATATAAATGTTTTCAGCGCAATCAGGCTTCCTCAAAGAGATTACGTAAAACAACTATGAGCAGTTTACAATTTCACTTGGGACTTCTAGAACATCAGAATATGAGAATGCCAGCCAGTTGGGGTATAAAGTCCTACCTGGTCTCCAAGGAACAGGATAAGAAAGGTTCCTAAGGCCTTTCTAAGTATCTAACAAATTTTCAGTTTTTGGTTCTTTTTAAAGTTTTATATTATTGACTTGAGGATACTTTAAAAAGCTCAAAATTTATTTCAGTTCAAAATATTTACAAGTCAGCTGGGGATTTAGCTCAGTGGGCTTGCCACCTGCTGCACAAGCACAAGGACCCAAGTTCAATCCCTGGTGCCCCCCCACAAAAAATTTTTTTACAAGTCAGTGAGAGGGAGAACAGGGTCTTGACAATCCAGAAAAACATAAGAATGTAAGCATAGGTATTTCACAATATTTAGAGACAGCATTTAAACATAAAAGATAATCATATTCACAGCATTCTCTGAGCTTTCCACACCCTAGAATCCCATAAATGTATCCTCTAGTGAGGGTCAGTTTGCAATTACAGTAATACCTTGGTTCACGAACACTTGTATTTGTGAATAATTGGGTTTGGAAACAGAAGCATTTGGCAAAATTTTGGTCCATTCGTGAACTCCACAGCAGGTCACAAACACGACCACAACCTTCTTCCCTGGAATCATAGAACAAATTACGTTCATGAACTGGGGCTCCACTATATACTGAAGACATAACAGACGTGATTCATAGCTGCTTAAGTGCTCGGGAATCTACTACTGACATCCTATGTTTGGAGGAGATTATTCTGCTCGGCCATTGGTCTCAAGCCTCACAAAAGACAAATTAAAACTTTGAGTCGGAAAAATTTTTTTTTGTTTTTCTGTCTAGGACCGGAACACTCTTCCATATGTTTCTAATCTTGACCAAAGCAGTGTAGGTTTAGGGTATTTTGACTGATAAAATCTTCAAAACACAGTCTGGGTTATATGCACTATTAACACACTCTGCAGCACAAACAGCGATCACAGACCATATTCGCAGGTCCACTAACTACATTCATGCAAATTATATACCAGCTGCAATCTTACGGGTTTCAACCTAGTAACATTTGGCGTCAGAGACAATACCATAGTAAAGCCCATGTGGATAAGTCCTTTTTCCTTCAGTTAATAATGGTCACAGTTAAAGACAAAGAGAAGTCCCCACACTACCTGGATCCTCTTTAAAATATATTGTTCTTTGTTCCCAGTATGGTGGGACCAATTTTGTCTGCTCCTTAGGTTTGTTGTCAGACTACAGCATGGTAAGTTGACATACAGGAAAGTAAGGAGTTTCATACTTTCAATAGGTAGGGCTAAACTTGCCTGATGAACAAAGAATTTATATGTTATTTTACAGTTTCTATTGATAGATTATGATACTAAACAATCAAAATGGAAGCTTTAAAAGATTTTATATTCATTTCAAAGAAATTGGCAATGGTCTATGATGTTTGAGCTCATTAAGGAATACTTTTTAAAGGTAACGTTTTTTGCACTTGGATTATAATAAAAGAAACCCCAACTGGTTTCTCACTCTTACTGATTTTCCAGCACTTCATGATTCCATTTTGGAAAGTGGATGTATTTATTCTCCAGAGTTGTCTTAACAAGTTCCACAAACTTGGTCTTAAACATCATGAACATATTCCCATAGCTCTGGAGGCAGGAGCTCTGAAACTAAGGTGCTACCAGGCTATGCTGTCTCTGCATTTGTAGGAGGAATCTTTTAACTTTTCCAGTCTTCAGTGGCCACAGGTTTTGATTGGCTTATAGGAGACACAATTTGTATTAGTCACTTCCCATCACTGGTACACAATATCCTACACACACATCTTAAAGGAGGAGACATTTAATTTGTTTCACAATTTTAGAGGGGTCAGTCCAATGTTGGTTGGGCCTATGGTAGAAACATTGTGAAAGAGAAAAGCTGCTTAGTTCATGGCTCATCTTTTAAAACCATACTTAACCTCCAAATAAACACACTGATAAGTTTATAATTCTGCACATGATGCATCTATCTTGCATGCAACTGAAAACATAATAATCCCTCCCCACAGAGTCCACAGTAACAGCAATTTTCAAAAGTCTAAGTCAGATTCTCTTGTGAGATTCAAGGCAAACTTTTAGCTGTGAACCTCTACAAAAATAAAAGAAAAAATTACATAACCCCAAATTACAATGACACATAGTAAGCATTCCTGTTCTATAAAGAAGGAATAGAGAGACAAGAATTGGACCAATGTAAAACAAATACCAAACAGAGAAAACATTAACTCTTGTGGCTCCATACCCAGCTTTGGGACACATGATGATAAGATGTGATTTCCAGAGGGCTTGGGTGGGTCCATCCCACGGCCTTGCTGGTTGTAGCCCACATGATCTGCCTTGACTTACATCTGTAGCTTTCCATGGTAGTCTTTTCATGTTGTGGCATCTCTTACTGTCAGGAATACTCAGTGAACCTGTGACCTCATTCCCATGCCTTCATACACTGCTCTGTTAGGGATTCCTTTATTGGCCTCCAGCTCTTTCCTTTGAAATCAAAGTGAGTGCCTCTATGGTGGCACAAGTCTTGATCTGTTACCAGAAGAAGCAGTCGTGAGGCCCACTTGGACTTGGCTACAGTGGGCACTGAATGCCTAGATGGCTGAATGCTGTGAAATAAATTCCGGAAAACCAATTCCTTTGGTGGGTCTTCTCAAATGGGGAACCATGGGCTTTCCTATCAAATGAGTTTAGATTTTTCACCTATTGACATTGTGAGTTTTGCTGATTTCTCAGATGCCATCAAAACTTCTTGTCCTTGCACAAATTATTTGGTTTCCTTTTAATGGTGCTAATCTCTTCCGCACCCATACCTTCTTTGGCCATAGATTTACACCTAGTTTTTAGGACAAAATTTAAGGCTTTCAAATTTTTCTCCTCTGTTTATTGCTCCCAGTTACCTTTATCTGTCTAAAGGCAGCCAGCATTATCCAAGCCACAGCCTGAATGTTGCCATGCCTTCAAATCATGCCTTCAAATTTCCGCCACCAGATCAAGTAGTCCACCAACCTTAATCTCACTTTCTTGTTTCTTACACACAACCTACACCATTGTTGGCCCACAGTTTTGTCTTGAGACCAGTGCAAAATGGAGACAAATTTTTCTGCCAGAGAGTAGCATTCATATACCATAGTCCAAATGTCAATGAAATTCTTGTTCTAAACTGAAACCTGCTGTGCCTGACCTTATTGTTCACATTTCTGTCCACATTCTGGATTTCTGAGCTTCATCCAGAATCACTTATCTGGGTCTAATTACAGCCTTCTAGCATTTCTCCAGGCAACTTCTCTAAATCTTTCCAAACTGGTTCCAAAGAATTCTGAGCTAAAGGGTAAGGTATTGTTACAGAAATAATTTATTTTTATTTAGTACCAGTTTTCTGTATTAGTCAGTTTTTCTATTGCTGTGAGCTGACACTCACAACTACAGGAGAAGAGGTTTAATTTAACTCCATGTTTCAAGGGATTCAGTCTATGGTTATTATGTGTGTAGTCAAGACTAAAATGCAGCCTCTAAGAGATGCAGCCTCTAAAATCCTAACAATGTCATGTGATGGAAAGACCATTAGATGGCAGCAAAACTCCATGTAAAAAAAAGAGTACTACTCTCAGCTATAGGAGAGAAACATTAGGAGATCCTGTCCTATTTTCAACAAAGAATCCCATAGGCTTCTGGGGACTCTGGGGCTGGCACTGTGCTGAGTTAAAAGTGAATCCCATTTTGTGCTCTGTGTTTTGTGGCCCAGCCATACTGCAGTCTCCTGCTTGCTCTGTGTCCCCAAGATCCATCTGTTGTGAACTGAATTGCCTTGCCTAAATTCATGTCTTAAAGGCCTACCAGAATGTGATTTCACTTGGGTGGAGGGGTTATAACAAAGTAATGAAAATTATATACGGTCATACAGGTAGGAGCTAATTCCATAGTACTAGTGTCTGTATAAGGTGAAGCAGCAGTGAGATTACTGTTCTTGCTCACAGACATCAAGGAAAAGTATTGAGAAGGCACAGAAAGAGGGTAACCTTCTGCTAGCCAGGAAGAGGGCCCTCATCAGAGATAAAAACACTGCTGGACCTTGATCTTAGGCTTTCTGGCCTCTAGAATGTGAATGAAATGAATTTCTCTTGTTTAAGCCATGCAGTACAGGGTATTTTGGTTTGATATAGGACTCTAGGCAGAGAAATACACCATGCTGACCCTCCCTGAGCAGGATAGCCTCAGCAGGCACCTCATGGACTTAGGGTCCATCTCTGCTTGTCTTCCTTCTCCTGCTATGACTGCTGAAAAATGAGGGCCCAGAATTCATTCTCACTATTGTTGTAATAACACAATTATTTCCTTGTGGATGTAATTGTTTTGCTTTCTTTTTAAACTGAGTGAGAGTTGCTTGGCATTTATGTCCATCTACTTACCAACTAAGATGCCAGTGTGAACCTTGAGTTGTATTGATCTTTAGCCCACTTTCATCTGTCCCAGAAGAGAATCACCATCCCTTGCAGGGTCTGCCTGAGTATCAACGATGTCCCATCCTGGCACCAGGAGAATTCAGACCTGACTCCTAAGTTCCTGCTCACTCACACTTGTTCCTAGACTTGAAACCTTCCAAAGTCTGGGACAAATGCCATTCTGGATATCAGTAACTGAACTTCCTGCTGAGCATGTATCCTTCCTTCTGTCACTGGGGATGAAAATGTCACCGAATTTGCTGCTTCAACTGAGGGTGGGGCTGCTGATGGTCTCAAGCCCTCTTAGTGGAGCAGGCTGGTGAACAGCTCTGAAATCACATCTCATCCTGTCTCCTCATCCCACTTCATCAGTATTGGACACCTCTAGTGTGTCTCCTCTCTATCACTAATTAGAGGTTTAAGGAGATTATCTTTTTAAATCTTTGCTATGAATTTAGAATTTCAATTCTTCCATACTTAACCAGTGCTTTTCCATGACTTAAAAGTTATTTTTTACACACATTCTATTCTGAACCATAGTTTGGATTATGTTCCATGAATACTCATGAACAGGGATCACTGTTGGTAAGCTGTGGTATTTTTGGAACCCCCCCCCCAAAATAGCAAATAATAAAAGCTTGTATGTGTGGCAGAGTTGACCCACAGTGAATAGTCTCAACCATGATGTAAACCATGAATGCTGAGCAGAGAGACCCCCATAGCCAGCCAGTGAACATCCAGCCACGGAGCTACATGAGCTGCCCAGTGTGATGAGAAGTAGCAAGGGAGAAGCTGCTTCTGCCTAGCAACCTCTGGCCATAAAAGATGTCCCCCCTTGGTCCGCAGAGCATCTATCCACCTTGGTTCAGTGTCTGTTCATGTTCATCATTTCTTTTCCTGGATTTCCACCCAGGCAGCACCAATGGCAGGGTTTCTCAGATGCAACCAGGATTTGAAAATTATTTGAAGGTGTAAGAGAAGGCAGGGTCTTGCTCCTTACCTCTATTTCCTCCTCCTCTGTTCCAGAAACTCAGACAAGAGCATGCCTCTCCTAATTTAATAAAGGACACAATCATTACACTGTAGGAGTATGGATTAGAGAAGTATTGAGATTCATACAACAAAAGGCAAGCAATGGTAGCTATTACAAGCAGAAATATAAAATAAAACACATATGGAAGTGAAAGAGATTTTTTTAAAAAGTAAAGCTCAAAATGCAGAATGAGGTGGACCTTGTGGTGCTTGCCTGTAATCATAGCAGTAGGGAGGCTGAGGCAAGATGATTGTAACAAATCCAGAGCTAGGCCTGGGCTATGTAAGGATTTAAGGCCAGCCTGAGCTACATAGTGAGACCCTTTCTCAAAAAGAAAGCAAAACAAATTACAAACACAGAAACAGCAACAATAACAGTATGTGCTAGAAATGTGTATATGCTAGGAATATGCCTATTTCAGCACACAAAGAACAACTGCAATGTAAATTCCAAGCAGGAATTGTTTTACTGAAACAATTAGAATGTAGATTACAACTTTTGAAAGGTCAAATTTTATTGTGATTGAGAAACCAGATGCTAGAAATGCAAGATCCTCTGATGGTGCCCCAGAAAACAGAGCACATCTGGGCCTGATGTCATGGTCCATCTGACCATGGGGTCCCCAGGTGTGTCTGGAAACCCAGGTATGGGAGGGCTGGTGTTCTCAGTAGCCCATAGCACAAGCTCATAGGGGATTCTCCCCCACTTCTCTCCCTGGAGGTGTGCACAGACCAAGCTGAATCCTACTCCTCCTAAGTCTCAGAGGTCCTTCTTTGAGCATTTCCATGGAAAAATGAGTGGATAAATCAGTTCAGGGAAATCTACTTCCGGAACTGATGGTGATTATAGGAATAGGGCTTATCTGCTGACCTCTTTGAATGCCAATATGTCCCCCAGCTCAAAATTTTATTAGGTATGTAATAGACCCAAAGTATTTTTATAGGTGCTGTGAAGTGAAATCAGAAAGTTGAGGTCACAATAAAAAACAATCATAAAGTCCTAGTGTCAAGTGAAAGTCATGAGTTTTCCTGAATTGTATGAAAGTCATTTTATAAAACACAGCAACTTACTTGACAAAATCGAACCCAACTAAATGAGCATGTACCATTATTTTCTATCTACATAAAATTTGTTCAGAATCCAAAATCAGCAGTAGCACATCAGTGAGATTGTACAAATGCAAAATTTCAGAATCATATTAGACCTACTCAATGACAACCCCCATTTTAGCATGCCAAGATATGACCTATATAAGGATTAAGAAGCTATATTTAGAAGTTTATACCAGTTACTTAGAATCTTTTTACAGCAAATAAGTCTGTGGAAGGACATTTCTATTTAAAGCCACATATTAACAAATGAGTCACCTGTACATTTTCTTTGTTTTTGTTACTATAACAAAATATTTGAATCTGAGGACATTATAAAGAACATAGACATATTTCATGAAGCTTTGCAGGTTACAAGTTCAATATTATGCAGGTTTATCAGACCTTTGGAGAAACACATCTGAAGGACTACAGAGAAGAAAATATTGGGAAAGATATGATTGGATCCTTCTAGTTGAGTCAAAGTTGAAACTTATGAATTTCCTACTAAATTTCTCACATAAATGTCAGACATCAGCAGCCAAATCTCAATTGTTAGTATTATTCAATACACATACTTTAGTTGGTCACTCTTCCCAGCTTGTCCAATGAGGTGCTTGTAAACAAAATTATAAGCGACTAACAAAAGTCTCACATGGCTACTGATGCTATTTTTTCCAAATCCTAATTGTAAACACATATGAATTGCATAAATTAATAAGAGTCACTATATTTCCATGTGTGTATACAACATGAGTCCTTTATGTTCATTTATCCATTTTTGGCCCTCTCCCAGCTCTTCCTCTCTCTCTCTCTCTCTCTCTCTCTCTCTCTCTCTCTCTTTCTCTTCCTTTCTTCCTCTCTTTCGTTATTCTCACACTGTTCTTAGTCCCT
>NW_004624749.1:15210351-15221830 GCF_000247695.1 Heterocephalus glaber
ACCTTTTAGGAATAACAAAGATAGGTGTGTTCCAAGGGCTCACAGATGGTTCTAAATGCCCCTTGTTAAGTTGTTCTAATATGAGTTGCTCTAGAATGGTTAGTTTCTCCTGTATTAGGGTCCATTGATCAACCCAAATGAGATCATTTGATTTCCATTGTAAAGGCAGGGCTGCCTTGGGTAGAGAAACTTCTTCAATAGCCCGAACTAAAAATTTTGATCATATACAATTCCAAATTAATTATTTTTGTGTTTCTATTCTATAGGCTGTGTTCTGCCCTGAAGTTGCTTGCCTAATCCTTTTCCCAGTTCATATGCCATTGTAGACAGCATCTGTTGGCCCGGTGAAGTTTCAGGGGGCAAAGTAGTCACTATGTCTCTCCATTCTTCCAATATATCTCTGCCACATAAATTTATAGGTATCGGAGCTATGTAAGGACAAATATGTCCCAATTGGCCATCAAGCCCTACATAAGGCAGGGGAATGGAGCTTTGCAAAACTTGTTGGGGGGCACCAGGACCTCCCAGAGATGTTTTAGTTGCTTTTGTCCCCAAGATAATGACCAAAAATGTGCCAATCATAGACACATCTGAGCCTGTGTCTATCAGTCCTGTAAAGAATTTCCCATTTAATTTAATTTTGCACATGGGGTGGTTTTTGGAAATCTCTTGGGTGAAATAAATCTCTTCTTGAGGAATTTCTGGCTGAGGATCCTCTTGGAAATTTTTAAAGCTAACATTATTTAATTTTGGTTTAACAACAATTGTGCAAAATAATCTCCTTGTTCTATTACCCAAAGTCCTGTGGAGCTAACAGGAACACACATTTTGGAGGTACAATCAGAATCAACAATAGCTGGAATAACAATAACACCTTTCAAAGTTAAGAGAGAATTTTCCAAGTATCAAACCACTTGTTCCAAGGGGTGGGGTGTCCTTGAATTCCTGTGGGGAAAGATACTGGATTGGAGTCTCACTTCCCAACAGGTGAACTTTCTGAGCAGCAGGAAGATCTACTCCTGAGCTCCCAAGTGTTCCCCTGACAGGGAAGAAATGTCCCTCCGGACACCCATGCCATCTGATTTTGTACTTGTACATGGGTCTGAACCAGGTACTGCTGACTCAAGGGGATTGGAGCCCCCTGGCCCTGATCCCCTATCATTTCTTGAGCCCAGGGAAGGGCTCAATTTCTGTTTCCCAGCAGCAAAGCACCATCCGTATCACATTTGGAGTGGCAATCTTTAGCCCAGTGAATGCCTTTTTAGCATTGAGAGCAAAGGCCAGGTGGTAAGTTTTTTTCACTGGATGCTTGACCTAGTGGCTCTGGGTCAGCTTGTAAAGCTACTTTTATTTTGCAAATTTTTCTGAGATGCCCTGTTTTTCCACAATTGAAACATTTTAAATCACTGTGTGTGCAGTGTAAATGCTGGGAGATGGCTTGAGCCATCAGAGCCAAATTGTATAAAGGAGACCCAATATTTTGGCATGCCTTAATATATGCTCCAAGATCTTTAGTGGAGCAAACAGGATTTATTGCCTGTTTGCAATCCATATTAGCATTTTCATAGTCTAGCTGTTAAATCAGGATTGCTGTTGCCTGGGAATTAGAAATCAGTCTCCTAATAGTTTGTTGTGATCTCACTACAAATTCTGTGTAAGTTTCCAATGGCCCTTGGATGATTTGAGTAAAAGATTTCATTGGTGCACCATCCACTGGCACAGAAGCCCAAGCCCTCCACAGGAGGTCCTCTAGCTGGTGAAAGAATAGTGCTGGGCATTGGGCTTGCCTGCTTAAATCTGAAAAGTCACCCATGCCAGATAACATATCAATAGTAACCTTTCTCGACTGAGCATCTCCCTGAGCATTCTTATGAGCCTGTTCTCTGATTAATGAATGCAGTTCCACCTCAAAGTGGAATACTGATTGGGGGACAGGCATATACTGTCAATACTGAGTAGGGGACAGGCATGTTTTTGCAAGGTGAAAAACATCAGGCAAAACCAGAGAATAAGTCTGAAGTACATTGTCCAACAAACCCACTGTTTAGGGGCTTTGGATGCCATAAGTTAGCACACTCTGCCTGAGGTCCTTTAGGATGTTAAAATCAAATGAGAAATGAACATCCATGTTCACCTCTGAGTTATCAGTTTCAGGTAGAATTGAGATAGGAAAGCAGAAAAGGCTCCAACTGCCTTGCTAGATGCCATAGCCTTTTGCAAGATACGGTGGTAGGGAGTGTCCCCAGAAGTGGGCTTCACAAGAGGAGCTGTTAGACCTTTGTGAGATACCTGAGGAGGTTGAGGAGCTAGTGAATTAGAGTCCTCCTTAGCCTGCTACAGTGGTGGAGCAGAAGCCAAAGTGAGATGAAAGCAAACAGGGGAAGAAGCTGAACAAGGGGAAGCAGGGCCAGAAGGGCATGTGGGGGGATGGGCAGCCAGCTGAGCTCTCCTGAATTGACTGAGAGAAATTGAGAGCAGAGTGGACTAAGGTCCAAGTGGGTAGTGTTCGGGAAGGTGTGGGGGGAAGATGATCACTCCTTCACTGGGCCTCATGGAGAAGGGTACCTACACTTTCCCATGCTATTAAGTTAGTTGTTCCTTCCTGCGGAAAAAAATGGGATGAGCATTTGTAGTCTTTTAACAAATCTATCACAGCATCCTTTGGTACCAGATACATAGCTTGCATTAATAGCAACTTAAGCAATTTGGCAAAGTTACAATGCTCTGATGACAGAAACTGACCCATATTTGTAACTCAGCAAAGATAGAAAATTAACCCCAGCTGGACATGCTTACCACCAGTGTCCCTCGGTGGAGTCCAGAAATCGTCCTGGGAGATCCATGTGCTGTCACTTTTACTCCAAGTTTGTCTCACAGGCGAGTTCACCCATGGATCCAATTCACATCCACAATGGATGCCAGACATAGGGAACAGGGAAAGGGGACATTACTAGGACCTCTGCAGCGAGTCCTAGTCTCCCGTGAGCCAGGACAGCACAAGGTGAATTGACTTATTATACAGGAAAGGTAGAAAAAGTGAGACTTTCAGATGAAGCTGAGCTTTGGGCCTAATCAGCGCTGCTCTGGGTTGCAAAGAGGAAAGGCCCTGAGCTTGTTCCACCTTTTATTCAGTACATGGGGAGAAACAAATGTAAAAGATGACTGGAGAGTAGCAGAATTCCTAGATCAATGAGGAACCATGCAAATGAAGATTTGTTCTTCCCAGGATGTCTTCAGCTGGTGTAATCTTGTCCTGGAGCATCACAGCATCACTGGATCATTGAGGTCTCAGTTGTGACTGGAAGCCAAAATGGAGTTATGTCTCAAATGGCATAGCTGGCCTGTAGGCAGGAGAACTAGGCCTAATCTAATGATTTTTCCCCAAAATTATGTAGCATTGCTCCTGACAAAAAGTATATTCTAGATATGTTTGATTCTCCAATTCTACTTCAGAAGCCCAAGAAGTAATGCAACATAAATTCCAAATGTTTTAGTAAAGGTAATTAGAATCTAGACAACTTTGATAGGCCAAATTTTACAGTGATTGAAAAGCAGATGCTAGAAATATAAAATCCTCTGATTCTGCCCCAGAAGCCAGAACACACCTGCCCCTGACCTCAGGTGGATCTGAAAAACTCAGGTATGAAAGTACTTATGTTCTCAGCAACCTACAGCACAATCTCACAAGGGTTTCTCCATCCACATCCCTCCCTGGAGGTGTGCACAGATCTTGTTGAATCATCCTCCTTTAGCTCTAAGCCTCAGAGGTCCTTCTCTAACCATTTCCATAGAAAAATGTGTTGGGAAAATCAGTTCAGGGAAATCTACTTTAAAAAGTGATGGTGATTATAGGAAAACAGCATATTTGCTGACTTCTCTGGATGCCAGTATTTCCCCCAGCTCAGAATTTTGTTGGGTAAATAGTAGCCCCAGAGGATTTTTATGTATGCTGTGAAGTGAAATCAGAAAATCGAGGTCACAACAAGAAATAATCAGGAAGTCTTAGTGTCATCTGAAAGTCAAGAATTTTCATGAATTATATAAGAATTATTTTACAAAACACAACTTTCTTGACAGAAGCAAATTCAACTAAATCTGGATGTGGCCTTATTTTCCATGTACACAAAATTTGTCCAGAATGTAAAATAATCATCAGCATCAGTGAGATTTTACAAATGAAAAATTTAAGAATCACAATAGGCCTACTGAATGACAACCTACATTTTACCATGTTAACTTGTAATTTATAGAAGAATTAAGAAGCTATGTTTAGAAGTTTATTTCAGTTAATGAGAATCTTTACACACTCAAGGAGTCTATTGAAAGACATTTCTATTTAAAGCCATACATTAAAAAATGATTCACCTATACATTTTCTATTTTGTTACTATAACAAAATATTTGAAACTGAGTACATTATAAAGAAAATTGATTTGTTTCACTCTGTTTTAGAGGGCACAAGTTTAAGATTGTACAAGCACATCTGCTTGTGCTCTGGTAAGGACACAGCCACCTGTGTCAGAACATTGAATAGAAGTAGGAAGGAAACCAGCCTCATGCTGGAATGGCCAAGCATGTCATATGGCTTCACTTTATAACATCACCCTCTCATGAAAACTCATGAGGTTTCACCACCTCCCACTGGGCCCCAGCACTCACAGCATTCACAGGGAGAACTCACCCTCCAGGACAGAAGTGTTGTGGGATGAGCCACACCAAGAGCTTAGCCACTTTCATCTCCATTTTAATTAAAACAAAATGAAATGTGGAATAACTTAAAATTACTGTACTTACCTAAGGAAAAATATACAAAAATATTTTTCAGTAGACTGATCAAGTAATTGCTTGTGTGGATAAATGTGGGCATTTTGTTCACTCCTCCATCTGATCATGAGAATGTTGGACTTCATGTAATCACTGGTCCCTGAACAAACAGAATCTGGAGAGGAACTGAGAAGCCTGCATGAGACAAGTGGTGAGTGAACTCGGCCTGTGTAGCCAAATTATGAAAATGAAGACCTGGCAATATGAAAGTCGATGTTCATTATTTTCTGTCTCTGAATTTTGAATGCCCATTTATCAATCATTATTCTTCAAATACTGACCAACCCAAATTTGCACCTCTACCTCTTTACATAACTGTTTAAAATATATAACCTTAATGAATTCATGAAGATCTTGAGAAGATAAACTAAATAATAGTTGAGCAAAAGAGTAAAATTTGTATCATTGTTCCTACAAGTTTATAATATAAATGTAGGTGCACCTATTTTACTTGACATGTTATTGGCTATACAAACTCACTTATGTATGCATTCATGTCTATGTTACAATTCAAGGTTAATTCAAGCATTTCTCTCTGCCTCTGGATTATTTCTGGTTATACATACACATTTTTCCTCTGACACTTGTCAGTTATTTGAATTCAGCTGACATCATACTGCTGTTTTGGTTAAGGATGTCTTGGAAAAATAGAAATCACACAGTGTGAACTCCAAATGTCCTGGCTCATGATACCTTGATACAGGGCAATTTGCAATTCAGTGACATTGAAAATTGATTGCGATGGATTATCAGACCTCTCCAGAAACACATCTGAAGGACTGGAGAGAAGAAAATATTGGAAAAATTGTGACTGGACCCTTCAAATTGAAGCTTAAAATTATGAATTTCATAGTAAATTTCTCATTTAAGGGTTCTTGATCAGTAGGCGAATCTCAATTATTAACATGATCCAATCTGCACACTTCAGTCTGTCACTAGTCCCAGCTTGAACAATGAGGCAGGTGCCTGCAAATACAAAATAATAAGTTTTTCAACTAACCAAAGATTCACATGGATACAGACACTATTTTTAAATCATAATTATTATAAACACATATGTACTGCATAAATTAATGGGAGTCACTATATTTACATGCAAGTACACCACGAGTCCTTCGTGTCTATTTATCCATTTTCTGTCCTCTCCCTGATTTCTCTCTCTCTCTCTCTCTCTCTCTCTGTCTGTCTATCTCTGTCTCTCTCTCTCTTGCTCTTTCTTTCTCTCCCACTATTCTTAGTCCCTAATCATCTCTCCACTATATACTGTGCAGTTTTTTCTCTTTAGATTCCATATATATTATGGCTTATATACAGATGTCCCATCAAAACCTCATGCTCTCATAGGTGGGGCTATTGGGAGTGGCTGGATCATGGGTCCACAACACTGGACTAGTCTACTGACTGGTTTATCAGGGCTCTGGGCATAGGTGATGCATGTAATAAAAAGAGAAGATTCACTCCTGGGTGGAGTCAAAATAACCAATGGCCTTACAGCTAAAATGGAATAAAAAGGAAAAAAGAAGGAAGTTGTGTTGACTTATGCCTGCATTGCCATGAGCTGTTCCCCGTCTGCCATGCCCCTCAGCCAAGCTGTCTTGCCTTAGAGACAGCCAACTGAGGTGTAGAGCCTCTAGAAACTGTGAGCTAAAATAAATCTTTTCTCCTTTGACTTGTGGGTGTCATATATTTTGGCCCAGTAGTAAGGAAGTTACTAAGACAATATATGAAATTAAACAAGAGGTACTTACCTTTCTTTGTCTGGCTTATTTCATTTAACATGATTCCCTCCATTTCAATATATTTTCCTTCAAATGACAGAATTTTATTCTGCTTTATGAATAAATAATAACCTCCTGTGTATATATACAATAGTTTCTTTATGCTATCATGTCTTAGTGGACACCTAGGCTGATTCCATACCTTAACTCCATACCTTAGCTATGGTGAATAATGCTTTAATAAGTATATGTACTGTACATAGCTATCTGTTCTGCCTGCTGACCTCATTTCCTCTGGAATGTTTGCAAGTATGGGATTCCCGGGTCATATAGTGGTTCTATTCTTAGGATTTTAAGAAATCTCTATACTACTTTCCCTCATGTCTTTAATAATTTACATTCCCAGCAGGAATGTAGAAGCATTTTCTGCATACTTGCTACAATTTTTAGTTTTTAAGAATATCTTTCTGTTCATCTGTGCATCCAACTCAGCAAGAAGTACAACATCTCCTGTATCCTCAAAGTCATACCAAAGATGACAGATCAGCCTCTCATTCAGAGTTGAGATGATGTAGTGGGCAGCAGAACAGCGTGGTTCCTGTACATTGTTACAGCCTTCAGCTTGAATCTCCTCCCAGCCTGCTGTGAGACTCTGGAGCTGTTTTCTCCCTGTGGTCTTTTCTGAGATTCAGCATTTAATCTACTCTGCTTTTAACGAGGTGTATCTTGAAGGTTCTGATAATTACAAAATATGGAAACTACAGTTTCTTATTCCTCTTTACTCATTACATTCCTGGAGAGTGGTACTGATAATTTACAATATCAAGAGTATGAGACAATTACAGCATGGGGAAGACTTCTGCTCTCAATATTAACCATAGGTTCCAACCTTAGGGAACCTAAAAAACAAATTTGTGGAATTGCTCTAGATGTATCAAAGCCCATATTATATGGAAAGATAGCAAAAGAAGATGTGATGGAATCTAAGAGAGTGAAATGACACTGTACTAAAAAAAAAAAAAAAAAAAGCTGATTTTGTCCACTAATCACAAGGCAGAGAGTATACCTTGAAAATAAATCTCTACCAGTATAGTCTAATCTGGGACTAAAATTATTTTAGTTTATCCCGAAATTTACCTGATGCAATGAGCCTCTCTGGGCCTTACACCTATTCTCATCATGGATTTATGTGAGTGTGTGTGTTTATGGAGACCGATGGATGATGGTCTAGAACCCATAATTGCCATGTCCTCACTTGCTATTGAGTGGGTGTGGAACCCATCATTGTGCACATAATCATGCTGTGAAGGGAGAAACCCACATCATTAACAAGAGTTTATAAATCTTCTTCTCTTTCTATGCCACATATCTTTTTATATCCTCAACATAAGACAGCCTCATATTATTTTTAATTCCTGCCTCATTCAAGGGTCATTAACTTAGAATTCTTGTTAAGAAGAACAAAAAAGATGAAGAGAGTAATAGATTACTGTAATCAAAAGAGAGCAAACTGACTCTCTACTGTGGCCTGCAGGGAATGCAAGTGTGCAGGTAATTCTTTCCTGTCCTGGTCTGATGTGAGACTTCTAGGCACAATGAGTCTCTACTGAGTTAGAAAGGAGCCAGCCCTCCAGCTGTTCCCAGGCTTGCTCAACCCCTGTTGATTTGCATGTGCCTACAGCCAGCCCGCTGTCCTGAGGACTTCTTCATAGTCTGCTCACACCCTGTGCAGGAGTCAGTCCCAGTCAGGACACAACATGGACATGAGGGTCCCTACTCAGCTCTTGGGGCTGATGTTGCTCTGGTCCTCAGGTAAGCATGGGCAGCCTGGGAAATTTACTCAGGCCAGTGTGGTGAGTGCCACCTGGTCTTTCAGGGTAGTTTCATTGTGTCATCAATTGCATCAATATTTCTTTTTATGTTTCCCATGTCAAGTGCCAGAAGTGACATCCAGATGACCTAGTCTCCATCTTCTCTGTCTGTATCTCAAGGAGATAAAGTCACCACCACTTGCCGAGCCAGTCAGGACATTCAGAGCAATTTGATCTGGTATCAGCACAAACCAGGAAAAGCTCCCAAGTGTCTGATCTACTGGGCATCCACCTTGAACTCTGGGGTCCCATCGAGGTTCAGTGGCAGTGGATCTGGGACAGATTTCACTCTCACCATCAGCAGCCTGGAGCTTGAAGATGTTGCAATGTATTACAGCCAGCACAGTATCACTTACCCTCTCACAGTGATACAAGCCATGACATAAACCACCCAGGGAAGCAGAAGTGTGAGGCTGGGCTGCCCCAGCTGCTCTTCTGTTCCTCCATATGATTAAAGTGTTTCTTAGATGTGTCTAGTCTTTGAAGGCCACCAGGAATTTTTGGTAGAAGGGAAAATGCAGGCTCCTCTAGCCCCCAACTCTCTTTCCCCCTCAGCCCCAGCAGCACATACATGACAATGCCCCTATTAATTTGGTGATGAATAATCTTATTATAATAATACCCGAAGAGACT
Organism: Heterocephalus glaber; assembly: GCF_000247695.1. The sequence goes on from NW_004624749.1 coordinate 15,219,398, forward strand.
GTGTTAGAGCCTTATATGGGGATTCTGCAGGAATAGATAAATCCTTCTGTATATTCTATACAAGAATTACTTAAGATTTTATTTTTAAGAGTAATTTAATTTCAAAGTAAAATTGGGAAGAAATTAGTTATTATATATATCCTTACCTCCACATATCCAATATCCCCCAAGTGAATTTTACTTTTCTTATAATTCATCCACCTATATCCACCATCAGCATATTCACATATTGGCACTGTACACTCTGCAGATTTAAACAAATGTGTGAGACATCCAACATATATTATGAAACAATGTAATGTAGTGTCACTGACCTAAAAATGTACTCGTGTTCCTCTTATTCATCCCTCTTTTACCCCATCTCCTGGCAACAACTCACGTTTTAAATATCTCTCTATTTCTGCCTTGTCCAGAATGGACATGTCATTGGAATTTATAGTGGGGATCATTTCCAGAGTGGCTCGTATCCCTTCCTAAGTTGCATTTGAATTTTTCTCATGCACATTCATTGCTTGATAGCTCTTTCCTTCTTAGTGCTGAATAATATTCCATTGTCTGAACATACCAGTTTCTCTAACTATTCATCTAATAAAGTACATGTTGGTTGCTTCCAAGTTTTTGCACGAATGAATAATTCTGCTATAAACACCCATGTTCAAGATTTTGTGTGGATATAGTTTTCAACTCCTTTGAATAAATACCAAAGAACATGATTAATGGATTATTTGTGTGTAGACAGTTTGGATTTATAAGAATACACCAAAGTGTCTGCCAAATTTACTTCATTTTCAAGATAATTTTTTGTCATTTCCCAGATCATTGAACTGTTTGTAATTTGTTTGCACCTGCAACAAGATCAGTGGCACCAGCAGCCGGCAACTCTCCTTTGCTGCACATCTCCAGCTGCAGGCGCTTTCTGTTCCTAGGCTCCAGCCACTCTGCTAGATGTGGCATGGCATCTTCACGTTCCTGATGATCTACCATGTCAAAGTGATGTTTCCAAATCTGCGTGCAATGTGCAATGATTGGAAGAGAATAATTTACTTTAACATCACTTAAAATGTTGATCCTTTATACTTTGTTTTGAGGACTTTTTCCTCTTCTATGTTCCAAGCTTATTGTCTTTATCAGAAGTTTTACTTTCTAAATTCCTAGGCTTATCTGGGGTAGATCTGTGAGGTACAAATTCCCTTGGTTTTTCTACAGTCAATGAGTTCTTGACTTTAGTTTCATTTCCAACAAATATCCCACCAGATCTAGAGTTTTTGGTTGATAATTATTTTCTTGAAGCACTTAAAATGTGTCATTTCCTTTTTTTCTCTATGATTTTTCAGGGGAAAAAATCTGTTTTTTCAAGTTGATTTTTCCCCTATAGTTTAGGAGTTATTTTTGTCTCACTGCTTGTTAGATTTTGTTTTCTTGTACTATAGATTTAGAAATGTGGTTGTGTGTCTTGGTGTAGCACTCCTTGCATTTATTCTGTTTTCAAAATCATTTTATTTTAAGTCTTGTTTCTATTAGGAATTACCATTATTTCCTTTTCCATGGTTCTGATTCCTTCTTATCTTCTCCATTCTCTTGTTGTCTTCAGTCTCTCCAGCATCTGTCTCTCAGTGTCTGCAAGAGAGAGCATCTCCAGTGCTTGCCAGAGAGCAGCGGATTCCAGATTCCATCCATGTGTTAGGTTTGCCTTGACCATAATAGATCTCCAGCTTGGTGCAGTGAGTATGGGATAAACAATTATCTACCATTTAGCAGCTTGTTTGTTCTGATGATATTGCTGATTATCACTCTCTCAAACTGTGCTGTGTCTTATGGTGTAAACTAGCAATGCAGAGTCACAAAAACAAATTAAAATTAGAAGCATAGTATCTCAGTTACACTAACAACTTTCCATGCTCAATGCACAGATATGGTTCATGCCTACCCTATTGTGCAGCACAAAGATAAACATTTTCCTCATCTTACAAAGCTCTTCTGGTTATTATTATTTTACTGATTTGCCTTGGTCACTCATGATGCTATACTGAGGAGAAACATCACCAGCCATTGGGCCAGAGTGATTTGTGGTCCCATGTGCTGTCCTGGCTGGGGAAGCTGCTGTGATCTGAGTCAATTCTGGAAAGGTTTCAAGGAGGAGAAGGACGAGGTTTCCCTGACACACCTAGCCCAGGAGCCCTCACTTCCCACCTCGTACCCTGGCCTTAGGCCCTGTGGGTTCCTTCATGATCACATTTTTCCTCAAAAACACATCTTTGATATCTTATATGGGTCATAGAACCTAGCCATTTATTATCTTGTGACTAATATCTTTTCTAAATATCCTTTGCCTTTTAACTAGGTGATTTAATTTTTGGCACTGGATATCACTGTTTTCCCTTAGATTATCAGTCCAACTGATGGATACAATAGGATCAGCCTCCTGAGTAACAG
>NW_004624749.1:15253717-15264694 GCF_000247695.1 Heterocephalus glaber
TGAGAAATTATTTCTGATTTCATTTTTTCCAGATCCTCTTTTGTTGTCAGTTCAGGGAGTCCAGGTCATTAAATATCAGATTGTTCCGTCTTGCTTCCCTTTGGGGTTGCTGTAGGTGATATGGAAGTCTGTTTTTGAGGCTTGTTTATATGTCTTCTCCTTTTCATGGGGGGGGGGTGTTTCTCCTGGTGCCTGCTGGGCTCACCTCCTTTGCCCTGGGAGTGGTGGAATGGTGGCCGGGGAGCCTACTCCTGGGCGCTGGGATTGGCTCATCTCCTCTGCCCCCTGAGGACTTCTTAACAAGCTGCTCAGGCCCTGTGCAGGAGTCAGTCCCAGACATGAGACCCCATGGACATGAGGGCCCCCACTCAGCTCCTGGGGCTCCTGCAGCTCTAGTTCCCTGGTAAGAAAGGACAACTCTGGGAATTACTCAACACAGTGTGCTCATATTTGCTTTTGTCTTCAAGAAAGTCCTCTTAAACATTTTTATTTTGTGGATACTTATTTTTATATTTCCAATGTCACATGCCAGATGTGACATCCAAATGACCCAGTCTCAAACCTTCATCTCTGTGTCAAGAGGATACAGAGTCACCATCAATTGCCAGGTCAGTCAGGACATTTACATTAATCTGGCCCAGTATCAACAGAAACCAGATAAAGCTCCCAAGCTCCTGATCTATGGTGCAGACAGTTTGGTATCCGAGGACCCGCTGGGATTCAGTCGCAGTGGACCTGGGACATATTTCACTTTCACCAACAGTAGCCTGGAAATTAAAGATGTTGCAACTTATTATTGTCAGCAATATAATAATTACCCTCCCACTCTAATACAAGCCATAATATAAACCACCAAGGAAGCAGAAGTGTAAGGCTGACCCTCTTGATGCCTCTGCCTATTGAGAGGATTTGTGAGAACCAGTCAGGCTTTCAAAGTCACTGGGTGGTTTTAGTAGGAGATTGAAGACAACCATCATCACTCTAACTAACTCACTTCCCTTCTCTTCCTCAGCTTCCATATCATAGTGCTGAAAATGTCTGTCTAGATTTAACAGAGGGAAGAGTTTATTACATTGTGTAGAAGGGTTATAGCAATATTGCAACTGATTTAGGGTGTGGCTTATCTTGATTGAGTGATGCCTTGTGTATTAGAAAAGCATACTTTTGCTTGGCTCTGTGAGGGTGTTTTCAGGGAAGATTGGTGTGTGGGTTTCAAAACTGAATAAGGAAGACTGGCCCTGGTTGCTGGATCAGACATTTAATAGTCTGGGTCCTAGGTAGAACTGAAAATCAAAAGGAGTTGCTGGTTTTCTTGCTTCTCTCTTGCTCCTTTCTGACGGGTTGCATTTTCTGCTGTTACTGACCTTGGACATCAAAGGACCTGTTCGTTTTTATTTGTACTTGGACTTGAACCACCAGCCCTCTGTGAAGGTTCTCAGGGCTTTGACTTGGATTAGGGATGCATCATTAACTTTTCTTCTGACACTTCAGGCTTCTTGGATTATGGTGCTGCTGACATCCCTATCTCTCCATCCTGCATTCAATCTTCCAGGGCTTTTCCACTTCAGTGATGCTATATGCAAATGCAATAAATCCCCTCCAATATAAACATATACTCTCTCTTTGTTCCATTTCTCTGGAGAAACCCAACTAATACTGGGATCATCTAATTTTATACAGCAACAAAATTCCACTATAAATATTAAAAACAGAAATTTCTCTAATACACAGAATTAGTCTAAACTACATTTAAAAGTCATGGAGTATGCTAGAGAAGCTGATATTAGAAAGAAGGGAATCTGTCTGGTTCTCACAAAAGAATCCAGAGTGTGTCTCCTAAAGAAAGCTTAGGCCATCTAACCATGCTCCGCCCAGTCTGAAAAGCCCTGGCTCGTGGCTGATGATGCTCTCAGGTGAGGAGAGCACTTAGCAAGTGAATCTGTACTTCTCATCTCTGTCCCTGTGTCTGCCTACAGATGTAGGTGAATTTTGAGTCCTCTTCTTCTGACTTCTACATGTAATGGGATAACCCATCAATGACCAAGTTCTTGGGAAACTCTAGAGAGAAAGGGAAATCTGAGAAATGTGCTTCCAGAAGTGATGTTGACAATGGAGAGTTTGCAATATGGAGAGTCCAGTACTATTACAATTTTCCAAACATTCAGATCTTTATGCAGTTAGAGGATGGCTCCAGAACATACTAAAATTGCATACAAATATTATCTAAAGGCTGAGATGAAACAAGGCATTTCAAACGTATGTGAAGCTGATGAGACAATTATTAAAAATGGGCAGTAAAAACTTTTTGAGCTTATGATACATTGTATATTTTAATTGTGGTGGTTGTTATGGGATATATTCATTTGTAATAATACATTGGATACTTAAAACTGGTATGCATTCTTATGAGCTATTTTTATGAAATAAAATTGCCTTAGTTACACCTCAGGTGCCACCTAGTTAGGCTCCATAAACTGCAACAACCTTATCAGGTCACTGATATCAAGCAAATGAAGGGAATTGAATGCTCTCTGAACAACAAGACAGTACAGAGGTGAATTGAAGCAAATCCTAAATTTCTATGTCTTAATAGTATTCATCAGTCTGTTACATTTATTCAGCAGAAGAGACAGATAATTGAGATTGACCAGTGAAAGCACAAAACTGACATTTTGTTTTGTTTTTGTTAGTAATAACTAGTCCTATGCTCATCTATAATATTTGTTTATCTTCAAATACTCTTCCCCGTCTCGTTGCCATCTCCTACTTTTACCTTAATGTGTATCCTTTTCCATGGGGAAAAGGGAAGGCATATTTTACCACAGTTTTAAGGGAGTACTAACTTAATGTTATTCACATTCTGTAATTTTTACTACTAGATACATCTCAGTATGTTTCACAGAAACAAATTCTTACTGCAGAAGTTTTTGAACAGAGTCAGGGACAACATGTTGAAATAAAATATTTTTCTGATTTCCAAAGATTTGAACAATGAAGATCTTAAAATAAAAATATAAAATATGCATGAATCAACAGAATTTGGACCACTGCAGGATAAAACATAAGCCAAATTTTGCCCATGAAAAATAATAATCTGGACACTTTTGATAGAAACCTGTATTGACAAATAAGGGCACATGTTGGGGTGTTGCTACTAGTAGCGTTGAGTCTGAGATTTGAACTCAGATGGAAGTTCTGATGTATTTATTGGGAAAGAAATTACAGTGCTTAAGAGCCTTGAAGCAGGAGAACCACATATTTCACAATTACTGTAAGTTGCCTAGTATTTGAGGAATATGTAATATAACAACCTACAGTGATGCTAACCCAAAAAAGTAGGATTAAACTCTAGTTTAATCTACACCCTCAAAGTGTGCATCACACCTATGTCTTACTACTAAACAGAAGAACATGGCAAGGTGATGGCATCTTTTCCATGGTTTTATTGCCTTATACAGGACTCTGCCTTAACAGACTGGAGAGAAACATTCTCTCCTGGCCTTAAATGAACAAGAGCCATGTGAATTGCCTATGAGAGCCTAGGGAGGGAATGATCCATAGCCCATAAGATAGGAAGGAAGACCCCATTCTATAATCAATAAGAAATTAAAGACCCAAGTGTTCTTTACCTGAAAGGAAATGAACTCTTCAAATTGACACAGCTGGAAAGTGATTAATTTCTCCCATGAGAATCAAGTTGAAAAGGAAGCTGTGTGTATATCTTGATAAATTCTGATCAAACCCTGTGGACAAGACCCATAAAATCCATGTGCAGACTCTTGATTCAGAATCTGTGATGTTATAAGGGTGTGTAGTTGCAAGCCACTCAGCATGTCCTAATTTGGTACAGGACAATAAAAAATTAACAGTCCCCTTAGAACAAACAACAGATCTAAGCAACATGCACAGTGAGCACAGAGTACATTAAATGTAGATGGGAATGAGTTTAATCAGGCTTATTCATAATATGATTAAAGACTCCAACCATACCCACCAAGAGGGTGTGTAAGCACCAATGTACTCCCCCTTTTCAAATATCTGCTTCCATCACAATTGCTAGTATCCTGCTGGTCAGAGAAAACCTAGATAATACACTTAGAACAAGATTTACCAAATGCATGAGTACAGGAAGGGGACTTATTTCAGATGTTTTTCAAATGTTTACTTGTTTTACAAATCATTTGTTGATAAATGTTTGCCCTGGAAGAAGGGGAGCTCTTCAAAGGACTTAAGGTTTCTAAGTTTTACCTCCATTCATTATAGTGTCTTGCTTTATATCTGAATGTAAATAATTCAGAAACTCTTCAATATGTTCTATGTATGAAAATTGTTTTCCTCTCTCTCTTACAAATAATCTGGAACCTGTGATCCTCTGACCAATTTTATTCTGTGGAACCAATAATTTGTCCATGTGCCCAGCGAGGCTAAGACAATGCTCTCCTTACTTTACACAGTTACCTCTTCCACTTGCCAAGCAGAGATGCTTTGAGCAGGAACCTGATGGAAGCTTTTAGTGGTTGTCCTTGTAAGCTCTGGAAATTTTTCTAGGATAGCAAAGATGAGTTTGGGGTAGCAGATTTAGACCAACAACCCTCAGTCTCTCAGCCTGTTCCCAACAATTTCACCATCCAGCACCCTGCAGGGGCCCCTCATCTTTGCCAAAAATACATCTTTGCATTCATGTGGATTACAAGTCTGGGCCCTTATGTGGCTTCCAACCATTACCTTTTTCAAATTCCTGGTAAAATGTTAGTTTTTTGTCCTTAAGTAGTTGGATGATTTTTTGAGAGGAAATACTTGAGGTTTCCACAGAACCTGCTCTGGTGCTGGATGGATTAGATCAGCTTCATGAATACAGATAAAATGATTCACAGTCAAGACACTGGGTCCCTGAATCAAAAATCCTGCAAGTTGCTATATCACAAACTGACCATTAGATGGCATACATACCCCTACAATAAATGAAACACAAAAGTCTGATCTTACAAAAAACAGGAATTCAGTGATACGTGTCACTAGTGACCCCTAAGGCTTCTTATTAGTGACCTCTCAGGGTTTACATGGCTGTGGGAACTTCCTTTACTATGGGCCATGTCTTTCCAATGTTCCAGGTCCTGAATATTTTCTACTGTACTTTGTAATACGTAAGAACTACAACCTAACAGCAATGACATCTTCACAAAAATTCATACAGTAGATTCAGGGTGGGTGAAAATTTACATGGACTTGGTGTGTAAGAGATCAAGGGCTGCAATGCTGAAGACAGCCATGATGTTTGCATTGTGGAGGAATTGGCTTTATGAATTCAGAATGAAAGTGGACAGAACACACTGAGGGCTCCACTCATTGCTTCTGTGGAGAAACACAGGAAGTGATTTATACAGGATGGTGAAGGGAATCAACAGGGGAGAGGAGATATGATTTCATATCTGTCCCCCAATTGTTCTCTAGAGTCCTCGGAAATGGACAGGTCACTGCGTGGTCTACAGCAACTCAGGGTGGGTTCTGAGTTTCATGCTGCTCAATCTTTCAGGGAGCTAAAGGCAGGTGGTGCTGCAACCATTGTGAGTTCTCAGTATGCATACTCAATTTGTCAGAACTTAAAATGTTATAGCAATGATTAAAATTGTATAACATTGTTAATATGTTAACAGTTAATTTTTTAAATGGAGACAATAGATGTAAATTAAATTTGACATATGCTTTTCATCATTCAAGGAAAAGAGAGACTGATGAGACTAAGACTATGAGATAAAGATATTTGCTTTTCTTCCTTTTGGTCTTGGTCCCTCAGATCCAGGAAGAACAGTGCTGAGAACAATTGGCCACATAAAGCCAGGCCTAGCTCTGAAGTCCTGTTCTCTCAGATGTGGATTCTCCATGAAGTTTTTAGCCCTGTTCAGTGCCTGAGGAAGTTGAGCACCTTTGTTCCCTGGATTTTCTCCCAGGCAGCTTCATGGACACAGCCTTTTACTGCCCTTCCCCATTACTGGGCCCCATTGTTTACAGGAATAGTTGCCTTCTGCAGTTCCTGAAAGCTCTCAGCATGGCTAGTCTGAACCCTATCATGGTTTGAGGCTCCTATTCCAAAATTATTTCATTCATTTGAGTGCCTAACAGTCTTTTCTGGCCTTAAATTCATAAGTCTTATTTCCACAATAGACAAAGCCAATGCTGCTACCGCCATAAGGACAATCTGATTTCATTTTCATCCCCCAGACCTGCTTGGTTCCAAACACAGTAGATAGATTCCCTTTAACTCTCTCTCCCATCTAACTTTATTGGAAACATAGGGCTATTGATGAGGGGGAAAGTTTTTGAAAACTACACAATGCCCTTCCAAATTTCACTGTGGTTAATTGAGCTCCAGTTCTGTCTTCTTATGGACAGCAAGGCTTTCTCAGCCCAGGCACAATGAGGGATTAGATGCCACATGATAAGCTCAGAAATAAAATTAAAGAAGAGCATGGTGAGAGGTGTTCTGAAGTGTTTAGTTCCTCTAAACAGTGGAAAGGTAAAGAGCCGTACCCTGAATTTCTTCCTGGAATGATTATGAGAGTGTTTGATCCTTAGGGCCAAAAACTACCCTTCTGAGTCCACATAGCATTAAGTCCAAGATTAAAAAGCCTATGTTGTGAAAGTGTCAAAGTAAGAATATAGAGAAAACTTGGATCCTATCACCAAACTGCTGCACAAACCCTAAATTATCCAACTTTCTCACTTCTTTTTATGACCACTGTTATAATTTTCTTCATTTGCTTCTAAAATGATGACAATTGGTAAGAAAATACACTTAAGAGGAAAGTCTGGATGGACCCCAGATCAAGTTTTAGAGCAAGAATCAGATGATAATCTGATCATATGTTTCTGTGCTATTTTGAGAAGACTGAGGCACAAAGGGTATAAATCATAATGGAATATAGCTTTCCTTGCATTTTGGCATGCAGTGTTAATGTCTAGTGAAAACAAAACAGCTGCAAAGGGTTTATAAATTCTATTCTCTTCCTGTCTCTATATCTTAGTTTATAACTAACCATGAAATATTCACTTGTTTTCCTCATTTCCTCCTTCCTCTCAGGGTCACTAATATAGATTACGCTTAAAAACAGAAGACAACTATTTCCTACTCCATGAAAAGAATGAGAGATGACTCCACCCATACGATAGCAGATAGTTCCTGTCCTGTGTCCTGTGAGGAGAACCACATTTTCTGCAAGCAAATCTGTGCTGACCTGGTCTGACCTGGAACCTCAAGTCTGTGCTGAGTAATTAATGTGAAAATGATGCTTAATTTAGGGTGTGAACTTGTCTGGATTGAATGCTGCCTAGAATATTAGAACATCTGTGTCTGTGAATGTGTTTCCAAACAAGATTAGTTTTGGGGTCAGAAACCCTAGTGAAGAAGACCTGCTGGGACTGTAGTCAGCAACACCCAATAACCTAGAGTCCTAGATGGAACTGAAAAACCAAAAGCAAAATCTATTTTAACAAAAATAGATTTCCCAAAGATGTAAACATTGCCAAGTTTTTTAAATTAGTTGCTACCTTTCATGAGGTGGCCAGCAGGGAGAAAGGACATTTAACAAAGATAATTTCTGAGTATTTAAAATAATATGAAACTCTATGATTTGCATAAATATTTCTCCTTTCCTGTGTACTGGACCTGCTTCTGAGAATATTATAAGAAGGTCTTTTTTGAGGATGTAGTGCGAGCAAACTATACAAGGTCACAGCATCAAGATGATTCCCCCATCACCTCTCCTCGGAATTCTGCTCCTCTGGGTTCCAGGTGAGGATATGTGGACAAAGCTCAAAGTGGGGATGATATTTAAATCTCTGATTTTCTTTTTTCACCGAGAATCCTGCACCATGTGGAATTTGGTTTGATGTTTAGATCTAAAATTAAGAAAATAAGGATATTATTTTCCCTTTCCTAACTAGGCTAAGGGTGTTTTTCTGTGCACACAGTTATGTTCTGCTAATGTTTCTTCTTTGTTTTCAGCCTCCAGTGGTGAGATTGTGCTGACACAGTCTCCAGCTGTCCTGTCTTTGAGTCCAGAAGAAAAAGCCACCATCACCTGCCAGGCCAGCCAGGGCATTAGCAGCAGCTTACACTGGTACCAGCAAAAGCCAAATCAGGCTCCAAAACTCCTCATAAAATATGCTTCTGAGTCTATCTCTGGTGTGTCTTCGAGGTTTAGTGGCAGTGGATCTGGGACAGATTTTACCCTCACCATCAGCAGCCTGGAGCCTGAAGATGTTGCCACTTATTACTGCCAGCAAAGCAGAAGTTATCCTTCTCCCACAGTGGTGCAACCCAGAACAAAAACTAGTTCGGGCTGGTGGAACAGAGATACTGTTGCACTCTTATGACCCTAGCCGGTGGAAATGGGACAATGACCTAGCGATACAATGAAGTCTGACCCACACCAGCACAGCTGGGACCCCAGTCACTTAGCTTCACAGCTACCCACAGTATTTTTTTTTAAATAAGTGAACAATTGTAAACTTCCTCTTTTTATAACCTTATATGAACCATCTGGTCCAAATACATAAAACCTTCAGGTTTTGGTGCACAGGCCACAGTTACTCATTTGTGGCAAAAGGATATTAGAGAAGGGAGAGCAGGAAAGAATCAGAATTTGGCTCAGGACTGATTTGTCCATGGAGCCTATGAATTCATACTTTGGGTGTCATGAGTTCAAATGAGTAGAAATTGAGCCCATTCCCTTGGAAAATACCTGAAACCCAGAAAATCATTGTAATAGAGTGATATTTACATTCAATTCTGCCAGTACAGTATTTTGACTGGGAATTGAAGAAAGTGGTAGAGTTTCATTTGAAAAACTGGTCCATCATTAAAATGAGTATAGGTATCTCAACAGAGTTTGGGAAAAGCAAACTCCAGTAGAGGTGACACTTAGGTGGAATTAGGAAAGGAATCCGAGTCCTTTCTTGCCAGTTCTTGGAGCAGAGTAGGCTTCTGGGCTGAAGGGTGTTGAAATGAAGACTCCTGAAGTTCTCCAATAACAGTCCCTTTACCAAAGATTGTATATATGAAGCCAAGTGAGATTGGCAATCCTAGTTAAGAATGGAAAAGCATGGGCTGGGATTTAGCTCAGTGGTTTCTCCGTCTGCTATGCAAGCGCAAAGACCCGAATTCAATTCCTGGTACCAAAAAAAAAAAAAAGAATGGAAAAGCTAAATGAATATTTTCATTTCATGTTTTAATTGACATAAGAAAATAATTTCTTTGTACCCTGATTATTCTTTTCAGACTCAGTGTCTTTTGTGCTAAATATATTTAGTTCAAAGAACAACAAAGATTATTTAATTATGTCTCCCAGGAAATTTTTCAAAAACTTGACAACTATTTTTGGTCCAAAATCTAGGCCCAGGAATGATAGACTTATAATTCATGACACTGTCAATAATATCTTTCACCACATTTGGTTAGAGAAATGTATACCAATTTTATGTATTCCTACACCACAAAGCCAAATCAGAGTCTAAAACTCCAGTTTTGTTTTCTATAGTGTTAAAAGATACATTATAATAAGAAGTATTCTGCATTATGGTTTCAGGAAAATACCAACTAATGAATTTATGCCACATGATAGCCTCTAGTTAGAGAACAGCATGTGAAAAATGTAGACTGTGTTTATGACGGAGAAAACCTGAATATCAAGAAAAAGTGATGAGATAAGTTTTCAAAAATACTTTGATTGGTCTTGGTGTAAGCTATCTCTCCATGTTTTAATGCATGTTGTTTTCAGTTTTATTCTGTGGAAATATAAGTTTCTTCCATTGAGAATCTTTTTCCATTATTTCACTTATGAGTAAGACCTTAAATAATAAATCTTAAAGACAAGAATAGTATATTGCAGCCATAAATACCTGGTCTTGATGCTGAACGCCTAGTGAAAGCTGATTATCTGATCCTTCACTACCTTCCAGGATCTGATTATCCAATTCTTTATTGATTAGGTGACATCCATTGTTAGGGTTCTTTTTGGGAGGTCCCTTTTGGTAAGTGAAATAAATATTCATTCTTATACATTACATATACAAAATATCTTTATTTAATTTTAAATGTTAGTCATGTGAATTTGCTTGTCATTATTCATCTGATCTTCCATTTAAAAGATTTAATTCTTTATTTTTTACATCAGTTTTCCAATCAGAGAAAATTGAGAGGAAGGTACAGAGATATCCCATGAATTTCCTGCCTGTATACATGCACAGATTCACTTATTATCAGTATCTCCCACCTAAGCAGTGTTATAATAGATGAATCCATCATTATACATCATTATACATTAATACATCATTGATGGAGCATTACCATTAACAGTGTAAGGTTTACATTAGGGCTGCATCTTGGTTTTTTACCATCTATGAGCTTGGATAAATATGTAAATATGTAAAAGCCTGAATCCACCATTGTAGTATCATATGGAGTTGTTGCACGTGTTCTGTTGGAGTTGTTGCACTACATTAAAAATACTCTGAATTCTGCTTATATTTATCATGCCCTGTCCCTAATGGTTGGTCACAGCTATTGATTTATTTTATTATCTCAATCATTTTGCCTTTTCTAGAATGTCATATACTTGAAATAATACAGTAATATAAATTTTCATACTGACTCTTCTCCAAGTAATGATTTCTAAGCCTCCTCTGCATTTTCATGCCTTGACAGCTCACTCCTACTTATGTAGATGTTCGTCATTTTATTTATCAATCCTCCAATATGAAGCATATGTGTCTATATTCTTTTATTTTGCATATAGATGGTCAGTCATTCTTGAACTACTTTATCCATTGTATTACTATTGTTCATCAGAGATCAGTTGTCTACCCCACTGTATTGATCCACTTGTCTGATCTTTTGCCGTTTTCATAAGGTCCTGATTACTGTAGCTTTATACTGAATCTTGAAGTTGAGTACCATCAGTCTTCCAATTTTATTCTTTA
>NW_004624749.1:15301722-15330198 GCF_000247695.1 Heterocephalus glaber
CAGCAGGTGACAAAACCACTGAGCTAAATCCCTGGCCCTGCAGCACAATTTTTAATAGCTAAAGCTTGGAAGCAGCTCAATTGTCCATCAATTCGACACCGGATAAAGAAAATGTGGGGTTTTTTTTAAATAAAATGGAGTACTACTCTGCCAGAAAAAATGAAAAATTAGAGACATTTTAGCTAAATGGTTGCACATTGAGGCAATACTCTTAAGTGAAATAAATAGAACACACATGTGTAAATAGCAAATAGTTTCTCTAGTGTAAGTGTAAATAAGTGTAAATAGTTTCTCTAGTGAAAATGTAAATAAGGTCTAAAAGGTATAATAGATAATGTGAAATAGGAAGAAAAGGGACAAAGGGGAAGGGGAAGTGGGAAGTATGGGGAGAGGAAAGAAGGGAATGGAATTAATGAGAAAATGAAAAAATGGAAATATAGTCTTTTTAAATAGGGAGGGATGGAGAGGTTGAATGGAGGGCAGGGGAACTGGAAAAAAAATAAGAACCAAGAGAGATTATGTAAGGTGCAGATTTGTAATGACCAATGTCATTACATTATACACCTAAAATGTACCAATAAAATTAATTAAAATTTTAAAAAAAGATTTAAACAATTTTATATCCAACCTATTTTTCCTGGGATGACAGGGAAGGTTTATTGATATTTCTTCCCCACCTTGCTTTTGTTTTTTAACTTGAATATATTTCTGTATTTCTAAAACTTGGAGTACTTTTTGTAAAGAATTTTAGGCAGAAGATATGGCTCCTACCTAGGATATATATGATTGAGTTCTGCTTGAAAGATAACTTCATGCCTCATTTTCCTTCTAAATCATGTTCAGCTGATACATTCCAATTGCCAATAAAGAAAAGGAAATGACAAGAGTCATCTGTATGATCTCTTCAATGATGAAGCAAAAAAAATGCACAAGGAACTTTCAGTTTTGCAGTGATCAAGTGAAAAAGTCATAGATTTTGTCTCTTCATTGCTTTGCCAAATAAAGCGTAGTGAAACACTTATCCTTATATATTGTTTCCCTGTAAAATAGATTAAAACAGATAATTTCCAGAATTCTTTCAACTCCAATTATAAAATATATGAGTTCTATTGGAAGACAGCTATGAGAAACACCTTCTTGGTTCTGCTTGCTTGTAAAGACCTCTTAGTCTCCAATCTTTTCCATCAATGATTGAGATTTTGTATTTCCTGCTACTGCTTCCTCATAACCATGGAAATAATGTTGTTACATTGCTCTGGTATCTATAAATTGTTTACCACTGACCAACTTTCAAGGACAAAGACAGATTCTTCAGAGTATCTGTCAAAGTCTTCTTTTTATTGAGACCAGTGTATGAGGAATCAGTCTCAACAGGCTGACTCACTGGATGGTTTGATGCAAAGAATGGTCTTCCTATGTTGTTGACACAGGGAACACAGGTAAAATCCTGGAGTTCAAGAAACTCTCTTCAATCATGGAATCAAGACACCTGGAAACTAAATTTGGAAACTACAGAATGGGGTTTTTTTTCTTTCATGGCTCATGGCAAAACAAAGCTGAACATTTATTGACCCTGCAATCCTTGTGAGCTACCTAGCTAGAATTCACTCACCTAAATCCAGGGATTTCTGATGTGCTAGAAACTTTTGTAGTAGTTAATAATAGAGCCACCATACACCATAGTCCTCCAACAACTTACAGTGCTCAGTAAACCACGTCTAGAGTTTAAAAGGGTCAGCATGAATATTTATTTACTCATATGAATCATGTACAACTTGTCAGGTTGCAGAGTTTAAAAATAATCAAATTTATTTGGAGTTCAATTGAAAGAGTGTGCAATTCCCATATCTGATGTAAGGCATAGATCATTTGTTCAAATCAAAAAAGGGGATAATATCAAATCAGAGATAATTTTGAAAGCAAAATTTTCAGAATATACATTTCAAAGGGAAAAGGAAAACTGAGGGGAACTTTAATGAAAAAACTAGTGAGGAGAATGGGATAACATTTTCTGTGGGAAAGTTGGTGTACTCTAGGTTATATATCTTCCAAGTCTATATGACGTAACTCTTGCCAGAAGCAAAATTGTGGCTGTATTTCTTTTTTTAGACGTATAAAATTATAATTAATTTTATAATTAATTATAGCTAACTTAAATGTATATATATTTTTTGGTAAAACATTTACTGGTACATTTTTGGCTCACATAAGGGTAACATTCATCATTGGGAATTTGCACCTGTACATGGTACATCTCATCCTTTTTCCCCATTCCCCTCTCCATTTTGTACACTGTATTGTACATGATATTGCACATAGTATTATACATTGTATTGAAATTTAGCACAAATAAATTGATTTTCACCTCGATGACACATTTATCCCATTTAAATGATTAGTCAAATTTTAAAAATGCAAAACTGGTGAGGAATTTTTTGTGTATGTCTTTAAAAAAAAAGCCAGTTTATCATCAGAGAGGATTTTGATTTGAGATATTAACATATTCCTCTCCAAAATGAGGTTCCTTTGATACAAAACTAATTGCCTTTGGGGATGGGGCTATAGTTTGCACCTTCCAATGAGTATTCCCAGAGACCCTCACTGAAACATACTGCATCTTGGATGAGGCACAGACTTAATCACTGCTTATTGTCAAAAGCTACTCTTCAGAACGTTCCAGTCCAGCTTGCTTCCTGGCCCAAGGATTCTCACTGGTGGTTGTCAGAGACTTGCAGCCCTGAGGCCCAGCCAGGAAATGTGGTGCCACTCTGCTGTGTCACCAGCCTACCTGGGGGCATCACAGACTTGTCTCCTCACACACCCACTCAGGGATGTTGTAAGTGCTGGTCATCCTCAGAGATGAGGGTCACCACTGGCCAGTCCTCAGGCAGGTCAGCGGAGTAGACCGTGATGAAATCCTCAGTGTTATACCTGGACAGCTGGTACACCTGGAAAATGTGACACACAGCATAGGGAGGGAGGAACATTTCCATCTGTTCAAGGCCACCAGTGTGTCCAACCTGGTTTAGGTGGTTCCTCAGCAGCTGTCCAGGATCATCTGATGTGTCTTGAGCAAACAGGAACACAGAGAAAAATGGTACTTCCTTTCCCTTCTCTTTATCATCATACAGTTCAATGGCTCTGTTCAGCATTAGAAATTTTACAGCTTCATAGAGGCTATACTCCTCCTCATTTGTGAACAGTTCATTACAAGCCACCTGCCTCTCCTCAGCAGTTCTCATTTCAGCCAGGCCTGCTCACTTCTTCCTCAGCAGGGTGAGGGACTCCTTAATTTTCTCAACCAGTTTGTCACTCCTCCCATCGAATTTCGATCCCACTTTCCACTGTCTGATCCAGTTGTATCTGCTTATCAGTTTTTCTGGTAACAGCCTGAGGTCAGGGTCCTGCAGCCAGAGGGGCAGCTCAGCCAGCTGGATCATGGCCTGGAACAGCATGGCCCACAGTGCACAGTAATTATCATCATGGACTCTCTGGATAGAGGTGAATTTCTGGAAGACTTCCTCATAGCCCTTTTTAATACATGTTGTTTTCTGCATATTACTCCTACACTCCTTTTTGCAGTAGTCCATTATATCCATCTCAGGAGCTACATTTAGTCTGGGTTCTAATGCCCCTCTTTCATGTATAAGCAATTCTTTCTCCTTTTCGCGCCCAGCAATGCTAGGGGCTGGGGCATGGTGCCCTGACTCATGCTGGTTCCTGCCCACCTAGTGAGGAATTCTACATTTTCAAATTTCTTGATTCCCTAAATGATGGTATCATGTCACAATTCACAAAATATTTTCAGCATTTTACTCTAACTTGGCCACCTCACTTCAGAAAAGTAAATGATGTCCCCATAATCAGCATTATTACTCTTAAGGAACTCATTGAATTGGTGATGACTCGATCCCTAGGACCTCATGAAATTCAAAGTTTTGATGATGATTTGCACAACATCCTTTTATTGTTTTTTTGAGACAGACTCTCCCTACATAGTTCAGGTTAGTCTTGAACTCACTATTTGAACTCATGGCAATTCTCCTACCTCAGCCTCCTGAGTACTGGGATTATAAGCATGCACCTCCATGCCTAGCTCCCATAACATCCATTTTTAAAGTTTTCTCACATGAATTTCCTTGATGTATGATGCAGCACTATTTTATTATATCTGACTTGCCAGCGACAATTGCATTATCTCTTATTAATTTATAAATCTCTCTCTTTTTTTTTTCAGTACCGGGGAATTGAACTCAGGACCTTGCACTTGAGAAGAGGGTGCAGTGCCACTGAGCTAAATCCCTGGCCCTTTTTTTCTTTTTTTGAGACAAGTTTTCACTCTGTAGTTCAGGCTGGCCTCGAATTCATTATTTATCCCAGGCTAGCCTCCAACTCACAGCTATCCTCCTGACTCAGCGTCCTGAGTGCCGTGACCACAGGCATGTGCCGCCACGCCCAGTCTAAATCCCTTTTCTTTACCAACCATGACAGGGAACCACTATGGCTACACCAGATATGTTGACAAAGTTTGAAGAAAATCACTGTTATTTTTACTGCTTCAGACAAAAGAAGAGATTCAGCTGTGTTTGAATGGCATCAAAGAAGCCATTTCTTCAGTGATACTATATTCGTTATCTACAATACTGCTAAATAAAAACAGCAAGTTGAACCATATCTGTCATCTCAGCACTTCCATCTATTGCCAAAGAATAAAGTTTGAAATTAGCAGCTTCACTCTTAAATTTTTTTCAGTAGATTTCCCATTTCCTCAATTTGTCTGGGTGTAGTCTGGTGAGACAAACTGATTTAGAAAAATTAAGCAGGGTGCTTTATTTCTCTAAACAGAAAAGCACTGGTTCATTTTTCACTGAAGACTCTTCCTTCTTCCATTTTCATTTTTTGGGGTTCTGTTTTCTTTTGCAATCATGATGAAGCCATTTTGTGATTCCAGAATGTGGAGAGGCTGAAGCAGGAAGATCACAAGTTCAAGACCATCCTGGGCAACTTAGCAAGAGCCCGAGGGCCTTGTTCTTTATCTGGGTGAAGGAAAATTTTGCAGCCACCACAGAGCCTCACTTTAGCATCCGCATGTAGTCTGGAGAACTATCCCATTGCAGGTTGCTTTACAATCTGGGTATAAACCAGATGTGGTGGCTCACATTTATCATCCCAGCATTCCAGAGGCAGAGGCAGGAAGATCGATCTCCAAACATTGGAATCTATATTCACATGTTAAAGAGAAAACAATCTTTAAACAAATACTGAATACTAATGTGTAGGCTTCTTACTGTCATTGGCACATGATACATGTATTTCAATACATCATAGGTATATACCAGGGTGGAACAAATAAGTAAATAGAAAAGGAGTAGAAAAGGAGATGAAAATTTCATTACCAAAGAATGGAATTGCAATTTGGAAATGAGGGGAAAAAATAGAATAATATTTGCAGAATTGTTCAATAAGAAATCATGCTTTTTTCACATTTTAATAATTATATATATATTTTAAATTTTTAGATATAAAAAGCTCACTTCAAAGTACAAGGATTGATTATGGAAAACAATTGAAGATTGTTGAGGGAAAGACAATGCAGACCATAATATGCAAAAACATCCAGAAGTGATACTGGTGCCATGTGACTTCAGTCTGTCCCATCCCTGAGGATTCTTGGATGGTTCAGAGTATTGTTCCTGATTCCAGTCCCCTCTGAGACAATATCATTTCTATATAAGTAGGAGTCCTTTCTCTACCCAGTTTTCATTCATGCCCTAGAATCTACTATGTTCCTTATATGTGCATATTTTAACATAATCACATCTTTTCCAGTTCCCAAAGGCACATAGTTTACAGTGGCTATACTTATGACTGTGGGGCCCATGCAAAGCAAACAGAACAGAGCACATAGAACAGTGAAGGTGGAAGCCACACATGGGGAGTTGGATCATGAGTGGAGTCCAGAGGGTGTTCCCAAGTGAGAATGGTGGTATTCTTGACTCAGTGTAGGCATCCAAGAGGGACAGGATGAGATAGCATTAAGGGAAATAGGGGTCACCTGTACAGGACTCAGAACCAAGCATGATGAGAAAGATGCCCATGCACGGGGCACAAAGATGGCAGTGGTGAACCAGTTGTGTGGGTATACATGGGTAAAATAGACTAAAATTGAAGTATAGATGATGATGACAACTAGACATTGATTATGAGCAGGGAATTTGGTCAAATATGTTATTAATTCAATCACAATAATTAGAACCATGATCTTCACTGTTACAAAAAAAGTTACTTATTTGAAAGGAGATTGTTTAAATAATGTCTGTGGTTAACACTTAATTAAAGTGTAAACTCATGCACCCATAAATAGATACATTTATATGTGACTATGTAAGAAGGCCATATATACACATATATATTTTTTTTTCTAACCTGGAGGGAAGGACCCTCCAGGCCCAGAAAGCACACACAGTTTCTGAATGCCATTATTCACCACTAAAAGGAACCATTAAACCTTAGAGAAATGTCTGTTTCTGACTCTATGATGATGAAAATACAAAACAAGCCTGGACCAGATTAAAATTCAGAAAATACTCAGAGAATAAGGAGGCCCTAGCGTAGCTCAATAGAAGCCAATCTGAATGAGACATGAGTGGTCAAATCTGGATTATTGTGAATATCAAAATAATTAATAATGATATATTATAACCCATCAAATTAAAAGTGAATCCATGAATAAATATTGTTATTTAATGAAAAATGAGATATTCAGAAAGTATCACACTACTTCTCCACAGATCTTTGTCAGTTGTGAAGGGGGAAAGTAACTGTGCCAGAGAATTCTAGCAGGTACCACCATTACCCACAGCCAAAGCCAAAGCGAACATCACTAAGTAATGAGATGGAGCTCATGAAGCAACTGGCAGGGTGCAGGGGGGGATAAGAGAGCATTGCTTCTTGATAGTTTTGCCTCTTGTGGACTATTATATAAACATCCACACATAAGAAGTGTAACAGTACCTGTTTAAATAATTTGGAGACAGAATGCTTAATGTGGTTTAATGTAAAGTGCATTTATTTGGTTGAAGCTTAATCCAATATGATGGGTGTGCTTAGTAAAAAAAATAAATAAATCATAGCAACCAAGAGAAAGGTTAAGTGGAGATGTACAAAGATGATCATTGCAAAGGCATTGAGAGAGGCCCATTAGATCAATCCTGCTGAGCTTTCTAGCTTTTAACCTCTTGAATTATGAGAAAGAAAATTTCTGACCTTGTAGTACCATGTTATGTCAGCAAAATAATATGTTGGAAAGATGAAGTAGTTAAACATAATCATGAGGAAAAAGTAAATCCAGTTCCTTATGATATCAAATGACATTTTCAAATGTCTTTTAGAGTTCTTCACTCAAAGCAACATTTTTCCTATTTAAGAGGAAAAAAAGATATAATTTATGATGAAGAAAAAAAGTAAAATGCATATGAACAAATATGACTAATAAAATATATGGGCCATTCCTAATCCCAATCTTGCTATTATTTGTATTACAAATTGTGTCTGTTGCTGTGTGTGTGTGTGTGTGTGTGTTTCTTGTGATGCTGTGTCCTGTACTCATTCATTAATTAAATCATGTTCCATCTCAAAATTGCAACTACACTGTTTTAATTTATACTTCAAATGAAGTAGTTTTGTGTTTAATGTATATAATCTTAATATTATGAAAAAGTAAATCTGGTGTACATATTAGCCTGTAGATTTCATTGTTCTCCATGTTGATACTATATAATTTTAAACAATAAATCTTATGTTTCTTATTTTTTGGTTTTGTAGGATAAACAAAATTTTGGTGTCTCCAATTTCATTAAAAAATTAGATCAGAATGTGGGCAAGATGGTGGTCCAGCCATGAGTAGCTCTCAAGGAATGAAAATTGGTGTGCCTAGAAACAAATTGTAAAGGTGGTTTCCCCCTGATAAGATTATTTATATATCGTGGCAGCTGCAGCAGCAGTAAAATGGGCGATATCAAAGAGAGCTATCTTGAAGCATTTATTTCCAATCCAAAATGGAGCTTTATCTTGTGTTTGTTGTAAATCTACGTATTCTTCTCTTCCAGAAGACTATAATTGCAAAGTAGAGCTTGCTTTGACATCTAATGGCAGGACAATAGTATGTTACCACCCTTCTGTGGACATTCCATATGAACACACAAGACCCATCCCTCAACCAGACCCTGTCCATAATAATGAAGAAACACATAATCACATGCTGAAAACCAGATTAGAAGAAAAAAGTGAATGCCTTGAGCAAGGACCCATGATAGAACAACTTAGTAAAATGTTCTTCACCACCAAGCATCGTTGGTAGCCTCATGGGCTGTATCACATACATCGTGTGAAACTGAATCCTCCAAAAGACAGATGATATTGAGGTTCTTGGAAGAATCAGAGAAATGTTATCTTGTGCCTCCTTTGCCATTGGAGAAAATACACTCTGACACTGTGGTAATTGTAAAGTAATAAAATGTCTTTTCATATAAAAAATTAGATCAGATAAGACATCAGTATCATTTGGAAAACTTCCTGCAGCAATAAGCAAAAATCTCAACCTATACCGCATAACGAAGGTACGGAGATTTTGGTTCTTACAGTGAAGTATCTAAAAGAGGAATTTTAATGGGATGCTTGATCTAGTTACTCAAATTAAGCACCAAAATCCAAGTTTTTGTACTTGTCCACTCTGCCTTGCATTGTGCTCATTAGCTACTAAGAAATGCTTTAGAATATATACTAATAAATCCTGTTGCTATGTACTACTTGTTGATATATGCCACTCTTTGCTCATATTGGAGAAGGAATTTTGAGCATAAAATCAGGTAGATGAGCTCAAGTAGTCTCAAACATATCAGATCATCAGAGACCACTGTGGCCAAGGAGATGTTCTCTCTGAAAGGTGAAATTTCTGTCTTATATTTCCTCTCTGGGATTGGCTTAGAATAAGTATTCACCAAATCAAGCTGTCTATCAAATAGCACTTGAGAGATGTGGAGAGAGAAAAAGAGTTGTTTTGGATGAGAGTAGACAAATAAATATTCAGTCTCTCATCTATAATTAGAGCTCTGAGTTAAGGCATGCAGAAGGAAAGTGCAAGCTACATGGAGAAGGAACACTAAATCTAAGGGACATAATGAAAAATTAAACTTTTCTTCATTCCCCCCACACACAACCTTCATGTTTTAAGAAAAAGATGGCAAGAGTAAAGCAGAAATAGTGAGTCTCAGTGGATAAAAATACTAATCATAATAAAAGGTACTCTGCTAATAGTGGTTCCAGTTTGTTTTCAGATATAGTATCAATTTGTTACTCAATAATATGATGGGTGGTTTCAAGCTGTAGGAACATGATGGATTGAAAGATCAATTATATGATCAAAATATTGTTGAGTAACTGAATATTAATGAGTCTGTATTTGAGTTTATTTTCCAAGGAAACACAAATGTTCAAAGGCATAACCTTGCTCCCTCTTCCTGTGACTCTGTTCATGTTGAGGGAGGAGGAGACACTGAATGGACCTGGACACCCATTGCCCCACTTGCCCTGAGTAATAGAAGCACTCCTGGGGAAAGAGTCCGATGGAGCAAGGTAGGAGTAGCTGCAGAAGTTTTATTTATTTATTTATTTATTTATTTATTTATTTATTTATTTATTTATTATATGTCCCTTCCATTAATATGGAAGTTATATGAGGGCAGGTGTTCTGAACAGTTTCTTCAAAATGTCTTCTGGTAAGACAGTTCTGGCACTGATACTCTTCATTTTGTACCGCTGTATACAAATAATTATCCTGTTATTTGTATAATTTCTGTTATGGCTTGTGTCTAGGTGTACCCCCAAAGCCTCATGCAATCATGGGTGGGGCTTTTTCAGAGGTGGCTTGATCTATATTGTGTGATGCTGGGTTTGATTCATGGTGCAATGCTAGAGTCATGGACACTAGAAGTAAGGGTGTGAATGCTACCTGCCTTAAGTAGCCTGGATAAAATATAAGAGATAGAAAAATGTGGTCATCTCTTGCTTTTTTTGCTGCCTTCTGCCTGCCTGCCATGAACTGTTTCTCCTCTGTGATGCCTGTCTGCCACACCACCATGCCTTGGAGCCAGCCGATTATGAACTGAAACCTCTACAAACTGTGAACTAAATGAACTTTTCCTCCTTTAACTTTTGGTGTTGAGTATTTTGTCTGTGCAACGAGAAAAGTAACTAAGATAATTTCACAAATATTTTTTAATTTTGTTTTCAGTTAAATGAAAGAATAGCCCTAGGAGAATTTGGGAGGCCCAGTTATTTCACCTACAACCTCCAGGAGGCTCTGCGGCATCTTAGATCTGTTAGTGACAGAGATTTCAGTGAATTTGAGATGTTCCTTAAAGAGTAGTGACAAGATGATTCTTAAGTAACTGGTAATATTTCATGAGCATGTGTTTTGAGATGAGGGAAACACCAGAGGGCTGGTTTGGACATATTGAGATGCCTGGGAGACAGATGTTCAAGAGGAACATCAAACGTGTATTTAAAATTGAAAACATAACCTGAGTTAGAGATACTAACTGTGTATTCTCCTAATTCTGTCCAGTGACATAAATATACTCCATATATTGATACCATACATATATGTTTCAATAAAAATTTGAAGTTATATGCTGACATAACAAAGGATCAAGTGAATGTACTTATTGTTTTAACTTAGCAGTTTTGTAAGAGATTTGGAAATTTTGCTGAAAATTGTTGAAAATTATAGTTTGAAGATTATTTCTTGACATTTCCAAGCATATACGGTAACTGTATTTCCTGGGTAATAGCATGTTTGAGTTCTCTTTCACTTATTTAATGTCATGGCTCACTCACCACGTGCTCCTTCTTTAGCTTTCACAATCTCTGACGCTTTGCATAGGCTCCTGAGGTCAAGGCTGGCTGCTGAGAGCTCTATTTATAGGGTTTCTCTGGAGATGGACAGGGCTGAGCACCTCAGACAGCTGAACTGAGACAGGATGGAGTCACAGTCCCAATTCCTCCTCTTCCTGGTACTCTGGGTCTCAGGTGCGAGGTTTAAAAAAGTAATTTTTTAAAAGTGAACAATGACATTTTCAGGTGGAAGGAAAAAAATTGTTTAAACCTTTCTTATTTTTTGGTAAATAAGAAACTAAACACTTCTGATTTTTAATATATTAGTAATGCAATGTAAATTCCTAATTACAGGTATCTGTGGAGACATCATAATGACTCAGTCTCCAGGATCCCTGGCTGTGTCAGCAGGAGAGAGCACCACCATCAGCTGCAAGTCCAGTCAGAGTCTTTTATCAAGCTCCAACCAGAAGAACTACTTGTCCTGGTACCAGCAGAAACCAGGACAGTCTCCCAAACTGCTCATTTCCTGGGCATCTACCCAGGTATCTGGAGTCCCTGACCGGTTCACTGGTAGTGGGTCTGGGATGGATTTCACTCTCACCATCAGCAACCTCCAGCCTGAAGATGTGGCAGATTATTACTGTCAGCAGGGTTATAGTGCTCCTCCCACAGTGCTTCAGCCTGGGACACAAACCACCCCAGGTCATGGGTGAATGAGTCTTTGCTGCACCAGGTACTTCCTGCCCACTCACCCCTGTTTCTCTCTCATGTGTAAGACAGGCAATGTCTCCACCGAAATCATGAAGGAATGTGAAGGTCTCAAGGGAAGATTAAGAGCAACCTTCCCTGAGCCTTTTGTACAAGGAACCATGAAATGATGCCTCTTTAATCATCTGTCATGGACCTTGTGCTACCATGTTCAGGAATTTTTGCATCACTGAGACTGTGTTTTGCCTACAGATAGATTTACATTATTGAGAAAACTGAGGCTTCAACTGCATCTTTTGGAGAAGGGGCCAGTGTACACATCCCCTGACAGCTTAATCACTGCTTCCCTGTACCTGATGACACTGAACTTCCCTGTTTTATTTTTGTTTTATTTTTCTTTTCTTTCTTTCTTTCTTTCTTTCTTTCCTTTCTTCCTTTCTTTTTCTTTCTCCCCCCCCCCCTTTCTTTCTCTCTTTGCCATCCATCTTGGGAAATTGATCCATGTGCTTTTTACATCTTGATCCTGTCCATCACCTTGCCCCCTTCACCCTCTCACTTGGGGATCTATCCCATATTCTCAGTCCCTTATTTTCACTCTCTTTTCCATCAGACCTAAATCTGCTTCTCTCTCATCCACTGACCAGCTAGGATCTTCTAGTCAGCACCTTCCGTTCTGACTTCCTGCATTTTTCCTGTTGCCTTTGTTATGGAACTGGATTCTATACTTCTATTTAGGCATCTATATTACACCTATTTTCTACCTACCATTCTCACATCCCACATCCCCATCCTTGGTCTCCTCTGTACAGGCCAAGGTGCTCATTGTCCCTTTCTACAGATCACACTATTAACTCTGTACACATGAGCACTATCCCTGTGACTGTGCCCTGTAAATCCCAGATCATCCACAGATTTTAAATCATTTGGAAGTTTTCTAAACTCATGTTTTCTGACTTTACTTTCCTGTTTTGCCACTTAAACATTTTATTTATTGTGAGTATACCATGTGTGGTGCATTGTTCTAAGTAATTAAAATGTTAAAATGGTATTAGGCCATATTGTTGTTTTGTAATCTTTTGGAAAAGTAGGGGTGGCCTTGAATGCATGTTTGCTGACTAGTACATTAGGCAACAGAAGAATCCTTTACTATACTATTAAAATATTGATTCTCTCATTCTAAGTTAGGGAACAGTCTTAAGACCAGCTGATATCTAGATTGCACATGTTTTCCACAAGACTCACTATTCTAAGTTTCAGCCAATAGTCACCCATAAATAATGTTGGTTTGAAAGAAAAGAGTATGAGTTCAATTAGGGTTCTAAACATATTGCTGCTAAAAAATTAAATTCAAAGTATTTTCTATGCCTCAGTTTACTTACATGTAAAACTGCATGCAAATTAGACACCATTTCTCTGATGATGAAAGCAATTAAATAAGATACCATAAGAATATGCTTTGCAAAGTTGTAATCCATGATTAATCTCTTTTATATTTTTGCATATGTTCTACATTTGCAATTCAGATTCCTTGTCTTATATCATACTTGATTCAATGTTCTAATAGTTCTCCAAATGGTATTTTTTCTTAATCTTTTTATACAGTGAATTATGCTAGTTGATTTTCAAATAGACAATCAGCCCTGCATAATTAGATAAACTCCATTTTGTTGGGGTACATTATTCTATATTTTATATAAATGGATTGCTTTTTGAGGTTTTTTTCAAGATTTCTACCATATTTCCCTGAAAATAAGATTGTCATATTAACTTTTGCTCTAGAAGATGCAATAGGGCTTATAATCAAGGCATGTCTTATTTTTTCATGTATAATTTATTCATGTACAAAAATATACATTTATTCAAATATAGCCTTGTCATCTTCTTCTGGAACATTGTCACAACACTCCAGACCCCAATTCTGGCCTGTATTTCTTGCAATTCCATTTCCTCTAGAACCATTGGCCTCAATCTCTCATGTCCATCAACAGATCACCCCTTAAATGAGCACTTCTTGTCCATGTAGCCTGCTCATAATGCATCACTACAACACATGACAATTGAATTTCGAAGATTCATATTAGATATAACCATGTCCATTTGTTTTCAACTGCACATGTTATTCATATGTTGTGCCTGTACTCTGATTGGTCATCCATTTGTAAGTCTGGAGTTCATCTGCTTACATAGAAATTTACATCTTCTTGTCCAAAGGCACTAGCTTGGGTATTTACAAATTCTTAATTATAATTTATATTATTATTTATTTTAAGTATTAATGTCAATAATATTATTTATTTGTATTTAATTACATATTAATATTATTATTTTACTATTCAATATATCTGTATGTGTTGCAACAGATGTACTAAATGTGGCTGTCTGGCTAATGATCTTAAATGAGGCTTATTTTTAGGGTAGGGCTTATATTACAAGCATCTTTTGGAAGATCTTGTCTTGATCAAATTCTTACCTAAATCATCTGCTTCCACTAGTGTCACTCAGTCTTTAATAAGAAAAATATACCTTATTTGAAAAATATCCTCCAGCACTGCCAAATTAAAAAATGATATCTTCTTAAACACTCCAGTAAAGGAACATTGTTAATATTGTGACTAAAGCAATTATGAACTTAATTTGTACTTATGTAATATGAGTATGTCTTTGAGATCTTTAAAGCCCAGGTTCCTGTGAAAACTAGCTTGGGGAAGAGTACCAGAGAAGTTGAGATTGATGAAGAGCCAATAGCTGAGGTTCCTTCAGTCTCAGACAGAAATATTTATTTTGCCTGCATTTCTGGTGGTTTCTCTTCTCCAGTTGGAAAGTGTGATTGAGCTTTGTGTAAACATCCTTGAGGATTTGAACTTTCCAGATCACATGGTAGGGTGACAGTTTCCCAATACCTTATAGATACCCAATTATTGGAAGAGACTATGATGGATGAGCAAAGTCTCAGTTGAGCAGGGCCCAGAGAAAGGGGAGGCAGATCTGTTCAGGTTGGGATTTTTCTGATAGAAATTTCAAATAGTCATCCTTATCAGGTATTTATTCAGAGAAAATTCACCTCATATACTGTCCAGCAGAACTTTCCTTGCTAGCCTGGTCAAATTAGCATACCATCATAGAAATACATAGATAATATTCTAGACCATCCCTCTGCTATATTCAAACACATCCCTCTGCTATAACAATTTCTAATTTTTATAAAAAGGTTGAAGCACCTCATGGGAATATAAGCCAGGGTGTTCCTACACCCTACTGATTTGCATATCACTTCCTCAGAAACCACAAACTGTTCAGAGTTCTTTTTAACGGGTGATCTTAAGAGGTCTATTGAGCCTGAAGTAGAGCTCAGAAAAGACAATGGATTTTCAGACTCAAATTCTCAGCTTTCTGTTGCTCAGTGTCACAGGTAAGAAAGGAAGCTCAAAACTGAGCACCATTTTTGCCATAGGAATTTGAGATTAAGGCAGGTGTTTTGGTTGTTGTTTCTGCATATTGTGTGGTATGAAGACATTCTCATGTCTCTATTTGTACTAACTTCTATCTCTTTTCATTTCTCCTACATGACCATAGTGTCCAATGGACAAATTGTGCTCACCCAGTCTCCAGCATCCCTGGCTGCTTCCCCAGGGGACAAGGTCACCATCACCTGCACAGCCAGCTCCAGTGTAAGCACCAACTACTTGCACTGGTACCAACAAAAGCCGGGAGCCTCTCCAAAGCTCCTAGTTTATAGAACATCAAACCTGGCCTCAGGAGTCCCAGCTCGCTTCAGTGGAAGTGGGTCTGGGACCTCCTACTCTCTCATAATCAGCAACGTGGAGGCTGAAGATGCTGCAACCTATTACTGTCAACAGAATAGCAGCTCTCCACCCACACAGTGCTACAGACTGCAACAAAAACCCCTTCAGCACCTCAAGGCCCAGCTGCATCTGGCTCACAGACTGAACTGTCAAAGGTTTTAGTTGTGACAGAATCTCTCAAATTTTCTCTAGTGGAGCCAAGGACATCTGGCTTCCTACAAGAGGAGATGTACAGATGGGAAAAATGGGATGAGGTAAACAAGGAGCCTCCTTTCTGTTCCAGCCTGCCCAGAGAAGACTTTGAGGGCTGTGGAGCAGATCTCCTGAGTGGGGCACTAATTCTGAGGGAAGATATTGAGCTGTGGAAGAAATGTGCAGGGGCTTGGGGAAACCCCACTCACAGAACTCTTCCCTGTCTAGCAAGAAACAATTATGGAAAAATAAAAGCCCTGTCCCAGAACTGAGCAAACCTTTAAAGACAGTGATTATGTTCCCAAGGTGAAGAACTGCAGAGTTAATGCCAACATGTGTTTATCATTTTGAGAACTCTGAAATTATTTTTACTTCATTTTTGTTGACTCTGTATCACAGTGGAATTAGATGGGCCTTATAAATATGCAAAAGGTATAAAGGATCCAAATTATGACAAAGTTTTCTCATTCTTGTTCCCTTCTTGTAGTATCTAACCCTTCTTTTGAGGGGCTGACACCCAGAATAAATATGTAGAAAGCATGACATCTTCATCCTCAAAGGCAATTACCTCTGACTTTCAGTAGGGATCCAGAATCACAGAAAACAAAATCAAGACACTTGAAGGTGCCCTAACAGTGACTACAGAACTCCAGGTGCCCCAGCCTGAGGATTCAGGGAGGTGTAGAGATGGGAAAACAAAACATCAATGGTATGTGTGCTGTGGTTTTCATATTGAGTCCTTGGGGTAATTCCCCACTGAGGTACGCAATTAGAGGATGGCAAGGAGGCTGGACAATAGGTCACAACTTGGTAATCATGGAGACCCACCAAATCACAGCCAGGATCTGATGATAGAAAAGGATATAAAAGAGAGGGACCACTGACTTTGGGAGATTACAGCCTCTTGCTCTTGCAGTGGTCCGACCTGTATGCCACACATATCTTCACTTCTCTTACTTCTTTTCGTGCTTCACTTTTTCTTCACTTCTTTTTCTTTCACTTTAAATAAACACTGAATTTTCAAGATCAACAAATGTCCCATCCAACTGTTTGACTGGAAGAGCAAGAGCCTTAAACCCCTGGACACTTCAGCAACCAATAACACCACCACCCTATGTGAGCCGCGCAGTTGCCTGGGGCCCTTGTGAGTGTTCTGGGGAGTTTCTGAGATTTGGACTGGGCCCTCTGTGCTGCTGGCACAGGGACACTGGATCAACTGAATCCTAGAACTCAAGAAATTCTCTTAGAGTACTACTGTGAAATAACAATATCAAGCCACTACAATTAGCTTTAGCTGCTCATGGTAAAATACAGCTGATCATCTAAGTGATCCACCACTTCCTATGAGAACTGTCTAGACAGAGTTTTGCTAGTTAGACCTAGGTTTTTCTTTAGTATATTTTACTTTATTTATTTGTGTGTGTGTGTGTGTGTGTGTGTTACTAGTGATATTTTGAGACAGGTTCTCACTAAGTCACTAAATTGCCCAGGCTGGGCTCATCCTGTGATTCTCTTGCCTCAGCCTCCCAAAGTGCTTGGATTGCATGTGTATGGCCCCATACCTGGCTATACCTAGATCATTCTATTGTGCCAAAAGTTTTTCATTGGTTTCCAAATGAGACACAGTACAGGAGTCATCAATTTACATTGGTCAACAAAATAAGCCCATTGTTTTGATACACCAGCATGTTTTCATTTCTTTATGAAAACTAACGAATTGTACAGAGTTTAAAAAATCTAAATTTATTCGCATCATTTGCAATTAAACTAAAACAATGTGGCAATCCCCTTTCTGATGTAGGGCATATCATTTGCTGTTAAAAAGAGGAAGTGAGAGCAAAACAAAAACTGTTTTGAAATAAAAATCACTGTAATGTGTAGTTCAAATGAACAAAGATAACTGAAGAGATCTTTGATGAATAAATTATTTGGGAGAACAAAATAGGCATTTTCTAGAGGAAATTTAGTGCACCTGGACTATATACATCTTCTAATCAGCATTACATTATTTTTAGAAAAAAATAAAAAAGAGTCTGTTTATTTTCTAATAAAAAGATCCTACCACACAAAATCATACTCTGTTGTTTGGTTCATTTCTTCAAAATACAAATCAAGGCACAAAATTGCCTTTCAAACCTTTTATGTTCATACTTCCTAAGACATATTTCTAGTGTAACATAGTCTTTTGTCACTATGACTTTTCTAGCCTGGCATCTAAGATAACCCTAATTTTCCATGACCTTCTTCATTCTGAGTAGCTGGCATGGTGCAGAAAGGAGCTACCCTGTCAGCTTCTCTGGTTAGGTTGGAATGCCATGGTGTATTATTTTGTTGTGTCTTCCAGGAAAGTAACACAAGTGTGTTTAACCATATCTAAAAATAGCTGATGGGAAAGAATCAAAGCAGAATGACCCTACCTGAAGACCCACTAAGGTAAAATATATGGTGAGCGGGCATATTTGCAACACGTATGATCATCACAAGCCTATTAAAAAGTAGTACAACTTAGTAAGAAAAAATTAATGATCAGGAACTTTCACAAAGATGATCTGTAATCATTCAAAAAGGCAATCAACCTAATTGGTACCAATTTACATTCCATCTAATTGTGTAGAAGTGCCACCTATCTTCACCAGCATGTGTTGTTTTGTACTCTTGACAATAGCCATTGTGCCTGGGATGAAACTGAACCCAAATGTAGTTTTGATTTGGATTTCTCTGATGGGTAAAGATATTGAACATTTTTTTCTTACACTTACTGACATTCTTTTACTTCTTCTTTTGATAAATGTGTCTTCCTTTCCCCATTTATTGATTGGATTCTTTGAGGGTGGTGGTGTCATGTTTTGAGGTTCTTTTTATATTCTTGAGATTAATCCTCTGTTGAAAGATTAGCTAGCAAAGCTATTTTCCCATTCTGTACTCTGGCTCTTACTCTGTTCTTTCTTTTACTGTGCAAAAGCTCTTAAATTTGATATAGTTCCATTAGTTGATTCTTGCTATTATTTACTGTGCTACTTCAAATCATTCTTAAAATCATTGCATGTATCTATTCATGAAATCATTGCTTGTGCCTATGACTTCAAATGTTTTCCCCTGCTTTATTTTCTATCAGTCCCATAGTTTCATATTATATACCAAGATGTTTGATCCATTTTGAGTTGAATTTTTACCAGGTCAGAGATAGAAATCTAGTTTAATCTTCACAAAAAGACATCCAGTTCTCTTAGCACTATTTCTTAGGATATTATCTTTTGTTCAACATATGTCTTTGTGAATAAACAGATGGTTTTATTTGTGAAAAACAACTTTTCGTTATGCTCAAATCTGTTCCTTTGGTTTATATGTCTATTTTTGTGCATGTACCATGTGGTTTTTATTTTTTACTACATTTTTGTAGTATATTTTGAAATCAGATATTGTATTACTTCACCACTTCTCTTTCTCTTCAGGGTTGCTTTGGCTATCTTGGTTTTTTTGTGCTTCCATATAAATTTTGGAATCATTCTTTTAAGTTCTGTGAAGAATGTCATTGATAATTTGGTAAGGATTTAATTGAATTTGTTGAATCCTTTTCATAATATGACCATTTTTAACAATATTAATTCAACTGATCCATGAAAACAGGTCCTTCCATTTTCTTGTGTTTTCCACAATTTACCTCTTCAGTAATCTGTACATTTTATTGTAGAGTTTTTCACCTCCCTGCTTAGGGTTATTCCTAGATTTCTCTCAGTGAGTTCATTATTCACATATAAAAAGATACTGATTTTTGTATGTTGATTTTTTTTTCATCCCACCATTTTGTTGAATTTCTTTAGCAGACCTAAAAGTATTCTGTAGTACAGCTTAGGATCACATCATCGGCAAATATGGTTCATTTGACTTCTTCTTTTCCTATTTGTATCTCTTTTATTTCCTTCTTTTACACAATGACTCTGGCCAAAATCTCAAGTACTATATTGAATAAGAGTAGTGGGAATAAGCACCTTTATCTCATTCATGATCTTAAAGGAAATATTGTATTTTTCCCTATTCAGTATATGATTTACTATGAGTTTGTTGTATACACCCTTAATTTTATATTAAAGATCCACAAATACCTAATCTCTCTAATGTTTTCCCATGAAGTAATGTTGAATTTTGTCACAGGATATTTTTTTCTGAATCTATTGAGAAGATCCTGTGTTTTTTATTCTGATTATATTTATTTAATATATTTCATTTACTGATTTCCATATATGGAACCTTCCTTGAATCTTGGAATGAAACTAATTTTATCTTGGTGAATCATCTTTTAAGTGTGTTGTTGACTTCTGTTTGCAATAGTTCTAATTAAGATTTTGTATCAGTGTTCAACAAAGATATTGATCTGTAGTTTTCATTTTTTGTTGTCTTCATCTGATTTTCCTATCAGAGTAAAAATGACTTAATAGAATGATTTTAGAACCTTTCTTTCCCTTTTTTAATTCTGCTTGATCTAGACTGCTGGTGAGGCTTTCGACTAAATTTTTTATTTGACCTATTGAGCTTCTTATTTCCAAAGTTTCTGCTTAGCTTGTCTTCAGAATTCTTGTTCATTAAAATTTTCTTTCATATCCTGAATTGTCTTCTTTATTTTATTGTTGTTTATTTTTATCCTATTTGGATTCACTTATCAGAAGTGAGATAAAATCCAATAAAAGTGGAAGAGAAGATAAATAAAACAATAAAGTCATTTAAATGTAAAGAAAAGCAATAAGAAATAAAAACAATAAAAATTAAAAATTTTAACAAAAAAGATGAAACATTATACAATAGATTATAACATATGACATTTTTAATCATTTTGATAATCAAAATAATCTTGATGTGACCAATCAGAGACTTACTCAAATTGGCTATTATTTTATTCTACTACAATTCCCTCATTCAGTGAGTAGAACCTTAGTTTTGAGATGGTGCAGAGTCCTCTGTGATTTTTCCTATCCTAGATTCAGAGGTAGTCATTTCTCACAGGGTTACTGCTTCCATTACTGAAACTGGAATACACAAACTAGTTTCATTTTGCAATGGACCATTTCTTCTAGACTGAGGGAATTTATATTTTCATATGACTGCTATATACAGAGACATATCTATGGGTACATCTACAAAAGCCATGATTTTACACTTATATCTTTGATTAGACTCCAGAACCACAGAGCATACTTATATGTTCTCTTTTCAAACAAGTATACACTTTCCCTAATGTTAAGAGTCTTGGCTGTAATAATTGTTCTTGAATTTACATATTTGACCACTCTCCTTTTTCAAAATAAACTTTTGCTTTCATCATCACCTACAAATTACTTGCAGACAAGGACTCTCATGCATATCCCTACACCTGCTCCTCTCTGATACTACTTCTGTGACGACTGCCATCTTTGTGCCTTGTCTTTCTCATCCTCTTGGAGCTTTGTCCTCTACACAATGGACCTCTCAGCACATGATTGCTCCCTCCACCTTGCTTCTCATGGACACACACACAGAGCCAACTGGTTGTGCAGAGCACAACTACTGCCATGTGGGGCCACCCATGGACCCCACTGTGGCTCCACATTTCCATGCAGGATGTCTACTTTCACTTCCCTATGTGCTTCTCACTTCCCCTTGCAAGAGCCTGACTGTACTAAACAGAATCATTTAGTAACTGTGTTCTCTAAGGAAGGAGAAGCAATTTAGTGAACACACAACATGCAGGCTTAGAGAAAATACTAGATCCAGAGATAGGAATGAGCACTTGAGAGATAGAGGGCCTTCACTTCTAAAGACAATAGTTTGACCTAAGAGTAGATACAAAGCAGAAGCAATTTTCAGAGGCATCTAGGTAACATTAGATGTGGATGTGCAAAATCCGAAGCAAAGGTAGGAAGGAATGTCATATTCCTAAGATGAGAAGTCAACCCCTGGCATTGAATGGCTTTAGTGGAAATAGTTGTAGAAAGAATTCACAAATAAAGACAGAAGACACAGATGGAGATGACAGGTTATAATGATCGTGCCCACCCTTCCTTATAAATCATAAACCCTGAGATGTTTATGGTGTTTAAACCTCACATCAAGAGTTCCAGACAATCAGACCAAAGGGGATACTGCCCTAGTCTCAGTAACATACAGAGATACCACTGAAAGGAACTCATAAATTTACTGTTCCTGAGATTGCACCCTTTCACAAGACCCTGTCATAGATTGAATGGCAGCAAAATAGAAGGTGCTGAATCGAGGAGAGATGAAGGTAAGATGGAGCTCCCAATATACTAGACTGTTGCTGTCCTTTGACCCATAGAGGAAATAAACTCTGCAGGCAAGTCCATACCACCTCAGTGTGAACTGAGAGAGATGAGGACACTGAGCAAGTACTGAGTTGCTGAGTTACTGAAACAGCCATGTCAATGTGCCCAATCCTGCCCAATCCCTGCTGATTTGCATGTGCCCACAGCACAGCCCACTGCCCTGAGGACTTCTTCATCGGCTGCTCACACCTGGGGCAGGAGTCAGTCCTGGTCAGGACATAGCAGGGACATGAAGGCCCCTGCTCAAATCCTGGGGCTTCTGATTCTCTGGCTCCCAGGTAAGGAAGGAGAACACCAGGGATTTGCTCAGCACAGCGAGGTCAATATGCCCCGGCTCTTCAGGGAATCATTCTTATGACATGACTAATTGTGTGGATATTTGTTACTATGTTTCCAGTGTCAGGTTCCAGATGTAGCATCCAGATGGCCTAGTCTCCATCCTCTCATTCTGCATCCATAGGAGACACTGTCACCATCATTTGCCAGGCCAGTCATGATATAGGCAAAGCATTAGGCCGTTATCAACAGAAATGAGGGAAAGTGCTTAAACTTCTGATCTGTGCTGCAGACAGCTTGGAATCTAGAGTGCCATCCAGATTCAGTGGCAGAGGCTCTGAAACAGATTTCACTCTCACCACCAGCAACCTGAATCCTGTAGTCATTGAAACTTATTACTGCCAATAGTATTCTGACTATCCTCCTACAGTGATACAAACCATAACATAAACCACACTGAGAAACAGAAGTATAAAACTGAGCTGCCCTATCTACTCCACCCAGTGCCTCCATCTGCTGAGATTACTCCTCAGACATAGCCAGGCTTTGGAAGTCACTAAAACATTTTCGTAAAAGGAGCCAGGGAGGCTTTTCTGCTCCCTAACTTCTCTCCTCCTACACTCCGTCAGGACAGATAGGATAATTCCGTTTTCATATAAATGAAAGGGATTAGCATAAAAGAGGAGAATTCTTATGGGATCAGTTGGGTCTGATATAGCATAATTTAGATACTAATGATAAGTCAAGTGAAAATTGTCTTGTTAGAGAAAATTTGATTCTAAACTACAACTTTAAAAGTCCTGGGAGTATGGTAGTCAGAGAAGCTGACTCTCTAGTACTCCTACAGAAACCAAAGCACATCTGCCACTGAAGCTCTAGGCTGGCGAACCATATGGTCCAAAAAGCTTAGGGGTAGGAAGCTGCTGCTCCCAATTGACTTTAGTATTGCAGCATCTTACTAGTTGATTCTCTAGTCTTTAACTCTGTCCACATGTCTGCCTTCATGTGTCAGTGAATATTGAATCCTCCTTTGCTGACTTCTAAATCTTATGTGAAGGCCTATCAGTAAGAAACTGTACAGGATATCATAAAAGCAAAGTAGTTTCTGAGAAATGTGCTTCCAGAAGTCATGCTGACAGTGGGGAGCTGAACATCTGAGCACTGCTATAAGCAGTCTCAGAACTTGTATAGTTAAAAGATGGCACCAGAACCACTTGAATGTGCTTCCAGTGTTATCTGCAAACATAGAATCACACCAGTAAAATATGGTCATTATTTCATAGACTAAAAAAGAATAAAAGGAGGATTTATGTGAAGTATATAGTGCTGGGAAATCTCAGAGATCAGATTTGTTTATATTGAAGTGACTTTGAGTTGTCTGTGAGAAACTTCATGTATGTGTTTCTAAAATACAAACTAATGACCCTCAAATTTGGGAATTTCCAATGTTCTCATGTATACATATACATAATGTATAATTACTATAATATAATATACAATAGTATAACATTGATGATAAATTTGAGAAACATTCAATAAAAATTCAGAGTATCCTAACTCTGAAAAAGGATTAAGTTAATCTCAATGGCATTTCTTTTGGAAATGTGTGACATTAATGTATTCTAAGTTATATTTAGAGAGGAACTAAAATTTCTGGTGTGTTGTTTCATAGTACTCTGATTACAGATTACAATAATGTCCTGCACATGTCACAAAGCTGAAAGGACTGAAAATTTTCATCATCAAGAAATGATGTTTGAGGAGATAAGTGTTGAGCTTAATTTAAACATTATGTAGTGTATACATGTATTAAATATTATACAGAACTCCTTAATATGTTCCATGTTTGTGTTTTTATATCAGTTTAAAATGAATTAAAATAAATACCCTTAAAGGTGAAATATACCTAGCAAAGAAGCATAGTAAAAATATGAAAAAAGATCAGTGGATTTTATCCACTATAATTAACTTGATATCAGTTATTAGTGTGATCTTTGCACTGATACAGTATATTAAATGGTGCTCAATAAGGGGGATGGATGATTGTTCTTTGCAAGTCCAATGATGACATTTGCCATGTCAGCCTCAGTTAAATGAAATCCACTTCTAGAGCCCATTCATGGACCTTCATCTCTAATACCATGGCATCTGAGAGAGCTGGTGATGGTGACTGACTAGCATCTACACATTATATCATTATATCATTTTATCATAAATCCATTGAGACCATCTTGTTCAGTAATGTGCTTTATTTAGAATTTACTTGGGAAGCATGGTTGGAAATCTTGGCCCATTTAGAAAGCTCCATCCTAGGAATCAATCATCTGATTTTCTCCTAACCTTTATGTCTTGTTACTTATAAGGCCTGAATAACTTTCAAAACTAGTATTTAATGTCAGTGGACTGATTATCTCTTCTTCCAAAATAACTGTAGGATTCAATCCTAAAAATTTATCCAGTGTTGAGAATATAGTCAGCTTTCTCAAAATATTGACTTTGTAAAAAAATATGTAAAAGTTCAGTAGCTTCTAATACTAGACATTTATTTTGTGATAGTAGATGTTCATGTTGAAAATCCTTTGGCTGAACCGGAAGGGCTTTCCTGTTTGGACTCACCACTGGGCATGAATTGCTTCTCCTCCCAGTGTATGTTGGGTGATGGGTACCAACGATGAAGGGCTGTGACACTCAAAGCACAACATGATCATAGCAAGTCAAAGAATGAACAAAATCCACAAAGTGAGCGGAACAGGCAAGTTGAACTTCAATAGCATTCAGTGTAGTTACACAATTTTGATTTATTTTTTTATCTTCATAGTTCCTAAAGTTCTAAAAGCCTTTACTACACTGATTTGTCAAGCATTTGATAGTTACATGGAAAAACAATAATTTTCAGCATTTATGATATAAAATATTTTCAAATATATTTCGCATAAGTATAAAATAAAGCTGTATGTGATTTTAACACCTGATTTTAAACAGAAATTAACTTAAGTGATCTTGTGAGAAAAAAACTCTTTAGCTGAAAATGTCTCCCAAACTATCATTTTTAAGTATTCTATATGTCCATGATATCATGTTTAAACACAGAGTCTTATTCATTAGATCCCAAATTGTCCCATACATGCTGCTTTCCTTTAGATTTCATTTTATTCTGAGAATAATGCCAGCTTCTGGATAAGGTATTTTCATATTTGGGAAAATAATACTTAAATTAACTGCAGCTTTTTACAATTTTTTTTGTCTGTTTTGCTTTTCTCAAGAATATTTTTACATTTTTTTTGCTCTATAACTTCATACAATTTCCTCTTTTATGTTTAATTTGTGATGCATTGATATATTGTTATGATAATTTCTCCTACAGATGAAGACAGGGAGGATGGAGACTGGGTCATCTGGATGTCACATCTGGTACCTAACATTGGAAACATAAAAACAAGCATCCACACAATTAAACATGATAAAACAGAACATTGCTGAAGAACCAGACAGCATTGACCACATTAGAGTGAGCAAATTTCCATGTTCTTCTTTCTTACCTTGGAGCCAGAGCAGCAGGATCCCCAGGAGCTGAGCGGGGGCCCTCATGTTCATGCTGTGTCCTGACTGGGACTTATTCCTGCACAGGGTGTGAGCAGCCTATGAAGAAGTCCTCAGGGCAGTGGGCTGTGCTGTGGGCACATGCAAATCAGCAGGGGCTGAGCCCAGCCGCAGGGTTGGCTCCTCTCAGTAACTCAGCACAGCCCTAGTATCCCCATCCCTAGTGTCCCTAGATCAGTTGAGGACAACAGATTTCACTATGGAGAGCATGTTTCTCCCTGGAAGATATTTTGTTACAAAACATATTTGGGGGAAATTTTTCAAAACTTAAAATGAATCTAGGCCTACATTTGTAATATATTTTGCAGTACACATTTTAATATATTTGTTTTCAAAATGTACTTTAAGATTTCCATTTGAAGCAATATTCTTCTTTAGAAAGTAATAATCACATAATTTGTGATGATAAATAGATTGTAAAATACAAGTGAGAACAGATCGCTATTGAAAATATTATTATTGCTACCAATTTTGGTACTGTTATTTTTATTAAACACTGTGTGTGTTTTCAAATTCTTTCTGTCTTTTGCATTCATTCTTGTACAAGATCACATTCTTTCTCTGGCAGGTGGCTAGTATAAATACAATTTAGTTAAGGGTTTTTACCCATTTAAAATAAAAATCATTTTTGACAATCTTAAGAAATAGTGAAAATTATTCCCAGAAAATATTGATATGAATGATATTTGACCTACATTTCTATTTTAAGCAAGGGTTTTTTCATCTTTCCTAGGACTTGACATTATGAGGTGAAAAATGAAATATTGATATTCCTAGTTTGAATAACAAATTATAATGATTACATCTTCTGTAACAGCAAAAGTGTGTAGTATTTAGATGAGATCAGCAAAAATTGCCCTAGAGTCAGACTGACTCAAAGACTCACTATGGTGGCTCACTGGTGTCAGTGTGATCTAATTTGCAGCACTAAGATCTAAAATCCCTAGGATGATGTCTTTATTGTCTACCTTGTTCAATGCTTAGCATCTTATTCTTAAGCCCTTCTTCAGACTTAATTTGCTTCTCTAACTTGTCTACTTTCCAGCCAGGTTCTTTGTCTCTTAGTTGGGCTTTTTGGATTTTCACTCTGTGGTCTTATTTGGAAGTATATTCTCTTCTCCTTGCTATTGCGCTAGATCACACTCACTTTCTAAAAATACTTTCTCTTTTCTCTAGTAGGCTCCTATTCAGCTGCTACTTTTTGCTCTTTGGTCTCTTAATTATATTGATTGATTTTCAAATACTAAATCAGCCCTACATTCCAGGAATAACCTCCATTTGGTTGAGACATATTATTGAATTTTATATATTGATTAAATATGTTTAAAACTATTTTGTCAAAGATTTCTGCACTTATGGGTATGAAGGATATTAGTCTACATTTTTCTTTACTCCTGATAACTTATTACACATTCCCAAGTATTTCTCCCTCTTCAAACCCACTTAGCCCATCATTCTTGCCATTTTCTGAAGCAATTCCAAAAGTCCTTTTTTGCGAGTGTTTTTAGGAGGTGTAATACAGTGAATACTGGTGCCTAATGCTACCAATAAAAGGTAGGATCATAAAAACATTATGGTGAGTTGCCATCCTCATTTTTCAGTGAATCAGAGTTCATGTGACTTCTGACTCTCCTCCAAAGTTAAAATAACCATGAAATGTAAACATATTGAATTGATTGAGGACATGACATCAAGGCAGCCATGACAATGCAACCAAAGACACTCACATAGAGGATTTCCAAAACTGATTAAGAAAATAGCAAGAACTATGGGATAGGTATTTTGGAAACTTATGGGGAGTATTTAGCAGGAGATTAATCTAAACATTCACTGCATTTTTTATCACACTTTGAACATATTTTAGAATAAAGTATGTAACCTCTCAGGATCACCCTAGATTCCCTAATTGTTTTGGACCTTTTTAGAAGTTTATGTGGCCAAAACTGTTTATTTCAGTGCTTAATCTTCCTGTATTGTAGCATAGTCATTAAAATATGGTTCTAAAGTTTCTTTCTGGACTAAGATGTGACAAAAATGGAACAAAATAAATGATACATAATAGGAAATAAGGAGATAAATCTTTTGCAAATGGGAAGGGGACCAAGAGATGGGGGAGAATGGAGGGAAGGCAGGGGAAGAGGGTGAAAATGCAATTGCGATGTGCCATGTACATGTACCACCTCTCCATGGGGAATGAGATTATTATGTACTATGATCATATAAAATAAAAACAAAAATTGAAGAAAAATGAATGAAGTTTCTTTTAAATGCTGCATATCAGAATACTCTTTAACCATTATAACCAGACAGAAAAATTAGTTTTCATTCAGGGTTTTAGTATCTATTGCACATCTAGAAGAGACAAAACAAATAAGGAAGAAAGAACAATAAAATAAGGACTCACTGCCTATTCACTAGCTCATTGTCCATCTTTGCCAGTGGTGGCCCGAAACTGAAAGGGTCCTCTTGAATCTTTATTGTCAACATTTGTTGCCCTTTTGTTCAATCTGAACCTTCTTCTGTTCAGAAATGAGAAATAAACATGTCAAAATGTAGAAGAAACTTCAGAAAACTTACCACTAACGGGCTCTGTTCAATTTTGACTTCTTTTCCTTGTCTGCTTATTATTAATCTTTTTTAATAATTCTCAATTTTAGTTATTTTATACTCCTCCTAAGTTCTTAGAA
>NW_004624749.1:15382049-15393084 GCF_000247695.1 Heterocephalus glaber
TACAGGGCCTACTATCCCCAGTGTCTTAGTTTCTCTGTTCTCACTGGTACCACACATGCAAGACAAGCAAGTTAAAGGAAGTTGGTTTATTTTGGCTTACACTTTTAATGCATGGTTGGCTGGCTGCAAGACAGCAACTGCATGGCAGAAGTATATGGCAGAGGAAAGCACATTCAACTTGTGACAGTCAAGAAGCAGAGAAAAAAAGAAGCATCCAAGTTTAAGTATCCAGGAGATCATGCTCCTGTGACACCCATACGATAAGGCCTCACCTCCTAACAGCACATTTAGCTTCTGAACACACACAAAGTTTAATCCACCATAGAGTATAGCAACCCCATGATAGAATAAGTCTATAAAAGCCCAGCTCTGAACACATGAACAATTGGGGGGACACTCTAGATTTAACATTAAACCCAGAAAACAGCCCTTCTCTACAGAAAATAAAACATCAAAGGCAGATGTATGAGATGAGGAAGCTGGAAAAAATTAGAGCTCTATAAGCTATAGATTTTAGGAGCTAAAAGATGTGAATTCTTTAGCTCTAATGTAGACTTAATAGTACAAAGCTGATTTGCATGTGCACGGAGTACAGCCCATGCCCTGAGGACTTCTTCATAGGCTGTCACACCCTGTGCAGGAGTCAGTCCAAGTAAGGACACAGGATGAACATGGGGGCCCATGCTCAGCTCCTGGGGCTCCTGCTGCTCTGGATCCAAGGTAAGGAAGGGAAGCACTGGGTATTTGCTCAGCCCAGTGTTCTCAGTGCTGCTCTTCTTGTAATGTGATTTATGATGTGGATATTTGTTTTTGTGTTTCCAATGTTAGGTGCCAGAGGTGACATCCAGGTGACCCAGTCTCCAACATCCCTTTCTGCAGCTGTAGGAGACACAGTCACCATCACTTGCAGGGCCAGTGAGGACATTAGCTATGCTTTAAACTGGTATCAACAGAAATCAGGAAAAGCCCCTAAACTGATGATCAAAGCAGCAGATGAATTAGCACCTGGGGTCCCTCCAAGATTCAGTGGCAGTAGATCCGGGACAGATTTCACTCTCACCATCAGCAGCCTGGAGCCTGAAGATGTTGCCACTTATTACTGTCTACAGGCCTATAGTACCCCTCCCACAGTGATACAAGCCATGACATAAACCACCTAAGGAAGCAGAAGTGTGAGCCTGGGCTAGCCTAGCTGCTCTTCCTGCTACTGCCACCAGGTGAGGGGACTTTTCAAATATAAGCATGATTTGCTTGTCACTGAAAGGTCTTTGTAGAAGGAGGCAAAAGTGAAAACAGAGAAAATGCCTCTAGGATATTTCAGCTTAGGTGAAGGAGCTGGAGTGTGTGAATCTGTTCCTGTAAT
This sequence comes from Heterocephalus glaber, assembly GCF_000247695.1. The sequence goes on from NW_004624749.1 coordinate 15,383,413, forward strand.
CATCCATTTTATCTCTCCCAGGCACTCATGATAGAGTCTGCAGTCTGTCCTCTCTATACAACAAGTTGTCTACCCAACTTCAGAGAGCACAGTAAAGGAGATATAAGGCTGGCAGCATCACCAGAAGCACAGTGAAGCTGAAAGACTAAGGGAACCAATAGTGCCTGGTGCCTCCACCCAGGTGGAAGATGTGCACTCTTGATGTGGAGCTCTCAGCCTCATACTGACAGGTCAATGGGGAGCAAGTTCACTTAAAGTTCAAACCCCAGGATAAGCTCCAGGATGTTTGTGCACTAGCTTTATAGATGTGGCCCCTGACCACTAAAGGATGGAGTAAGAGGGAGGAAAAAGAGGAAAAAAGAGAGCAGGTGAGGAATACTGATCATGTGGCATGTGTATGCACAGAAATAGTGGCTACTTTACTGGTTTACCAGACTAAGTATAATGTCCCCACTCTCAGGCCCATAGAAATTGTAAATGTATTTTATGTGAGAAATATTCCTTTACAGATTTAAATTAAACATATTTAGATGATGAGATTATCCTGGATTCAAAATTTGTATTGTATGTGTAATTCTAAGTGTTTTATATGAGACTGACAGGGGAAGATTTAGCACACATGGAAGAGAAAACCTGGAAATGACAGAGAAGGCACTGGTGGGATTGGCCACAGCCAAGGAGAGCCACAGTCCCCAGGACTTGGGAGAGGCAAGGAGCAAAATCTCTCCAATAACCTCTGCCTGGGTCCCCGCACCAGTAAGCACCAAAATATTGGTTTACTGAAGCTCATTTCACACATTGACCCCTAGATCTGAGAGGATTGGCTAACACTTATGAAAAAAAAAAAACTCGCCAGTATTTTGCTATCACCGCCTTTGGAAAATAGCACAAATGGGACTGAGGGAAAATCAAGACTAAGGTTGCAATGTTTGCAATCTACCTACTCAGTTTCCTAATATTAAATGGAAATGAATTGTAAGTTTTGTAAGGACAAAGAAATCATCTTTTTGATTCTTATGTATATACTGAAGAATCTTTTCATAATAAACTAGAAACTCTATAACACGAAATTTATAGTGAGTCACATGACTGTTGTACAATAAATGTTCCTGGTTTAATTTTAAATTCACATCTGCTAAACAGTATATTACAAAATCACTTCATTTAACCTACCAAAAGATATATTATAAAGGAACTGACTATTCTCTAAAAATATACATTTTATGATGAATCATAGATTAGACCCCCCAGGTAAAACTTTGGTGAATTTAGTACTGCACATAGGAAAGAACTGAGAATCAGAGCTCACCATGATTATGACAAAATCAAATGGTCAGGGAGTACTGGGACTAAGATTTGAACCCAGATCTGTCTGCCCTTAAATATACTCTTTCCATGCAGCCACTCTATTTCAGAGATGAATGCAACCCCTACAAAATAGGAGAAACACACCAGAATAATAATATAAAATTCATAGCTACCTTCTGCATCTGTCCATACCATGCTGATCATAATCTCAAACCTAGTCCTTTCTGTGGGTTTAGTTTTTTTGTTTGAGCTTTGTTTTGTTTTTATAAAAATCAACTCTTTCTGATCCTTCATGTGTTCTGACTATTCAAATTGAGATTAAAGAGTACATCTTATATGACCCTGATCCCTCCCTCATTCCTCTTTTTATCCTTACACTCTGACTCAGTATTTCCTACTCATATTATATAATGTACATCTAATTTGTCTGTCTAATTCACAGATATCAAACAAAAAACTCCCTCTCTACCCAGCTTCTGTGTCATCACACACTGAAACATTCAATATCAAGATTAACAAGAGAAAATATTTTAGCAAGACATTTTCTGCCTAAGGACAATTCTGGGGACTAGCTTCTTTATTATAAATCATTCCATGTCTCTCTCAAAATGGACAAAAAATAAATACAAGATGGAGATGTTAGATATCAGAGGACAGCAAACTACTCCCAGAGGTATCTCTCTCTACCTAGGATTCTCCAGCCCTGGATTTCATGAGTTGGTGCTTTCCTCCATATACTGGTATAATTAATTGTCTTTTGGGGCTTTCAATTTCTTCCATGTAGTTATGTGGGGGGGGGAATCAATAGTTTATTAAATTTTGATTGATTGTCTTCGACTTCTGTTAAAGGTGTTAATTTCATGTTGCAGTTTAGAAGGAAGAAACAGGTTTTTCCTTATGTTATCAAGTCATAGACCACCAGTCAGCCATACATGCTAAGGGACCATGGGAAATATTAGCAAATAAAAGAAAAGGGATACAATACCTCCTTTTCAAACCAAGAATTCTGTACAGCCAATTTGATTCCTGGATATGAAAGAGTCCTGTAGCTTTGGAGAATATTGGATCTGAGAGTGACACAATCACTGGGAATCATCCCATTATGGTCACAAATCTCCAGTACATTATTTGGTGTTACTCTGACAATGGCAGTGGTTTAGTGCCCATACAAAATGAAACTGAATATGTTTAATATACACTGATAAATTTCCTATTTATTTAAAACATGGAAAATAAATCAGATTCATACAAAGGTTGTATATCTATAACATGAAATCCACCTCCCACACATACACATACAGACATTGAGAATGGGTTCAAAATCTGATAGACCTAACCTCTAAAATGTACTGTGTGCTCTGCACAAATAAGTATATTCTCTTACATCATCACAATAAAACTGCTAAATAGATGACACATCTAGATTTAAGTAAAATTCCAATATTAATAATATTCACTGTTTTTAACTCACTGAACCCAATTAGAAACTAAATCTCTGTGGGCAAAACTATATTGCTCTGATCTGACCTGGGACAAGTGCTCAGCCCTGCACTCCCCTACTAATTTGTACATGCCCACAGCACAGCCTACTGCCCTGAAGACTTCTTAATAGCCTGCTCACAGGTGTGCAGAAGTCAGTCCCCACCAGGACACAGCATGGACATGAAGCCCCATGCTAAGCTTGTGGGGCTCCTGCTGCTCTGATTCTCAGGTAAGGAAGGGCAGCACTGGGGATTTGCTTAGCCCAGTGTTACCAGAGCTGGACTTCAGGGAAGTCCTCTTGTAATGTTATGTGGACATTAGTTTTTTGTGTTTTTATTCTCAGGTGCTAGATATGACATACAGTTAACCCAGTCTCCAACCTCCCTTTCTGCAGCTGTAGGAGACACAGTCACTATCACATGCAGGGCCAGTGAAGATATTAGCATTGGTTTAAACTGGTATCAACAGAAACCAGAAAAAGCTCCTAAACTCTTTATCTATGCTGTAGACAATTTGGAAACTGGGGTCCCATCAGGATTCCATGGCAGTGGATCTGGGACAGATTTCACTCTCACCATCAGCAGCCTGCAGTGCGAAGATGTTGCAACTTATTACTGTCTACAGTACTATGAAGATCCTCCCACAGTGATACAAGCCATAACATAAACCACCCAGGGAATCAGAAGTGTGAGGCTGGGCTGCCCCAGCTGTTCCTCCTGGTGCCTCCACCTGCTGCTGACAAATATTGATATTGTCCTGCATGTATGCAGAAAGAGTTTATACTTTACTAGTTTAATAGACTGAGTATGGTTTCCATGGTATCAGGTTCGCAGAGACTGAGTGTATCATATATGGGAAAAGTGTGTTTGCAGGTAAAATTAAAGGCTAATTAAATCGCATGATTATCTTGGGTTAAACAAATTGGGTCCTGAATTTAATCCTAAATGTTTCTGTATGGAAGCGGTAGCACAGACAAGAAGTCCTAGAGACAGTTGTTCTTAGGAGATCTGCAGTTCCAACAGTTTGTGATTACTCTAATCCATGATAGTAAAAGTAAAAGAAGAAACAGGTTTTCTTTTTTTAAGTTACAAAATCTGACACCACCAATCAGTCCTGCATGCTATGAACCATGGAAAATAGTGGCAAATAGGAGGAAAAAAACTATAAATAGGGGTCCCGACACCAAGAGTAATACCCAGTTCACTGGGTCACTGGATATGAAAGAGATGCACAGCTTGACATAATGGTGGATTTTTCAGTGAAACACTTACTGGGGAAACATAATATTATCACTGAGTATCAGCAATAAATTGCTGGTAAATTATTAAATGGGAATAACTTAGGGCAATTACAAAATGATTTTGGATCTGTTCAACGTATCCCTGGTAAATGTGCAATTTATGTGAAAACATGAAAAAATATTACACAGATATTGTAGCTACAATCACACACACACACACACACACACACTTACTAGAAATATCTCAGAATAAGGCTGAAGATCTGATAGTGACCTCCTGTAAAATATACTGTATCCTCTTTAAAATAATTATTTTTCTATTGCATAATCCTAATACAAATGCTAAATAGATTATACATCTAGACCTAATTCCTACTCTGGTATTGAAAATTGTTCCTAAAATACCTTTCATAACTGAGTGGACCCAGTAGAAAACTCATTCTCTGCAGGAGAATCTTTGTCACCATGGTCAGCCCTGGGACAGCTGTGGACCCTGGGCACTGCAGCTGTGTCCAGTCCTGCCCAGCCCCTGCTGATTTGCATGTGCCACTCCCCCAAGTTCTTCTCCATAGGCTGTTCACACTGTGAGCAGCAGCCAGTCCCAGTCAGGACAGATGAACATGACGTCTGTGCTTAGATCCTGAGGCTCCTGCTGCTCTGGATCCCAGGTAAGGAGGACAGCACTGGGGATTAGTTAAGGCTAATGTGGTCACTGCAGCTCTTCAGAGAAGTCCTCTTGCAGTGTGATTAATTATGTGGCTTTTCTTTGTGTTTCCCATGTCAGGAGCCAGATGTGACATCCAGATCACTCAGTCTCTGAGCACCCTTTCAGCATCTGTAGAAGAGGGTGTCACCATTGCTTGCAAAGCCAGTGAGAACATTGCCTATTACTTAAGGTGGTTTCAGTAGAAACCAAGAAAAGCTTCTAAACTCCTGACCTATGGTGCAAACAATTTGCAATCCAGGGCTCCCTGGAGATTCAGCTGCAGTGGATCTGAGAGACATGACAGTCACACCATCTTCAGCCTGGAGCATGAAGATGTTTCAACTTACTACTGTCTACAGACTTAGTTACTGCTCACAGTGATACAAGCCCACAACATAAGCCACCCAGGAATGCAGAGGTGTGAGGCGGGGTTCCCCCAGCTGCTCCTCTTGACACTCCCATCTGCTGAGTGTGTTTCTCACATGCAGCTGGCTATGAAAGTAACAAAGATTTTGGTAAAATTCTGAGCCTGCACGCAGCTTGGATGAGAGAATAATCTCCCCCAGATCCACTACAATGGAGACATACTGGAGGCTTCTGACTGCACATTGAATCTTAAGGCCCTTCCATGGTTTCTACTGGTTCTAGTGTAAATAATTGCTAATTCTCTAACTCTCCCTGCAAGTGATGGTGACTTTATCTTCTAGAGAGGCAGACAGGAAGGATGAATCTTGGGTCATCTGAATACCACAGCTTGCACCTGATACTGGAAATATGAAAACAAATATCCACATAACTATTCATGTTTCACAAGGACTTCCAGCAAGTGCCAGACAGCACTGATTATATTGGGCTTAATTCTTGCTGTTGTTCTTCCTTATGTGGAGCCAGAGAGGCAGAATTCTAAGCAAGTGACTGTTGAATTGAAAAAACACAGTGAGAAATTCCACCTGTAATGTCTTAATTTAGTAAGGAAATCATTAATATATAATACATAGTGTGGCATAATCATATACATTAATTTAGGGATTGTCCACTTTACAGTTTTACCACTGGATCCAAACAAGGCTAGAGACCTCTGCTAAGGTGCCTGTGTGAAGTGATACATGGGACATATTGTACCTCATTGAGGAGCCACATATTAGAGGGTTTTGTGTAGACCAAGATCACTGTGGGAGGAAGTGCTTTACCCTGGTGACAGTAATAGTTTGCAGCATCCTTGGCCTCTACACGGTGAATAGTGAGGGTGAAGTCTGTCCCAGATCCACTGCCACTGAATCAATCTGGGAACCCAGACTCTAGAGAGGATGCTGTGGAGATCAGGAGTTTGGGAGCCTGTCCTGGTTTCTGTTGATGCCACTGCACAGCACTTTTAATACCTATCATTATACTGAGGCTCTCAGAAGCTGTGCAGGAGATGGTGACCCTCTACCCTGCAAACACAGCCAAGGAGGCTGTGGATGATATCAGGATGATATCTCCAGTAGATCCTAGAACTAAAACAAACACATAAGCTGGGGATTTAGCTCAGTGGTGCTGCTACCTGCCCCCCAAGTATAAGGACTCAAGTTCGATCCCCAATACCAAAAAGATAAAAATAAAACAAACATATAATCAATGGTAAACATAATCAATGGTAAATTGGCATCCCAATATAGGCCTATTGCCTTGGTGACACCTGTAACCACAGTCAGAGTATTATAGAAAAAAAAGGAACTGGGAAATTTAAAACCTAAAATAAGCACCTTAATTCCAGTGAACAGGCAATCAGAGACTCAGCAGTGACAGTTGCAGTGAGTGTGCCCAGTGCTTCCCTGCACCCTCACCTGAACCTGGAGCAGCAGCATCCACAGCAGCAGTGCCTCTGAGTGCATCTTACAGAGCTGGATTAGAGACTGCTTCACACAGGCTCAGGCTCTGTCAACTGCTTTTAATGCTGCTTTGAGAAGCCTGGATATTTGTGTAATGAGTCTGCATGCAAATAATCTCAGGAAAACTTGGGTCCTTGCTCAAAGAAGACATCTGCTAATTTCTCCCAAGGGAGTTGAGGTTAACCAAAACTTTCCATGTGTAGTATAAGTATTTTATGAAAGATTTTTTACTTGTAGGTTAATAAAGCTAATTACATTTCTTATGATAATTATAAAAATTTGTATCTTTTAATACATATATTTTTAGTTTCTTTTTTATTAGTATATGTTTGCAATACACAATAATTACACTCATCTCGGGGAATTGGTACAAAACATGCATTACTGTTAAGAAGTTACTATGTGTAACTTCCCATAATTCACTTTCTCTGCTGTGTAATCTTCAATTACAAGAAGATGCTACAGTTAATTTCTCCAGTCTACTATGGATACATACTATTTCCAGTATGGCTCTTACAAAAATTTACTTGCTCAAGAAATTTTCCCATTTTTCTCGCAGTTTTTCTTATTCAATCCTAGGAGTCCAATTTAGCTTCTGTATTTCATCCCGTCTGTTAGCAACACTGCATCATTTTAATGATTTGGGGTGTTTTTTTTGCATTTCATTCGTATATTTAAATACTATGCACACACTGATTTATCTTTTAGTGACTTATTAAGACTTTTAAGTCTTGTTAAATACAGATTGTGTTAATATGAAAGAAAGGAATTTGCTATCCTGAAACACCAGGCACATATACTCAAGAGCCCAGCATCCCATTTGAGCTTCCTACCTGTAGTATATCATGGTTTTTAGTTTAATCATCTTGGTGTGATTATAGGGATCAAAGACTTAATACTCACATCAATAAATATATATGATATTTAACATCTGAAAAGAAATTGTAATATATTGTGTATCTGTGGTTATTCTTATTGGTTCTTAAACATGAAATAATATAATACAATTTTTATAGCACATAATATTTATATGATGAAAAACACAATATTGTTGTCATTTCTTTTTAATGGATATTTTAAGGAAAAGTGAAGAGAATCTCTGCAATAAAGGCACTCCAGACCACTGTACTTTGTAAGTTGGAGGGATCACCACCTCCCATCAGAACCAGGACTATCTTCAAAGGAAGGGCAGCTGGAACCTGCAGTAGAACCTTGCAGAGTTCAACCCTGCAGGCGGACAGGGAGCTCAACTTGAGACTTGCAGCCAGAAATCTGCCTGGATCTCAAGGGTCTGCTACTGGCTTGCTGTGACTCATTGACTTATATCTACACACTGCTGCCCACATTGTCTGTTGTGACAGCAGAGACATACCCTGAAGGAGGCCCTTCATTTTTATTTTTTATTTGTTATTTTCAAAATTCTTTTTGCTCTTATTTTTAATTTTTTTCTTCTACTCTTTACAAATTTTTATTTTTTTCTTCTTTTTTTCTTTCTTTTCTCTCTCTCTCTCTCTCCCCTCACTATCCCACTTTGTTTTTTGTCTCCCTTTTTGTTCCTGTTCTGGCCCTAATTTAGATTTCTACTTTATTTTTTTTCTTCTCTTTTTCCTTCTCTGAATTGTCATTAGTTTTAAAGGAAAGTAAATACAGTTTCTAGCCTCCCTGTTGCTGTTAGGTTTTTCTGTTCTTGTCTTTGTTCTTTCATCCTGTCTTTTCCTCTTGTCTTCAAGTTTCTTAGAGTTTGCATGATCTTCCTGTGTCCTCTGGCCTCACTGCTAACCTTTCCCTATCTTACTTATCTATCCTTCCCTACCCAACTCCTTTGAACTCCCCATCCTGAAGGGTAAAGTTGCTATTTTGAAGACTTTATTTATTCACTATAAATATATGTTGGGCTGACCCCTGATTTTGATTTAATTCACAGAGTTAAAGGTGAGAGATTAATAACTACCACAAATTGTCATTTTCTAAGCTGTGTTTGATGCAATGGTGTTGTTGATTTATCACTTGAGCTAAGATGTTGTGATTCATCTAATCAGTTGTCCTTCCTGGTAAAATGAAAATGAGATAGCCCCAGAGTCATTAGAGACTCAAAACCTAAAGACCAGCTATATCTGGAAGACACCTCTGAGAAGTAATCATTCCATAAAGGTTCTAAATACAAGCAACAAAGATTCTTACAATAAGCAATTTGGAAGTATCAACCAAGGAATTAAACCAAGGAGACCACCAAAAATAAAAATGAGATAACATTTAACCAAGGCACAAACCCAGACTTCCAATCCACCAAAGGCAAATTCTGGGGAAACCAGGTGGAAAAGTCTGATAATCACCTGGACACCCTGAACTAATAACACAGGAAGAAACAAAACAGATAAATGAAGCTCTAGAAAAATTGAAAACAGGAATAATTTCCCAGATAACTACAAAGATGGTGAGCAGAGTGGAAAAAATAATTAGAGGCTCTGAAACAGAAAGATAAAAAATAGATGAGCTCAGAAACATGTTAGAAGCCATAAATGCCCAGCATAAGAAAGAAATGGAAACCATGCTTGCCCAAGATAGGAAAGAAATGGAATGCATGAAACAGATTCAAACAGATATCCAGGAGATTAAAAACTCCATTGAAAGTATTCACAGCAGATTGAGCAAATGTGAATATAAAATATCAGATATAGAAGATAGGACTGTGGTTAGTGACCATGAATACAGAGATTTCTTAAAAATAGTAAAGGATCACAGAAATCAATCCATCAGCTGCTAGATGATGCAAAGAAGAATAACATAAGACTGATAGGAGTCCAGAAAAAAGCAGGAGAAAGTACAAAAGACATAAAAAAAATAACTGTTCACAGAAGTAATAGTAGAAAACTTCCCAAACAGTGGCAGAGAATTGGACATACAGATAACTGAGGCATATAGAACTCTAACTAGCCACTATAAAAAAAGCTACACCTAGACATATAATAGTCAAGATCCCAGAAACCCAACAGAAGAACAAAATACTACAAGCAGTTAGAGAAAAGAAACAAATTACATACAAAGGAAAGCCCATCAGAATCACA
>NW_004624749.1:15393184-15413113 GCF_000247695.1 Heterocephalus glaber
ATTAGATACTTCCATGACAAAGAACACCTGAGAAATTTCATGAACACCAAACCAGCACTCCAAACAATTCTAAACAATATCCTAGAAAAAGACAATGAAGGTCACAACTCCATGAAGCCCAACAGAGCAAAGACACCAGGCAAGGTGAGAAACTAAAGGGAAAGGGGGAAAAATAAAAAATAAAAACGCCACCAACAGTAAAACATCATGACAAGGATGAGTCAATATCTATCAATAATAACCATCAATGTTAATTGCCTCAATTCACCAATCAAAAGAAATACACTGGCAGAATGTATTAAGAAGCAAAATCCAGGGCTAGGGATTTACCTCAGTGTTTGTGACACCTGCCTTGCAAGCACAACATCCTAAGTTTGATCTCCAGTACCAAAAAAAAAAGAAGCAAAATCCAACAATATGATATTATACAAGAAACACACCTAACTCAAAAAGAAATTCATAGACTGAAAATAAAAGGGTGAAAAACAGTTCTCCATATGACAGGAACCCAGAAAAAAGCAGGGTTAGCAATCTTGTTTGCAGACAAAGTAGATTTCAAACCAAAACTAATTAAGAGAGACAAAGATGGTCACTACAACCTTGTGAAAGGAACAATCTAAGAGGAAGAAATGACAATCATAAATATATATGCACCAAATACAAATGCCCCCAACTATTCAAAACAAATATTAATGGACATGAAAAACCATATAAGCACTAATACAATTGTAATGGGGGACCTCAAGACCCCACTATCACAAATAGACAGATCATCTAGATAAAACATCAACAGGGAAATTCTAGAACTGAATGAAGCTATTGAACAAATGGACTTAATAGGTGTTTGCAGAGTCTTTCACTCCACAAAATCAGAGTATACATTCTTTTCAGCTGCACATGGGTCATTCTCCAAAACAGATCACATCCTAGCTCATAAGACATGCTTAAGTAAATGTAAGAGAATTTAAGTTACCCTCTGTATATTAGCAGAACATAGTGCAATAAAATTGGAGATCAATAGCGTTAAGAAACTGGAAAATCCCCACAAAAACATGGAAATTGAAAAACATCTCCTGAACAACCAATGGGTCACAGAGGAAATTAAAAAAGAAATTAGACAATTTCTGCAAGTAAATGATAATGCTTGCAAACATACAGGAATCTATGGGACACAATGAAAGCAGTTCTATGAGGGAAATTCAGAGCAGTGAATGCCCATATTAGGAAAACAGAGAGAGCTCAAATAAACAACCTAATGCTAAACCTTAAACTCCTAGAAAAAGAAGAGTATGACAAACCCAAAGCTCATACAAGAGGAAATTGTAAAGATCAGAGCAGAAGTCAATGCAAGGGAGACTAAGAGAACAATACAAAAATTAATAAATCAAAAAGATAGTTTTTTGAAAGAATAAATAAAATCAATAAAACTTTAGACAACCTTATCAAAAAAAGGAAAGGAGAGGCTCAAATCCTTGCAATTAAGAATGAAAAAGGTGAAGTCATAACAGATCCAACAGAAATCTAGAGATTCATCAATACTAACTTCAAGAACCTGTACTCTAATAAAATGGAAAACACAGAAGAAATGGACAGATTCCTAAATACATATGAATTGCCAAACTTGAATGAAGAAGATATAAAAATTCTAAATACCCCAATTACAATGAGTGAAAATGAAAATATAATTAAAAAGTTATCAACAAAGGAAAACCCAGGTCCTGATGGCTTCACTGCTAAATTCTACAATGCATTTAGAGAGGAACTATTGTCATTACTCTTTAATCTCATCAGTGAAATTGAATGGGAGGCAATACTTCGAAATTCATTTCTGGAAGCAAGTGTTACTTTGATTCCAAAGCCAGGGAAAGACCCAACCAAAAAAGCAAACTGCAGGCCAATCTCCCTAATGAACATAGATGCAAAAATTCTCAATAAGATACTGGCAAACAGAATACAGAGGAGTATCTAGAAGATCATACACCCTGACCAAGTTGGATTTATCCCAGGGATGCAAGGAGGGTTCACCATACATAAATCAATAAATGTAATACACTGTATTAACAGAGTCAAGGACAAAAACCATATGATCATCTCAAAAGATGCAGAAAAAGCATTTGACAAAATTCAACCCCCATTCATGATAAAAACCCTACAGAAAATGGAAATAGAAGGTCTTTATTTCAACCTGATTAAGGCTATCTATGAAAAACCAACAGCCACAATCATGCTCAATGGTCAAAAACTGAAAACTTCCACACTAAAATCAGGAACAAGACAAGGTTGCCCACTATCACCACTCCTTTTCAATATAGTTCTGGAAACATTAGCCACAGCAATTAGAAAAGAGAAAGAAATAAAAGGAATAAAGATAGGAAAGGAAGAAGTGAAACTGTCATTATTTGCTGATGAAGTGATACTTTACATAGAAGACCCAAAGTACTCTGCCAAAAGACTTCTAAACTTAATTGACAGATTCAGTAGAGTAGCTGGATACAAGGTCAACACTCAAAAAACAATAGCCTTCTTTTACGCAAATAACAGTCTCACTGAGAGAGAAATTAGGGAAAAAATTCCTTTTAAAATAGCATCCAGAAAAATGAAATATCTAGGAATCAATCTGACAAAGGAAGCAAAAGACCTCTACACTGAAAACTACAGCGCTCTAAAAAAAAAGAGATTGAAGAGGATATAGGAAAATGGAAAGACATCACTATTCCTGGGTAGAAAGAACCAATATATTGAAAATGGCCGTATTTCCAAAACTGCTATATAGATTTAATGCAATGCCAGTTGAAATTCCATCAATATATTTCACAGAACTAGAGAAAACAATCCAAAAATTCATTTGGAACCAGAAGAGACCTAGAATAGCAAATGCAATTCTAGGCCACAGAGACATGGCAGGGGATGTCACAATCCCCAACTTGAAACTATGCTACAAAGCTACTGTGATTAAAAACAGCATGGTACTAGCAAAGAAATAGACCTGTGAATCAGTGGAATAGATTAGAAGATGCAGAAACAACTCCAGACCTACTCAGCCACCTCATCTTTGACAAAGTATCCAACCACCCTCACTGGAAGAAAGATAGCCTCTTTAATAAATGGTGTTGGAAAAACTGCATTTCAACCTGCCAAAGAATAAAACTAGACTCATATCTATTGCCATACACTAAACTAAGACTGAAGTAGATTAAAGATTTAAATATTAATACAGAAACACTAAACTTGCTGGAAGATAATTTAGATAGACCTCTTGAAGACATTGGCATAGGAAAAGACTTTATGAACAAAACCTCAGTAGCATGAGAAATAGCACAAAGAATCAACAACTGGGATCTCATCTTATTAAAAATTTTCTGCACTGCAAGAAAAACCACCCACAGAACTAAGAGACAACCTACAATGTGGGGAAAAAAAATTTTAGCAGCTGTACCTCAGACAAAAGACCACTATCTAGAATATATAAAGAACTTAAAAAAATCAGACCCCCCAAATTTAAAGACCCAATTCAAAATTGGCACCTGAAATGAACAGATATTTCTCAAAGAAGTAAAAGCATCAAATAAACATATGAAAAAATGTTCAACATTTCTAGTCATTCAAGAGATGCAGATGAAAGCAACACTGAGATTCCACTTCACTCCAGAAAGAATGGCTGCTATCAAGAAATCAACCAAAAACAAATGTTGGCGGGGGTGTGGGAAGAAAGGAACCCTTCTCCATTGTTGGTGGGAGTGCAGACTGGTGAAACCACTGTGGAAATCCGTATGGAGATACCTCAAAGAACTAGGACTAGAGGTCCTATTTGATCCAGGTATTCTCCTGCTGGGTATTTCCCCCAATGAATTAAAATAATCATACCACAGCGATATATGTGCACCCAAATTTACAATGGCACAGTTTGTAATAGCAAAATCTTGGAAACAGCCCAAGTTCCCATTAACTGGAAACTGGATAAAGAAGATTTGGTTTTTTTATAAAGTGGAATACTACTCAGCCATAAAGAATGACAAACTAGAGACATTTATAGCTAAATGGGTGCATATTGAGGATGCACACTTAAGTGAAATAAATAGGACACACATGTGTAAATACCAAATGGTTTCTCTGGTATGAGAAACTGAAGGTGTAAATAAAAATTAAAATGATTAAAATGAATAATTGATAATTTTAAATAGGAAGGAAAGGTCCAAAGGGATATGCAAAGTGGAAGGGAAAGGGGAAAGGAAAAAAGAGAAAGGAAAAATTATGAGAAAAGGAAAAAATGGAAACAAAGTCTTTGTAAATAGGGAAGGTTGGAGGGGGTGAAGGGAGTACAGGGAATGGGGAAAAAATAAGAATCAAGATACATCATGTACAGGTACAAGTACTCAATGATAAATGTAAATGTATTGTATACCTAAAATATACCAATAACAGAATTTAAGAACTATGTATTAGTACAGGTGTTATACAGAACAGTATGGAGTTTTATCAAAAAGCTAAAAATAGAACTAACATATGATCTTACATATTCTCTTCTGGGTCTATATTCAAAGGTAATGAAATCAGCATACTAAGGAGATACCTGCATACCTATGTATATTATGCCATTATTATCATTATTGTTGTTGTTATTATTATTATGCCATTATTATTATCACAACAGATAAAGTACAAAATCAGCCTAGGTGCCCATCATTAGATGAATGTATAAAGACAATATGGTATGTATACACAATGGAATACTATTCAACCATAAAAAAGAATAAAATCCTGACATTTGCAGCAAAATGAATGGAATTGGATGACACTATATTAATTTAAACAATTGGACACCAGAAAAACAAATAGTACGTAATCTCTCCATGTAGTTTGATGGTTGGTTTACAGTTCTATGAAATGCAGAACTCAAGATCATTTCCCTTGATGGTCTATGCAGATGATTCCCTATGAACTGTTTTTCAGTGAGTAGACCTTCATCTTTATATGCACACTTGAATATCTTAGAAAAAAGGTACTATGTATGATGCCACCAGTCAGATGTCATATTCTACTAAAAGTCATTATTATTTATGGTAAAAGGGACTGTGTTCTTTACACACAATGAGGTTTGTGTGCTTTTCTCTCATATGGAATTTCTCCAACCTATTTATGTGTACCAGTAGAAAATTCAAACAGGAGATTATAAATGACCAGACCTGCCCATATGTGTTAGTTTCTAATAAGTATTTTTAAAAATTACCAGAAATTTGGGGTTTAAAACAATTTAATCTACCACAGTCCTAGGGACTACAAATCTGGAGTAAGTTTCAATGAGTCAAGAGCAGGGTATCAGCCAGTGGGACTACATCATAGAGGTTTAGCATAGAGTCTGTTCCTTGTCTTTTTCAGCTTCTGAAGGTTGCCATTTTCCTTGGCTATGGCCATAGCATTCCAGGGTCGGACCTCAGTTCCCCATGGTTTCTCTCTTTTGTGGGTGTTATATCTCCGTCTTTCTCTTTTGAGAACATCTAAAATTGTATTAGGGGCCAACTGGTACATACGGTACAATCTTTGATCTGATATAAGCACAATTATTTAATAGCTGCAAAGGCTGTATTTCCATATTCAGAGTCTCCACGGGATAATACTTGATAACGTGGTCATCATACTGAGTCTACTCAGCCATTAAAATACTATTTTTGTATATGCATACAATAAATATGTTGCTCCCTCTCCTTCTCCCCCAAACCATGAAACCAAATAAACCAACTTCCTAATGGACCCTGTTATGTCCTCACTGAAAATAATCTCAAAGTCTCATGTGATTGGAAGTGGATGGCTCATGGGAGCACTATTAAGAATGCGCTGACTATCCTATTAGGAGGTGAGCCTGGTCTGAAGAAGAGGTCACTGGGGGCATAACCTAGGGATCTCTCTCTCTCCCCGCCCCCCCATCTATCTATCTCTTTCTCTTTCTCTGTCTCTCCTTCCTGACCACCATGCTTTTTGCAGCTGCCCTCTGCCCAGCCACACCCACCATGCTATTTTTTTCTTGGAATCTGCCAGCTATTGACTGAAACTCCTAAACAAGAAAGACTCCAAATGAACATCTCATCCTTTAAGTCATGGGTTTCTGATATTGTATGTCAGTAACAAGAAGTTAAGAAGACACCATTAACAGACAGAAGGAAATACACAGCCAAGATATCCCTTCATCATCTTCTAGATATATGATAGAGTGCAAAATGGGGGATGGGCATTCAAGTATTATCAGCAAGTCTGCTATCATAGCTAAAAACTTCATGGAGACATATTGTGAGCATGAAGTGAGATGTTACAGAGAATGGTCACAAGATTTCTGTCTCTGGACATAGCCAGGATCCTGTGTCCCTTTCTTGATCAGTGTCCACCTCTGCCTCCCATTTTAACTCTTCCCAATCACTGTGCACAGTGTACATGACTGAATGTGTGGACTCAATTACATAAAATGTTGCTTTGACTGTAATTATAGTTTTATCTTAGTTAAGTTAATGAGGCAGTGTGAAAATTTTTAAAGTATCTTCTATGAATATCAAATTTCTGGTCCTATCTTAGTTCAGAACTAAGGAGAAATTCCTAAAGGATTGATATTATGTTTCCCATGCATAAAGTAAATGCTCCTTTAAACAGACCTTCCTGACCAGCCACAAAAACTGCTTTCATGCAGATCCTAATCATTAGATGTCAACTACAGACTGCAATCCTGAAATTTAACCCACAGTGTAAATAGCACTGCTGGAATCTGGATTGATTTTGAAAAAAAAAAATTTACTTCTTAAGGAAAAGGAAAGCATCAACTGCAATTATGAGTCTTGATTAATTGTGTCCATTTGTTTGTTAAAATAGTTGTGATAAATCATTTCTGTAACTTCTCACTTTAGGTTTATAATATTTCTCCACAAAGTTTTTAGCTATGATACTAGACTTGCTGGTAACATTTGAAAGGACATTCCCTATATTGTGCTCCATCCTGTATCTAGGAGAAATCTTAGAGTTTGAGTGATAGTAACCATACTGGGTCACTGTTTCCTTAAAAATTCATCATCATTTGGAGAGGTGCTTTTTTTCCCCCCAAATCCCATTCTCTAAGAAGGTTTCCTGTAAATGGTGGTACCTCAAGTTACAAACTTAATTTGTTTTATAATTTAGGGGAAGATGGATGCTTTTGTGTTTGTGTAGGGAAGACGATCATGGTCATGTTTGTCACCCAATGTGGAGTTTGCAAGGGAAGCAAAATTTTGTCAAATGCTTTTGTTTGCAAACCAAATTGTTTGCAAACAGAAGCATTCATGAGCCATGGTATTACTGTAATTCCTAACATGACCACCATGATCCAGAACTACTCAACTGGGAGTCCTCCCATGATTTTAGAAATCAGAAAAGGAGGATTCAGTAGTCACCAGCAGCCATGAGCAGATGCTTAGAGAGAGGTGGTGGCTGGAGAATCACCTGACTAAGGATTTCAGGCAGCTGTGAGCATTGGTACACAAACCTGGGCTTCCCAGACAAGTTTGAGGACCAGGGTTAGGGGCTGGTACGTTCAGTAACAGATGCCCTCAATCTTCTGGGGAAAGATCAGAGAATTTCCTATTTGTAGAACAAAATTTTATGATTGTGAGACCCTTTAATGAGGGTGGTGTTGACACCAGTTCCCTCTATTAAAGCAAAATGTACTTGGAAATTCCACTGTAACTTGTCTTTTCCTGTAAGAAGCCCAACACTTACGGAAACCTAGATGCTTCAACTTCATTGAACTGCACTGTTTAAGCAATCAGGAGAATATTGTCATGTCTTTGCAACTGGGGCAAAGCATGAAAAAAACAGCTATGGTACCCAGTGTCTTTCAAAGAATGCTGCATCTCAGGAATACTCTCAGCAGCTAAAGTCAACAGGAGGAGGATCTGTGGCAGCCCAGCATCACACTTCTGCTTACCTGGGTGGTTTATGTTATGACTTGTATCACTGTGGGAGGATAACTATCATGCTGCTGACAGTAACAAATCTGCAACATCTTCAGGTTACAGGCTGCTGACTGTGAGAGTGAAATCTGTCCTAGATCCACTGCTACTGAATCTCGGTGGGATCCCAGTTTGCACATTGCTTGCACCATAGATCAAAAGCTTAGGACGTTTCCATGTTGTCTGTTGATACCAGGCTAAATATCTGCCTATGTTGTGACTGGCCTTGCAGTTCATTGTGACAGTGTCTCCTATGATGCAGAATGAGAGGATGGAGACTGGGTCATCTGGATGTCACATCTGAAACCTGAAATTGAATTAATAAAAACAAAAATCTGTCAGATTAATCAGGTTAGAAGAAAATTTCCCTGAAGAGCCAGCACCAACCACCCTGGAATGTGGAACACAGCGCTGTCCTTCTTTAACTGGCAGCCAGAGGAGCAGGAGCCCCAGGAGCTGAGCAGGGGCCCTCATGTCCATGCTGTGTCCTGACTGGGATTGACTCCTGCACAGGGTGTGAGCAGTCTATTAAAAGTGTGTGCTCTGGGAGCCGGGGATTTAGCTCAGTGGTTCTGCCGCCTGCCTCGAAAGCACAAGATCCTGAGTTTGATCCCCGGTACCGAAAAAAAAAAAAGAATGAAACAAAAGTCTTTGCTCTGGGGACATGCAAATTAGTACAAGCTGGGCAGGGCAGGGCACAGCTGCAGAGCTGTCTCATCTCAGTAATTCAACACTGGTCCTATGTACCCAGGTGTCCTTAATCAGACAAGGAGAGCACAAATTTGCCTAAAGAAAATGTGTTTTTTCTGAGGACATTTTATTACAGAGAACATGTGGGGAAAATTTCAGCACTCAAAATGAATCTAGGCTTAGATGCCTACAGAATCTCATGGATGTAGTAAGACTATATAGAATACCATTGTTTGGAAATAATACAAAATAAGCTATGGCAATTAAGTCTTCAACTTACTAGCAAATGTTTCTGTTAGAGGCAGGAAAATATTTCATGCACTTCTTGAGATAGTTCTGTGGCTACAAAATTATTTTCTTTTATTTTATTTTTTTTAATTTTATTATTTTATTTTATCTTATTTGTACCTGGGATCAAACTCAAGACCTTGCTCTTGCAAATCAGGCATGGCACCATTGAGCTAAATCCCTGGCAAATGAATAGAGCCCTTCTCAGTGCCACATTAGATTTATTCAAAATCATTTCATGATGGCCTTAGGCCATTGCTATTCTATGTTTAGTGTCAACTAACTTACTCTAGATGCCTAGGAATAATAAGGTTTTTATTCAGTAAATGTTTCCCTCACAGATCCTACATTATTCAAAGCTACAAGTCACTCCTATACCAAGGGACTAAAAGGACTCACATTATTATTTGTTTGTGGATCCCCCTCCCACATTTCCTCTTTTTTTTTCCATCTGATAATATTCCTCAAAGTTCATCAGCATGCAAGGTTGACCAGTGGTGTCAGACCTGATACTCCCAACAAAAATTTCTTTCTTCTTCCAATTACAAGAGCCCAATTAAGTTAACCATGACCTCTTCATTAGTCCAGGCCCTCCAAGCTCAATTCTTTCCAAGGAAGCATGCCAAGAGCATGTCAGCTGGGAAATTTCCCTGAGGTGCAACAACTGCCAGCACATCCCTGGGCACTCAGGTACAGATATTTTGGAACCTGCAGCTTCTAGAGAGCAGGTGGAGATGGAGGCCCCGGGGAGAGGCCAGCCTGTCAAAGCTTAGGTAAGGGGCTTCTCCTGGTTGCATCCCTCTCCCATGTACTTTTTGACTCTTTGACAATGAGTGGGGTGAATGTTGCCATAATAAATATGAGAATGTAGGTATCTCTGTTGTGTACTGTCTTCATTTTCTCTGGGTTTATATTCAGAAGTGGTATAGCTGGATCTTATAGTAGCAATATTTTTATTGAGGATCCCACATACTGTCTTCCACAACAGTTTTACAAATTTACTTCCATAAAACATTTCATAAAGGTTCCTTTTAGTACATATCCTCAACAGCAGTTTTATTTTATTTTGTTTTGTTTTTCATACTAGTCATTCTGACCAATTTGAAGTGAAAGTAGTTGAAATTTGCATTTTTCTGATGACAAAAACATGAGAATTTTCATATATTTTACTAACCATTTATACTTATTCCCTTGAGATCATTTTTCTTTTTTTAATGGATTACTTGTTCTTTTGTTACATTTCAATTTCCTCTATATTCTGGATATTAATCTTCAGATTAATACCTGGCAAAGGTCTTCACCCATTCTGTAGGTTGTGTCTTCACTCTGCCTATTGTTTCCTTTGGTGTGTAGAAACAACATAAATTAATATATTCCCATTTGTCTAGTTTTGCTTGTGTTTCCTGAGTTATTAAGATGCTATTCAGAAAATCATTTCCTGTGTCAGTTTCTTCTATGTTTCCTTCTGGTAGTTCTAATGTATTACTTCTTACATTTAGGTCTTCAATTTTGACTAATTTTTGGACAGGATGAGACATAGAAGCCTAATTTCATTCCTCTAAATAAAAAATAAAAAACTTTTATCAGAATGGAGGGACTATTCAATGTTGCTACTCTCATAAATTTTTTTTAAATTTTATTTTATTGGTACATTTTAGGTACACAATATAATGACATTTATCATTGGAAATTTGCTCCTTTACATAATCCCTCCTGGTTCTTATTTTTCCCCCTTCCCCTGTCCTCCCTTCAACCCCTCTATCCCTCCCTATTTACAAAGGCTTTGTTTCCATTTTTTCATTTTCTCATATTAATTCCCTTCCCTTCTTTCCATTACCTTCTTTCCTACCCCTCCCATGTCCCCTTTGCCCCTTTTCTTCCTATATAAATTTTGACAGTGAGAGAAATTAACCTGATGAGAACAATGTAAATTCAAGGGTCCACATAATTGTGGATGAGAAAGTCAGAACCAAAGAGGACAGGACAGTGGAAAGGGATATCAGAGTGACCATGGAATGGTTCCATGGAATATGGAATGTAGTAGTATTCTGGAAGTCAGGAAATGAGATTCTTTAGAGCCTCCAGAAGGAAGATAACCCTCCTGACTTCTGAATTTTAGCTCAGTGAAAATTCAGAGGTCCAGAATTTTGGGGAAAACAATTTGCACTACATGAAGGCAGCGAGATCTTGATTCTTTTTAGATCATCAATAAGGCAGTTACAGAAGGAGAAAGAAAGGTGTTCCCTGCCAAGTAGGTGTATGTCCTCTGATCTTCCAAATATTTCCATGTAATTAATATTTGGTGCCAATTTTAACTAGAGACATGGGGTATTTATGATCAAGAGTGCAAGCACCTGAGTTCATCTTAGATCAAAAATACTTTATTTTATCGATCTGCTTATGTGAAAGTTTGGGGTCACCTCACACAGAAGGTGTATAGAAAGGAGAGGATTTGGTTTGCTTCCTGCTTGTTCATTTTTACTACACCAAAGAGATATAAATGAGGAGACTAAAAGCTCCAAGTTATGAAAATGACCATAATTGTTGTTATATCTAACTTTTCATGAGATATTTTGTGACAATGTTCTGCATGAGAATAGATTTTAACTCAAAATATGAAAGAAATTCTTAAATTAAGAAGATAATGATCACCTTTGTTTCAGTAACTATGCCTTTAAAAAGAACTTCCTAACCCTATAGAAGAAATCTGTCATCTTGGTAAAATGCAAATCCTCATCATCTGATGTCAAACAGAGAGGGATATTTTGCCTTTCTAACAATGACCTGCAACATAGATGAATGATGCCAGTAGCTTCTGGGGAAATTTTGAGCAGCAAAACACTTGCATATTAATACAAAGAAAGATAAATTTCATATTTATTTTAACACAGTTACTCATTGTGTGTTAAAAGACTGCTGTGATTTTTAAACCCATTTTGTTTAGGATGTGACTTACTGATATCTTCGCTAAATCCCAGACTCATTGATATTTGAATGTACATCCCTGTGTATTATGTGTCCATCATCTCTCCAGCACATTTCTGAGAATTCAGCCAATAGTGACCACACTGCTCTGCATCTTATCAATTTCCCATCATCACCAGCTCATCTGAAAACACATTTTTCAGAAGCTGTTTTTCTCTTTTTCTGTACAATTACTCGATTAGGGACACTCCTATAATATTTGGAATTCAGAAGTGAAGGATTAAGTATAGAGAGAGACTTCAGACAGATGCTTGGTCAGAGGTAAGGACCGGAAAATCACCAGTCAGGTGCTATAGATAGCTAAATGCCTCCCAGCTCTGTGCTTTCCAGACTTAACTGAGGACCATGGGGTTATCAGTCTATACCTTCAATGGCAAATAAGCTGTGAATGCAAAGGGAGAACCATAAAACCATAAACTACATCCCCTATTTAATGACTGTAGTGTAGATGTCACTTTTCTGTGCCAAAACAATCCCTGCTTGAAATGTCCACTGTGGCTGTTGTTTTGCCCTGTGAAGTAAAACTGATGCCCTAACCCAGACTCCTCACTTCTATTGATCTCTTTCCTTTGTTACATAAGGAGGATTGTTGTGTCTGTTCTCTTGAGGCTAGGGAGGCAGCACACAAAGAGAATCGGGGTGCAGAAAAGCCGCCCTGATACCTTCTACCAAAACCTCCCAGTAATCATCAACTCCTGGCTGCACCTGAGAAATGTTGTCAGCAGGTGCAGACACCAGCATGAGTAGCTTGAGCAGCCCAGCCTCACACTTCCGTTTCCCAGCAAGTTTTACATTATAGCTTGTATCACTGTGGGAGGGTAACTGCTGATGTGTTGACAATAAATAGTTGCAAAATCTTTAGGCTCCAGGGTTCTGATAATGAGAGAATAATCCATCCTTAATCCACTACCACTGAACTCCCATGAGATTCCTGATTGTAAATTGGAAGTTTCATAGATCAGGATCTTAAAAGTTTTCCCTTCTGAGATCAGCTTGTTGTTGCGCACATGTACGTCTGATATTCTTTAGATGTCTCAGAATATCGCTCATGCTTTTCACCAATTTCTAAGGCAAGACATTGTCTTCAAAATTTGAAGACACTTATCCACCAAATGCTCATTCAAACTCTTGAATCTCCTATGTTCTCTAAACCTGCATATTGCTTGATCTCCTAATTTCTTCCAATTGCTGTGAGAGCATGTTTTAATATCTGTTTTAATATCTGTGGCCGAATCTATGTGAAAAAAGAAGCATCTAGAAAAGTCCAGATGGAAGTTCCATATTGGCTGTTACAGCCACTTTGGGGTCTATAGGGTATTCCTACAAGGGGGTGGTGGAACTGTGGGCTCAATGATTGTGTCAAAGAGGGGTGGGACAAAGAAGGAATTCACATAGGTAAGTGTCTGCTGACAAGCTGTCAGACTAAGGCAGAGTGAAAGTGACATCTATGCAAGGGTCACAAAGATGACAATGGCCACAGGAGGGATATTACATAAGAAAAGGAGTGTAGCTATGTGTGGGAGGGCTTTCCTACAAGGAAGATAATAGAATGTGAATATATCTAGGATTTGTTTAAACAGGTTGATACATCAAGTAGTTACTTATTAAAACAAATTTTGTTAAATAAACTCTATGTTTGTAGAATGGCGTTGAAGATATAAATGTAAACTCATGCCATTTTTAGAGAGATCCATAAATATACATCTGTGTAGATAGAGAGATAAAACAATAGGTAATTTTCCCTGGTCTAGAAGAAATTACCCTCTAGTCCCAAAGAATCACTCACATATTTTAAATATAACCATTTAATAAACAAAAATGTTCATTCTTAGATGAATGTATATTTCTAAATGTAGATTAGAGAAAATGCAAGGTCAACTTGGACAATCTTGAAACTAAAGATAGGCTCAAAGTATGAAGGTGTTATACCAAAACCAAATAGAAGCATATTTGAATGGAACACCAATTGGTTGCATGAGAATAATTTTGAACATCAAAATAACTAATCATGCTAATTGAAAGACTCCCTGAATTCATACTTATATTTGAGTCCAGAATGGGATAGCCATAAAATATCAGATTACTTCTTCAAATATTCATTTAAAATAGAAAGGGAACAGTAACCGCAGCAAAGAATTCTGGCCAACATCACCTTCCTCTGAGAAAAAAGTGAACATCACAAAGGGACTGGACAGACTTGAAGTTGTGAAACTTGAACTTACAAAATGGAGATATTCTAGAAGATCTAGATATTCTACATATTCCTCCCTGTTGTGTGCTGTTTTGCATTCCCTCAAATTTCACATGTTCTCTCAGAATTCATAGTACTTAAGATGTGGCTGAATTTGGAGAAATGATGTTTAAAGAGGCAATCATGCTAGAGTGAGGTCAGGTGGTTGGATCTTAATCCAATGTGATTTGCATGAATATAAGAAAATGAAATTAGAACTCAGGGACATCAGAAACAAAGACCGTGGGAATACACAGAAAGCTGGTCCTATCTAAGCCAGGAGTCCTTAGAAGAGAATAACACTGCTGATGCCTTGATCTCAAACTTACAGTCTCCAAATCATAAGAAACCCTATTTCTGATGCCTAAGCTACCCACTCTATGGTATTTCTTATGGCAGCCTTAGCGGAATAGTGTACTGTCAAAAATGTGTTAGCTGGACATAATCATGAGGAAAAAAACACATCCAAAACTAGAGTCATTTTGTAAATGAGAGACATTCTGTTAAACTACTCTTGTGTAAACTTCAAAACAGACAATATTATGAAATTTAATGAGATCCTACAGAACTGTTCCAGACTGCAGGAGAATAAATGGACCTAGGACCAAATGCAACTCCTACATCTGTACTGGATCATGTTGCAAAATTGAGTACTGGAACAAAGGAAAACAAATTGAAATGGACTCGAGGGCTAAATAGATTAATATGCTAAGGTTGATTACTGTTGAAATGGTTGTATTGGGGTTAAAAAGGAGAAAGTCTTTAGTAGAAAATACATAGTAAAATGTTAGGCCTTGCTGTCATGAGGTCTTCACTTTATTCTCAGATAATTCTAGTGGGAAGCAAAACATTATGTTGTTCATAGATTTCTCTAAGGGTGAAATTTCTTCAAAATATTTCAAAGATAAATAATAAGCTCCAAAAAGCATACACAAGAGTATTTTTAGCATTTTGAAATGACCACGACCCATTTTTAATTAATTTTATTGGTACATGTTAGGTATAAAATATAATGACATTCATCATTGGAAATTTGTACCTTTACATAATATATTTTTGTTCTTATTTTTTCCCAGTTCCCCTGCCCCCGCATCGACATCTCCACCCCTCCTTATTTACAAAGATTTTGTTTCCATTTGTTCCTTTTCTTATATTAATTCCACTCCCTTCTTTCCTTTCCCTAACCTCTCATAATTCCATTCTCCTTTGGACCTCTTCTTCCTATTTCACTTTATATATTATGCCTTTTAAAATTAATTTTATTAGTACATTTTAGGTATACAATATAATAACATTCATCATTGGAGATTTGTACCTTTACATGATGGATCTTGGTTCTTATTTTTTCCCAATTCCCCTGCCCTCCCATCAACATCTTCACTGCTCTCTATTTACAAAGACTTGGTTCCATTTTTTCCTTTTCTCATGTTAATTCCATTCCCTTATTTCCTTTCCCTTAACCATCCCCTTCCCCTTTGCCACCTTTCTTCCTATTTCACATTATCTATTATATATTTTGATGCTTATTTACATTTTCAGTCTCTCACACAAGAGTAACTATTTGGTATTTACTTATGTGTGTCCTACTTATTTCACTTAAGAGTATCACCTAAATGTACATCCATTTAGCTATAAATGTCTATTTCCTCATTTATGGCTGAGTAGTATTCCATTTAAAAAAAAATTTCTTTATCTAGTCTCCAGTTGATGGGCAACTGAGCTGTTTCCAAGTTTTAGCATTTACAAACTGTGCTGCTATGAACAGGGGTGCACATATATCACTGTGGTATGATTCTTTTAATTCTTTTGGGAAGATACCCAGCAGGAAAATAGCTAGGTCAAATGGGACATCAAATCCTAGTTCTTTGAGGTATCTCCATACTAATTTCCACAGTGGTTGTACCAGTCTACACTCCCACCAACAGTAGAGAATGGTTCCTTTTTCCCCACAGCCTTGCTAGCATTTCTTATTGGATGATTTCATGATAACATTCACTTTTTCTGGGGTGAGGGTATTTCATAACAGCCATTCTTTCTGGGGTGAAATGGAATCTCAATATTGTCTTCACTTGGATCTCTCGAATGACTAATGATGTTGAACATTTTTTCATATATTTATTTGCTGTTTCTACTTCTTTGTCTGAGAAATGTCTGTTCATTTCACATGTCCATTTTGGGATTGGATCTTAAATTTGAGAGTTCTGATTTTTTTTAAGTTCTTCATATATTCTCGATAGTAGACCTTTGAATGAGGAACAGCTGGTAAAATTTTTTCCAACATTGTGGATTGCCTCTTCACACTGTAGGTGGTTTCTCTTTCTGTGGAGATTTTGAGTAAGATGAGATCCCATTTGTTGGTTCTTTGTGCTAGTTCACGTGTGGCTGAGGTTTTGTTCATAAAATCTTTTCCTATGTCTTCAAGGATTCTACCTAACCTCTCTTCCAGTCTGTTTAGTGTTTCTATTTTAACATTTAGATATTTGATCCATTTTGATTTTAGTTTAGTGCATGGCAAGAGATATAGATCTAGTTTTCATCTTTGGCAAGTTGAAACCCAATTTTTCCAGCACCATTTATTAAAGAGGCTACCTTTCCTCCAGTGAGAATGTTTGGCTCCTTTGTCGAAGATAAGGTGGCTGTGTTCGGATGAGTGTGTTCGGAGTTGTTTCTGCATCTTCAAGACTGTTCCAGTGGTCCTCAGGTCTGCTTCTTTGCCAGTATCATGCTGTTTTTATTACAGTAGCTCTTTAGTATAATTTCAAGTTGGGGATTGTGATACACCCTATCTTGTCTTTGTTGCCTAGAATTGCTTTTTCTATTCTAGGTCTCTTCTTATTCCAAATGAATTTTTGAATTATTTTTCCAAGGTCTGTGAATTATGCTGCTGGAATTTCAATTGGAATTGCATTGAATCCATATAGCAGTTTTGAAGTATAGCCATTTTCACTGTATTGTTTCTTCCTACCCAGGAGCAAGGGATGTCTTTGCAATTTCAGACATCCCATTCAATCTCCTTTTTTCAGAGTGCTATAGATTTCAGAGTAGAGATCTTTCTTTCATTAGGTTAATTCCTAGGCATTTCAATTTTTTTGATGCTATTGTGAAAGGAATTCTTTGCCCCATTTCTCTCTCAGTGAGTCTATTGTTCATGTACAGGAAAGCTACTGATTTTTGTGTGTTGACTTTGTGTCCACCTACTTTACCTAATTTTGTTATTAAGTCTAGAAGACTTTTGGTGGTGTTCGGGGGGGGGGTCTTCTAAATAGAATATCATGTCATCTGCAAATGATGACAATTTGATTTCTTCCTTTCCTATCTTTATTCCTTTTATTTATTTCTCTTGGGTAATTACTGTGGCTAATGTTTCCAAATCCATATTGAACAGGAGTGGTGATAGTGGACTTCCTTGTCTTGTTCCTCATTTTAGTGTGAAGGATTTCAGTTTTTGACCATTTAGTATGATATTGGCTGTTGGTTTTTCATAGATGGCTTTTATCAGATTGAGGTAGAGATCATCTATTCCAATTTTTTGTAGGGTTTTTATCATAAATGCATGTTGGAGTTTAAAGCTGCTCTCCCCTCAACATGGAATGGCTGAGAGCAAAGGAGTTGACCTTATGAAAACTTCATGGCCTTTTTAGATTGATGTCTCCCTTCCTGGGAGGAATAGCTTTTCACTGTCACTCAGAGTTAAGCAGTTTCTGCAAGAGGGATGTGCACAGCAGAAGGCCCATAGGCACAGGAGCCCAGAGTCTTTACACAGCAGGCTGTCATCTCCACCCATCCTCCTCAGCCATCTTGGTAAAGTGACAGAACTTAATGAGTGAGGTTTTGTCTGAAGTGGAATATTCACCTGAGCCATTCTGAGTTTTCCTGATCATTTTCCTAGGTACAATGAGACCTGAATACACAGTAATACAACAGGGACTAATTTGCTTTGTTAATCTGAGGTTTGCTCTTCGGATTAATTATGCAAAAGAGTCACTGAATATGACTCTCATCTAATTCCTACATTTCAGACAAATTCTTAGGGGGATCATAACTTCTTTCATATAGCAGATCCTGTATTAAAAATGAAAAGAAGGCAGGAAAATCACTCGTGTGTTTTATAAAAAGAAAAACCTTAGATTAATCCAATATAGCAAACTTAATAGAGCAAAACATGTTTCATGGATTCGATAGCACTCAGAACCAAAGAAAGTTTAGACAGCTTCACCTCAAACTGGGACCAAGGAGTATTTTAATCCAGAAAGCAGAAATGAGGTTAGAAGTAGTATGCTTTGTTATATTCAACATTTGCCTTTTTTGGACATAGCTTGATCAGTTGGCAGCCTATGATTGGCTGAAACTTGGCTACTATGTTTGGCTGAGAATCAGCTACTTGTTACTCAGTTTATTTATAGGTAAGTTTATGACTCACTACATAGGGACTGAAAGTAGCCAGGAAACTTTAAGACAAATTAAATTAAATTAAATTAAATATGATTCAAATTCCATTTAATAGTTCTTGTGATAATTAATGAATTTTATGAGCTTGAGTCAGAAACACTCAACTAACTAGATCAGCATAGTTCTGAGTGGGCCTGGATGAAGACAGAAGATGCACCCAGTGTGTGAGTGGCACCAACAAATAGCCTTGTTGCCTGAATGAAATAAAGAAAGAAGGCTCACTTCTCTTTCTTCAGAGGAGCTCCAGTCTTCAGCTTCATCTTGGATATCCTCTCCTGGCTTCTGGCACAGAATCTTCCAACTCTTGACACGGACTTGCACAGGGCACTACAATGAGCTCCAGGACTTCCAATCTAACTGGGTTCTACAGCTCTTCAGTAAGCAGAAAGCCCATTTAGACTCTCCCACACCTGACTCTGCAGGCAGGCATTGTAAGCCTGCCATGTAAACCCTTATGTACTTATTTATTTTACATTAAGTCTGTTTCTCCCATGAGCACTGACTGATACAACTGTGAAGCACAGACATCTCAGGCAGGAGTTTCCCAAATGCACATTCAAATGAGTGAAGCCAGAAATTATAAATAAACACTAAATCATGACCACATTTTAATCCCTTCTGCAAAAGCACCAAGGTGCACTCAGGTGTGTATTTACTCAAAGTCCACATTTCTTCTGAACCGATTTAGACTACATGATAATTTTTGACAAATGTACAATGACACAAATCCTCCATTATAGATCCATTCTGCTGGATGTACCCTGTATTTTGCCTTTTAAAAAAATGTAAGCCTTATGGCTGTACATTCATGTCATTGTTTTCAATATATCCAACACATTTTGATTGTTGTGTCAATCTCATTAGCTCTCTGTAGAAAGACAAAAGGTTTATTTGGGTCACAGTTTTGGATGTTTTTAGACACCTGCACCTTTGCTCCAGGACCTCATGGGAAATGTTGGAAGGCAGGAGATAGAGCACCTGCACAAGCATACAGGAGATTACATCAAGCCAGGAGCAGAGAGACTGGGAAAAGCCCAACACAGCCATTTACAACTCTCTCTAAAGAACTACCAGTGACTCTCATGAGAACCACCTTCTGAGAGGATAACTCCACTGACGAAATTGCTCTGTTAACTCTCCCTGTGCACAGTTTATACAGAACCCATATGTTCGCAGAATGGGAATTGGGAGGTCTGATCTTTTTAAGTTATTTATAGATTCGAGATAGTAGACCTTTGTCTGAGGAGGAGCAGGTGAAGATTTTTTCCCACATTGTGGGTTGTCTCTTCACACTGTTGGTGGTTTCTCTTGCTGTGCAGAAGC
>NW_004624749.1:15424706-15443641 GCF_000247695.1 Heterocephalus glaber
CACCCAATGATAAATGTAAATGAATTGTATACCTAAAATGTACCAATAAAAGAACTAAAAAAAAAAATGTTCTCTGGACAAGAGACTATTGAATGCAGAAAACACACTAAAAAGCAGTAATGAGGGCTTAAGTACAAATATCATAAAATTATAAAGCATATAGCTTGAAACACATATCAGGTTAAGATGTTTCTATTTTGTTTTTTCACCCTTAAATCCAAGCAAGCCTAGAAACACAAGAGAGAGCTGCCTGGGTGGGGTGAAGCATCTGTGAGGTTGAGCCTCAGTGAGCAGCTGCCTGAGGCGTTTTTGTTCAGAGATAAAGCACTGTGGGAGGAAGCTCTTTACCCTACTGACAGTAATAGTGTGCAGCATCCTCGGCCACCACAGGGTGAATGGTGAGGGTGAAGTCTGTCTCAGACCCACTGCCACTGAACCGCTCTGGTACCCCAGGGGCTTGATTGGATGCTTCATAGATCAAAAGTTTGGGAGGCTGTCCTGGTTTCTGTTGATACCAGTGCATAATGCCAATACCATATGCATTAACACTCTGGCTGGCCCTGCAGGAGATGGAGGTCCTCTGTCCTGGAGATACACTCAAGGAGGCTGAAGACTGAGTCAGCACTGTATCCCCAGTGGAGCCTGGAATGATAGAGGAACACAACCTACCATCACCAACACCATCCCAATACAGACTCATTGCATCCGTAACACTGCTGAGCATTAAGTATATTCAACGCTTGCCTGCACCCCTTACCTGGAACCAAAAGCAGCAGCATCCACAACAGGGGAGCCTTGTACTCCATGTCTGAGAGCTGACCTATAGGCCACTCCTCACAGGCCCTTGAAGCTGCCTTTAAAGAGGCTTTACACAGGTCTGACTGCTCTCTACTGATACAATATGCAAATCAGCTCAGAGCAGCTTTACTTGTTCTCAAATTGGACACCTGCTCTCATTGCATCCTGCAGGAGATGAGATTAGCAAAAAAACATTCCAAATGTACCTCCTGGGTCTTGGCCAGGGAGGCCATGACCTGTTCCAGGGAATCCTGGCCTCTTAGTCTGTCATAGTTGCCAAGTGAGGGAACACACTATGGCTTCCATGCCATGAGGATATAAGTTACCTTAGAAATATTTTAGTCCCAAAAATTGAAATGTTATATCATCTCATAATGATACAAGGGTTGATTGAATATCATCATGTGTTCAAAAAAATAATATTTCAGTAAAAGATATATTACAGGAATCGCCCTCTAATATTTCCATTCACTTCAAACACATATATCACATCATTCTTGCCACATTCTGAAGTAGCTCTAGAAGTCCTCCTGTGTTTTTTACTAAATATGATACTAAAATTTTTACTAAATATGATCAAAAACTTGGTGAATATGCTGCCGTCTAATCAAAAAGTAGGTTCATAAAAATATTATGGTATGTCCTTATCCACCAAATTCGTAAGATGTGACACTATGTGATTTCTGCGTCTTCTGCAAACTCAAAATGACCATGAGGGATAAATCTTTTGAAATCATTCAGGACACTGAGGCAGCCACAAAAGCAAAATTAAAGTTCTAATGGAAAGCGCATATAAAAATGCTTCAGAAAGTGGCAAGTGTTCGAAGCATGGGGGAGGGTTCTCAGGGACATCAATGACAATGTATATTTGTTGTAATACATGTTTTCCTCAATTTAAACAGACTCTCTATTTTTCTAGCAAACCATGTACATTCCAGTTTGTGATCACTGTCAGAAAAAGAAAGTAATAGTTTTCTAAAAAAAAGAAATATTGTGGCTGTGTTAGTTATTTTTCTCTCCTTGCAGAGACAAAATACCCTACACTCAAAGTTAAAGGGGAAAGGATTTATTTGGCTTGTACTTTGTAGAGGTTTCAGTCCATAATCAGCTGGGTCCAAGGCAGAGTGGCACACAGCTGAGGGACGTTACAGAGGAGAAACATTTCATGATGCCCACATGGTAGCAAAAACAACAAGGGGACCTTAACAGCATCTTTTTGGACCTTTTATCTCATTAAGACTACTGAGGATAGACAGCACTTACACCCTCAATCCGAGTGTCCTCAGGCCTAGCCCCACCATGAATAATTCACACAGTCTAGATTCAGCCACCTCTGAAAAACCATGAGGTTTGGAGAGACATCTAAATACATAACACTGGCCTAGTTCTAATTGGGAGTGATCTTGGCCTCTCTGACAAAATTGCTTTTAAATAATTCTATAAATATCATCAAAACCTGGACTATGAATACGTGAAGATGGAACCCAGATAAGACCTCAGAGACTAGACTAATAACTGATCTTGCCTCGGTGTCCTTCTGCTTGGTACCAAACCCATTGCAGAACCAACCCAATGGCCCTACATGTGAGGAGCCATTCCAAGGATTCACAATGGAGAACATTCAGCCCTCAACTTTAGTTCATTCATTTTTCTTGTCACTGGAGACTAAACCTGAGGAACCTCTGTTATTCTGTAGCAGATATGGTGTTCTAAAGACACTGGCAATGGCTTCATACTAAAGTTAGAATTAGACCACCACATGAACAGCATATTTTCAATTTTAAAACAGTTTTCAAAATTAAGAGTACAAGGAGATCTTCATTTTCTCTAAATTTTAAAAACTAGGAAGGGTTGCTATTTAATAGATTCAAGGACATATACGTATATTGGTTATTATAGAATTTTTCAATTGTCATACATAGCAGAGCAGGAAAAGGCACCAGTTACAGCCTCAACACAATCTGGAATTAAGACAACTGGAAAACTGCTTGGGAAGAAGAAAGAGAACAAGAGCTCCAAGAATCAGGAAAGATAAAAATCCCAAAGGTGACTAGACTAAAGAATGAAGCAATCTGCAAAGTCAGCTCCAGTGGAGAGAGGAGCCCAACTCCACCAGTGCAAACTGATCCTGAAGAGGGTACGTGGCTCCAGTGATGAAAGCTGGATGGGCAGTGCTCACCCAGGAGCAACCTGTGATTAGATGCACTGTGAGCCCACTGTGTGGATTTATTCTAAAAATGACTCATTTTGCATGCTGGGCTCACTTTGAGGAAGAAATACACTGTGGTTGGTATAACCAGGAACCATTTTGGGAAGGGTTTATTGTTTAAGACTGAGATTCTCTGGGCAAGAGAAAACACAGAACAATGGCTTTCAACGTCCCTGAAAACATCACTCCACAGTGACTAAATGGGAAAGAGAAACAAGAAATGGTCATAAAGAGTGGTAAGTATAGCTGCAGACCCCTTGAGAAGTGTAAGCAGGAAGAGCTCTGTGGTGAGGACATAGGCTGGCGTGTGTGGTATTCGGAGGGGGTTGCATCAGAAAGAGCAGGATCAATCCACTCACCCCCAACTCCCGGGTTCCCCAAGCTGTGCCTCTCCACCACAAAACCTGGGGTTCTCTTTGCTTTCCTGCCAAATGTGCTCAGGAAAATACTTCTGCTTGGGCATTTGTCACATCCCCGGATACACAGACAGGAGTTGCTGGCATAACTGGGTTTCATCTCCAACCAGCGTGCCACAGACCTAATTGGGGACAGCAGTGCCTCAGGGTTCACAAAAGGAAATGTACAAACTCTAAAAGCCTATGGACTGAATACAGCCCTGAGACAGATAACATAGTATTGATGGCCCCTGCCAAGGGAGAGAGGCTGGGCAGCATGCAGCATCACACAGATACAGCCTGGTATGTGGTAAGGAACTCACCATTTGGGACTCACTATCATTTCCCTACACGTGGTGGCCTTCAGTGCTCCAGGTCAAGGAAATAAAATTTACCCATTTGATCATCTCAGCCAGGAAGAATTGGTTCACCAATTGGTGAACTACAGTAATTACCTTTTCTTCTATTTTCTATTTTGTGTTGTTTCTTTTTTCGGTTACTTCTTGACTGTGTTTTATTTCATTTCTTCTGTTACATTTATTTGTTATTTACTTTCTTTTTTAATAGAATTTTTTATTTCATGCTTTTTTCTCATTCTCTTGCTCAGGTTATCTTCCATTTCTCAATTTTATTTATGCAACTTCTTATTTTCTACTTTCTCCATCTCATTAAATTTTTATTATTTATATTTTATTATTGCTTGTAAATTGTTAAATTTTAGCCTTTTCAAATACTCTCTATTATAATTATTGCATATTCTTTTCTATTATTAATGGTGTGGAATTGGTGCATTTGATTCATTTTTATTTGATTTCAATATCTACTTTGCCTTTGCATCATCCTCATCACTGCAGTTTGATTTTTCCTCCTTGGGTTATTATGGGGATCAAGCCCTCAAAAAAGATTGATCATGAAGAAGGTTTTCGTATAAAAATGAAGACCTAGCCCTCCCTCTAGATACACAAATCTCCACATAGAAACATAAGAAATATGAAAAAAGGCAACATGGCCCATCCAGAGGTTCATAACTTATCAGTAACTGATTGTTCAAATATTGATAGAGGATAAAGTGCCATACAAAGAATTCATGACTGATTTTTCAAAGTGGATGACTTCAGGCAGAATACACAGAAACGTTTGAAAGAATTAAGGAACATAATGCCAGATATGAAGGGAATATTTGCCAAAGAGGTAGAGATTCTGAAGAAGAAACAAACAGAAATTTTGGAAGTGAAGAGAACCAAAACTTATGTCAGAAATTCAGTGGAACTCTACAAAAGCCTCAGTCAGGCAGAAGATAGAATTTTAGTGCTTGAAGACAAATTTGATGGATTATCACACTCAGACACCATTTAAAAAATGAGAAACTATGAACAAATCTTCCAGGAATTCCAGGACACAGGTGAAAGACCAAACTTTTGAATTATTGTTGTGGAAGTTCAAACTAAATACACAAGAAATCTACTCAATGAAATAATAACAGACAATTTAACAGATCTAGGGAAACATGTAGACATCCAGGAATAGAAGGAATTTACGGCCCCAAACAGGCATGACCAAAAACTAACATCCTCATATGAATTTCATAATTAAAATTCTAAGAGTACACAACAAGAAGAGCACTTTAAAGGCTACAAGGAAAAATGTGTAAGGCTACTTACAGAGGCAAAACCATGAGTAATTTCAGGGAAATTTAGAAATTCTAAACCCCAGAGGCCATGAGACAATATATTACAAGCTCCAAAATGAAATAACTGCCAAATTAGGCTACTATGTCCAGCAAAGACATTTGTCAAACTGAAGGAAATTCCAAGATAATTATAAACTAAAGACATTTATGATCATTAAGCTATCATGGCAGAAGATACTTCCTGCAGCCCTACACACAGAAGAGGAAAACTGTATAACCTATTGAGAATTAGGAAAGCATCAAATATTACCAAAAACACAACAGCAAAATACCAGGAAACACTGCAGCTCCCAGTTCTATCACTGGGAAAGGGGTCTCATCTCTGAAGAATATGCACAGCATTAGTTACAACTGCAGGGGCTGATGAGGCTCAGCTCAGCATTGCTATCAAGTTACGGGGCTGAAAGAGTCTGAATCCTGAATGTGCCTCAGAGGTCCAGGAATTAAAGGCTTGTTTCCAAGGTGGGACATGGTGGACCCTTGAAGATGTGGGATATATTGGGAAAAGTTTAGAGTGCTAAGGTTGTGTGCATGAGGAAGATTGATGAACTCTAGTCTCTTTCTTGCCCTGACTTGTTTCCTGGCCATGAAGGGAATGATTTTGCTCACATGCTGCTGCCATGATGTCCTGATTACTGCAGTCTGAAAGCGCTAAAGGGAACCCATCATACATGAGAAACCCCAACAATGTGAGCCAAAATAAAGCTTTTCTCTTTCTAAAGTGCATATTTCAGGTTACACTGAAGGAAAGTTGGCTAACACACAAGACCTTTTACTTTCACATTAACTTTCTAAAGTAGTTGTAAAATTGAATATGGCTTGATAACACTCCCTTCATTTGAGGTTCTTAAGGTAGTAAACAATAATCCAACAAAATCAGAAGACTGGTTTATTCAGCATCTACTGCCCCATATAGATTATTTGATTAGTGAGAGAGATGACCAAAGTATCGCCCGAAATGCAGTCATTACCAGTCACAAAGGGTTTAAGAGAGTGGGCATTGGGTTTGGATGAGACAACAAATGTAAGATCAAGAAGTTCCCACCTCTTGTCTCTGTCATTGTCACTTGACTCATGTAACTGCTATGTTCACGTCAGAAACTGGGTGCAAATATCAGGAGTGAACATTCAACTCCCTGCCAAGCCAAGAGGGTGGAGATGTTACACTCTCCTCAGAGCATGGAATAAATGATTTCAAGTATTTTCTTTCAGTCCTATAAAGCACATCAGAAAAAAAATAAAAATACTTATTATACACACTGATTCATATTCCTCAGAATCCATCCTTAACTTCAGAATGTTAGGACATTATCATTAATACAAAGACAATAGGGTATGTTGAAGGATTGAAATATTCAGATGTTTTAAGAATGAGGAAAAGTATCGATATATTCAGTAAGCATTCAAGATCCCTTACACTTAATGGGTAGGGTTCTATACCTTCAGATTTGCATTAATGTCTTCTCCTCCTGGAGAAACAGTCAATCAATGGATTATCAATAGAGGAGAAAGTTTAGCTGGAGTGAATGAGATTTGTGTAGGCAGGATGGGATGTCCATTTTGGCCCTTGTGCTTTCTGCTGGTCATCTTGTGAGGTGAAGATGGGAAAGGGGAAATCCTGCTTAGTTTCCTTGCCATGTAGACTTCCAGAAGCTTTCCACAAGGTCTCTTTATACTACATGTGCTTGAGAGAATCTTTCATCAAGGAAACCTTATTTGTTACTCAAAGTACTTTCAATGAAAGCTGAAATGTGCACACAGTCATATGGACTCAAAAGATTCCATATTTATATTGTCTTGTGAAATTGTAAAATTGAAATTAACAATGCAAAAAGCAAGTCTCTAGGCCCCTTGTCTCTCTGTCCTGGAGACAAAATCATCACCTACAAAAGTAATCCCAGAGAGAACACCAAGTTCTTCAGGCTCTGGCATGAGAAGAGCTAGCAGATTCTTGCCAGGTTTATGGTGAGAAACAGTAGGAAAAAGCTAAAGTAGGAACTCTATAGTTTCATGAGAAAAGAAGCACCTGCAAAGTTAGGGACTCAGAGAGCTTGATTGTGGAAAATACCAGAATGAAAAGAAAGCCAAGTACTTTATACGAAGACCATAAAAAGATGTCTTTAGGGCTTCTTAGGAATCAGTAATACCCCACCCATCCTGGCTCAAAGGTGCAAAACTGAAACACCTTTGAGTGAGAAACAAGCCCTAGGTATCCCAGTTAATTTAGGGCCAATAAGGACACAATGTTCCAGAGTTCAGTCATCCAGGCCCTCAGAGACTCCTGAAACCATGACCCTAGAGGGCCTGCTTACTGCTCAAGGTGGTAGCAGTCCTTGATTTCATCCACACTATGATGGTTTTACACACATGTAGACTCCAAGTGGTGTGGTGTCATAGAGGTTTCCACCAAGACCTTGGAGGAAGTTGTGGGAGGCCAGGCAGGGTGTCCATGAGAGCGCAATGTGTGAAACTGTGAGAGTGAATATGAATGTTTAGTGGAGAACCCAGGAAATGTAGTTGGGAGGAACCAGAAATATCTGCAAAGTTATAGGCAGTGAGCAATACCTGCCTGAGAGAGAGGCCAGGAGGGCTACAGTGACAATGCTGTAGGGACAGGACTGTCCAAGCCCTTTGGAAGTCATAAACTTATTATAAGTTGTCCCAGGTGTGTACATGGAGCTACAATATTTAGTGTCTGCCCTACTGGGTTTTGTCATTGATTTGGTTCTATTGCTTTTTATTCACCTATTCCTTTGGGAAGAGAAATGCTTACTTTTTGTCTTTTTGTGTCAGGAGTGTTTACCTTTATGTTTGCAGGAGTTTATAGCTAAGAATCTGTCTCAAGTCTCAGAGGAGACAACGCATTTGAACTTTTCATCAATGCTGGGACTTTTAATATTTTGATGAATCTTAGACATGGTCAAATGCATTTTGCATAAAGAGATGGACATATGTATTTTGAGGTGAAGGAAAGAATGATATGTTTTAGATCTAGATATTTCTCCAAACGTCCCTTATTTACAAAGGTGGACATTTGGAAGGTAATTAGATCATTGATCATTGGAGTGCTATACTCATCAGTGCAGTGAACCATGGATGAACCCATAGCTGAAAGAACTGGTAGGAGTTGGGCCTGATTAAAATTGGTGGTTCACTAGTGGCATAATCTGAAAGGGTATATCAACCCCCCCTTATATATACATATATATATATATATATATATATATCTTTCTGGGGCCTGACATTAGCACATTTCCTCCATGCAGATGCTCAACTATACTGTTTCTGCCTTGGACCCAGAAGAATATAAAAGATAAACATTAAAATTATCATATGTGTCAAAACTATCTCTAAGATAAAGCACCTGATGAGCAGTCATATTTACAACACATTTGAACAGCAAAGAGCTTCAAGTAAGCCTATTAAAATTAGCATAAATAAGTAAGAAAATATATACTAAGTTGACACTTCTATAAACATGTTCAGTAAACATGTACAAGATCAATAAATGTTATTCTTATATTAAGAAATTCCAATTACCGTAATAGGTGGTTGCTACAAAGATATTAAATAGATGAGCTATTAGCAAACTGAAAGTACTGAGTATTGGTAATGACAAAGAGTTATGAGCAATTTCGTATTCTTAAGAAACATCCAAATGCCCATTGCTGAACAAATGAGACTTTAGGGGGACATTCTCAGTAATAACACTCAGACTACTGTGTTCTCTAAAGGAAAAGAAAAGTTCAAGAGAAAGATTCCTGATATGAGGAACCTGGGAGACATAAGGGCTCTATAAGCTGAAGATTTGAGGAGCTGGGGGAGGCTAATCCTGTGCTGTTGATATGGATTTTATAATACATAACCATTTGTTAGGAGCTCTTTGACATTGTGACCCTGAGAAAGGAATTAGTGCTTCACTGCAACAGGAGAAAAATAGTAGAGGGAATTACATATTTTATGAATTTTCTTACTCATAGACATAGAAATGTGGCAAAAATTCAGAGCACATACACCCTTTAAAATGAAGATTTGTCTATTTTCTTACTTCAGCTCTCTCAGCACTAAGATTTCTCAAGCAGAGAATACATTTACTGTATGCAGAAAATTATGGAAGGAAAGGAGAAAAATGAAACATGAATAGGAAATGGACAGTAAGAGGCCCTACAGCGTATCAGCTACCAGAGGGGATGCAGGGAGTGGAAGCAAATCTAGAGACAGAGAAAATGCCTCTGGGATATTTCAGGAGCTGGAGTCTGTTCTACTCTTCCTACAATCATCCATTTTACCTGCACTAGGGCACTCACTCCAGGGTCCATGGTCTGCCCTTTGGGTAAAAAAGCTGTCTACCTAACTTCAGAGAGCACAGTGTAGAAGGTATAGGCCTGGCAGCATCAATAGAAGCACAGTGAGGATAAAAGACTAAGGTGACAAACATTGCCTGGTGCCTCCACCCAGGTGGAAGATGTGTGCTCTTGATGTGGAGCTCTCAGCCTCATTCTGACAGGTCAGTGGGGACAAGTTCCCTTAAAGTTCAAGCCCCAGGACAAGCTGCAGGACATTTGTGCACAGGCTTTAGAGATGTGGCCCCTGACCAATGCGGGGTGGAGTAAGAGGGAGGAAAGAGAACAAGTGATGAATGCTGATCATGTGGCATGTGTATGCACGGGAATAGTGGTTATTTTATTGGTTTAGTGGACTAAGTACAGTGTCCCCACTCTCAGGCCCATAGAAACTGTAAATGTATTTTCTGAGGGAAATGTTCCTTTCTCTCAGATTTAAATTGAAGATATTTAGATGATAAAATTTTTCTGGATTAAAAATTTGTCTTAAAGTGCAATTCCAAGTATGTTTATCATTGGCAGACGGGAAGATTTAGCACAGACTGAAGAGAAGACCTGGAAATCACAGTGAGCGGCCACAGCCAAGCAGAGCTGCAGCTTCTAGGTGCTGGGAGAGGCAAGGAGCTCAGTCTCTCCTACATTTTCTCCTCAGAGCCCCACCAGCAAGCACCATGAAGTTGGGTCATTGAAACTTATTAAGGCCTTGGCCCCTGGATCTCAAAGAATGGGTCACCATTGTTTTAAGCAAATAATTTTGGTGTTTTGTTAATACAGTCCTTAGGAACCAATACAAATGGGGCTGACAGAAAATTCTACATTTAAGTCCATGAGTGTTTGCAATCTCCTTGTTCACATTCCTAAGGATACACAGGTTGGACTGGTGGAAATTACATATGGACAAAGAAATCACAGGAAATACTAAATTTGTTGTGAGTCACATGACAGCTGAATAAATGTTTCTAATGTGGTATAAATGGCATCTCATTAATAATATCTTACAAAGTCTCTTCATTCAACCTAGTCAAAGATATATTTAAAAGGACCTGACTTTTTCTAAAAATATATATTTTATAGTGGATTGATTATTTTATTAGAACCCCACACCAAATACAGTTAGTGCTGCATTTACAAGAGGATCTAGAATCTGACACACCATGATTATGCCAAACCAAATGGCCATTGGGAACTGGGACTAATATTTCAACCCAGATCTGTCTGCCTTTTACTGTATTCCTTCCATGCAGCACATTATTTCAGAGTTGAGTCCAAAACCTATAAAATAGGTGGTGGAACAAACTAGAATGAAAGTATAAATTTATAACTACCTGCTGTTCCTGTCCCATATCATGCTGATCCTTATCTTAAACTCAGTCTCTTCAGAGAGTTTTTTTAAGGACTCTTTCTAAGCTTTCACATGGTCTAATGGACTTTCTTCAGATTTGTGGGCAGGGTTGCCTGTTGTATGATTCTGACTGCCCCCTCATTCACTGGTCCTTTCCCCACACTCTGACTCAATTCTTCCCTCTCATACTCTAATTTATACTTCTAATTGGTCTTTTTAATACAGAAACACACAATAAAAGAACACACAGAAAACTTCCTCTCCACCCAGCCTCTCAGAGAGCAGATGTAACCTCTCTCAAATTTCTCAGATTGGCAAGAAAAAAAAGTATTTTACCAAAGAAGAGATTTTCTGCCTAAGGAGAACTATGGTGCTAGCTCTCTTTATCATAAGTTATTCCATCCCTGTATTCATACTAACAACTAATAAGCACAAAACACAAATGTGAGAGACATCACAGCAAGTCACCTACTCACAGAGGCAAAAGATATTCTGCCCCCTGCTAGGAGTTCCTTGTTATGGCTCTAACAAATCACCACTATCTCACTTCAGACAGATCAAAGTGATCGTCTTCCAGTCTGGAGATCAGAATTCTCCCTGAGCTGAACTCAGGAAGTCATGGTGCTTGTACACCTTTAAACGGCTCACAGGGAGATAATCTAATTCCATGCCTTTCTGCCTCCAACATGCTCCACTGCTCCAAGGTCCCATCATCCCAACACTCCAACATCATTTCTCTTTGTCATGTTTCCTTTCTGTGCCTCTATTCCTACCAAGAATGAGTACCACTGTGTTTACACTCATATCACTCAGATAATCCAAGATAATATTCCAAGCTCGAAACCTTTAACTCAAGTAAATCTGCCAAGTTTCCCTTATTACATAACATATTTTCACAGTCTAAGGATTTAAAATGGAAAAGTCTGTGGAGTGAGGCATTTTTCATCCACCTGCAGGGCCTGCCATCCCCAGTGTCTTAGTCACTCCGTTCTCCCTCAAACCACACATGCAACTCCTGCAACTGAAAGGAAGATGGTTTATTTTGGCTTAAATTTTAATCCATTGTTGCATGCCTGAGAAATAGAAAAAGGGTGGCATAGGTGCATACAGAGGACAAGGCATTCAACTTGTGACAGCCAAGAAGCAGAGATAAAAAGAAGGATCCAGGGATAAGTATATAGGAGCCCATGCCCCTGTGACACCCATCCAATAAGGCCTGACCTCCTAACAACACATTCAGCATATGAACACACGCAAAATTGAATCCACCATAGAATATAGGGACTCAATAATATAGTAAGTCTACAAAAGCCCACCTCTGAGCACATAAACATTTGGAGGACTCTCTATATGTAAACATAACACCCAGATAAGAGCCCTTCTTTAAAGAAAATGAAACTTCCAAGGCAGATGCATGAGATATAACTGTTGAGAGCTAAAAGATGTGAATTCCATAGTCTAATGTAGATTTCTAATGCTGATTTGCATGTGCAGAGAGCACAGCCCACTGCCCTGAGGACTTCTCAAAAGATTGCTCACACCCTGTGCAGGAGTCAGTCCCAGTCAGGACACAGCATGGACATGTGGACCCCCGCTCAACTCCTGGGGCTCCTGTTACTCTGGCTCCCAGGTAAGGAGGAGAGCACTGGGGATTTCCTCAGCCCAGTATGGCCTGTATTGCACTCCAGGGAAGTCCTCTTGTAAAGTGATTAATTGTGTGAATATTGTTTTTGTGTTTCTATTCTCAGGTGCCAGATGTGACATCCAGGTGACCCAGTCTCCAACCTCACTGTTGGCAGCTGTAGGAGACACAGTCACTATCACTTGCAGGGCCAGTGAGGACATCGGCTATGGCATACATTGGTACCAAAAGAAATCAGGAAAAGCCCCTAAACTGCTGGTCTATGTTGCAGATGAATTAGCATCTGGGGTCCCAAAAAGGTTCAGTGGAAGTGGATCTGGGACAGATTTCACTCTCACCATCAGCAGCCTGGAGCCTGAAGATGTTGCCACTTACTACTGTCTACAGGGTTATGATACCCCTCCCACAGTGATACAAGCCATGACATAAACCACCTAAGGAAGCAGAAGTATGAGCCCAGGCTGGCCCAGCTGCTCTTCCTGTTGCTGCCTGCAGCTGAGGGGACTTTTCAAATGTAAGCATGATTTGCTTGTCACTGAAAGGTATTTGTAGAGGGAGGCAAATCTGGAAACAGAGAAAATGCCTCCAGGATACTTCATCTTAGGTGAAGGAGCTGGAGTGTGTGAATCTGTTCCTATAATCATCCATTGTACCTGTCCCCGGGCACTCATGCTAGAGTCTCTGGTCCGCCCTCTGAACACAACAAGCTATCTACCCAACTTCAGAGAGGACAGTGAAGAAGACATAAAGTTGGCAGCATCACCAGAAGCACAGTGAGGCTGAAAGACTAAGGGGACCAACAATGATTGGTGCCTATACCCAGTTGGAAGATGTGCGCTCTTAATGTGGACCTCTCAGTCTCATTCTGCCAGGTCATTTGGGAACAAGTTCACTTCAAGTTCAAGCCCCAGGACAAGCTGCAGGGCATTTGTGCACAGGCTTTACAGATATGGCCTCTGAGCAATAAGGGGTGGAGTCAGAGGGAGGAAAAAGGGGAAACAAGAGAGCAGGTGAGGAACACTGATCATGCGGCACATATGAGCACAGAAATAGTGGCTACTTTACTGGTTTAGTGGAATGAGTACAATGTCCCCACCCTCAGGCTCATAGAAATTATGAGAGCATTTTATGTAGGAAATATTTTTACAGGTTTAAATTAAAGATATTTAGATGGTGGCATTATCATGGATTAAAAATTTGGGCTCTCAGTGTAATTCTAAGTGTTTTATAAGGAACAAGCAGGGGAAGATTTAGTACACATGAAAGAGAAAACCTGGAAATGACATAGAAGACACTGGAGGGACTGGCCACAGCCAAGGAGAGCCGCAGCCTCCAGGAGCTGGGAAAGGGAAGGAGCAAAATCTCTCCAATAACCTCTGCCTGGGTTCTCACCAGTAAGCACCAAGATATTGGTTCATGGAAGCTTATTTCAGACTCTGGCTTCCTGAATCTGGGAGAAATGGCATCCACTTTTTAAAAAATTGGTATTTTGCTACAAGAGCCCTTGGAAAGTAACACAAATGGGGCTGAGAGAAAATCTAGACTAAGGCTGCTATGTTCCCAATCAATTTCTTCAGATCCTTAATGTTACATGGAATTGAATTGTAAATTTTGTATGGAGAAAGAAATCACATGAAACATTAAATTTATAATGAGTGACATGACCATTGTAGAATAAATATTGCTGATTTTCCTTTAAAATCACATCTGCTAAATGTACATCACAAAATCACTTTATTTAACCTATTTAAAGGTATAAAAGAACTGACTGTTCTTTAAAAATATATATTTCATGGTGGATCATGTGAGTAGACCTCCAGGAAAAATGTTGGTGCATTTAGTGCTACACTTAGGAGAGAATCTAGGGTCAGAGCTCACTATGGTTACTACATAATCAAATGGTCAGTGAGTGTTTAGACTGAGATTTGAAGCCAGGTCTGTCTGCTCTTAAATATATTCCTTCTGTGCAGCCACTGTATTTCTCAGATGAATGCAAGACCTACAAAACAGGAGGGGAACCACACCAGAATGGTAATATGAAATTCATAGCTACCTTCTGCATCTGCCATGCCATGCTGATCATAATTTTAAACTCAGTCCTTCTCCAGGTTTTTTATTTTGTTGTTTTGTTGCATTTTCTTTTGCTTTTTTACAAAAATCAACCCTTTCTGAACCTCCATATGTTCAATTGATGGTTCAAACTGAGGGTAAAGGGAACATCTTATATGACCTGGATCCCTCCCTCCTTCCACTTTTTACCCTGACACACTGACTCAATCTTTCTGACTCATATTCTAATATATTCATCTAAAGTATCTCTCATATAAAAACAACAAATAGAAATCTCCTCTATCCAGCTTCTGTGTGATCAGACACAAAGACATTCAAAACCCAGATTAACAAGAGATAAAGTATGTTACCAAGAGATCTTCTGATTAAAGAGAACTCTGGGGGCTAGCTTTCTTTATTATAAATCCTTCCATGCCTCTCTCAAAATGGACAACAAATAAATGCAAGACGGAAATGTTAGAGATATCAGAGGACAGCCACCTATTCCTGGAGGTAAAAAACACTCTCTCCTCTTGTAAAAGTTACTTATTATGGCTCTATGAAATCACCATGATCTCATTCACTTCAAACAGCCTTGATTGATTACCTTACAGTTCTGGAGATCACAATTCTCGGTGAGCTAATGTCAAGAAATCATGATGACTATGTTTATTTAAGAGGCTCATAAAGAGAGAATCTAAATCCTGGACTTTGCATCTCCCAACATGTGGCCACCCTGCCTGCTCCATGTTCCCTTTCTCCAATCACAAAAGTATCACATGTCTTTGTCATGCTCCCTTTCTGTAATTCTTCCTGCCTATTATGAGTACCACTGTGTTGACCTTGGTCTCACCCAT
Source organism: Heterocephalus glaber (assembly GCF_000247695.1). The sequence goes on from NW_004624749.1 coordinate 15,440,032, forward strand.
GAAATTCAAGATATACTTCCAAACTCAAACTCCTTAACTGAAGCATATCTGTGAAGGGTTAAAACTAAATGTAGAAAGATCTCCCCTGTTCACAGCAGTGTTGTGGCCTTGTTCTAATGATTAGTCCTCAGATATCTGCCAGAGTTTCCTGACATGAGCAGGACTCCATCTGAGCCTGGCCCCCTCCCAAGGACACTCTCTCTCTGAGACACCTATTTACATGGTATAGAGCCTTGTTCTTTTGGGCACTTCTTCAGTCACTGGAAGCTTCAAACTCCCTGCCTCTGTTCATGTACACAGTTAGGACACTGCCATTTTTGACTCAACTGTTGTTTTGGGAGCTCACTGGCAGGGGATGCAGGGGGACTTTGGAGTCTCATGTGAGGTGAGGACACTCTGCCTATACCCTTTCTAGTCAGGCCACTGAAAGCTGTGTCTGGGATTCCCCAGCACTGGATTTTAGGAGCTGATGCTTCCCTCAATTTGGTAATGTCATTTTCTTTTTGTAATTTCAATTTCTTCTGTGTAACTGCATGGGGATGGGGGTTAATCAACAATTTATTAAATTTTGACTGATTGTCTTCAACTTCTGTTACAGGTGTTAGAGGCTTTGTTGTTTGAGAATTTGGACATGTAAATTCAGCATCTGGGACTGTAGTCTTATTCAAGCAATAATCTGGCAAGTTTCCTTTACCATCGAAGATACTGTTAATAGGATCCAAGCATTAAAAAAAAGTCTTAGTCACCTTGTCATCATTTGGACAAAATACCCACAACTGAAACTCAAAGCACACTGGTTTACTTTGGCACACAGTTTGTCCCTGATTTCTGGTTCTAAGGCAGAAACATGAGGGCAAAAGGGCATGGCATAAAGAAAGGAGCTCAAGCCATGGCAGCTAGGAAGCAGAGGGAGAAGCAGTAACATGGAGATAAGAATACACCCTTTGAATCCATGCATTCATTGGCCCCTTTCTAACCAGGCCCCAACTACTAAGGGGATGTTTATCTACTAAACTCATCAATCCACTGAAGATTATAGCATCCTTAAGATGCAGTCAACTTTCAATGCCCAACTTCTGAACACACAACCCTTTAGGAGAATTTCTAGATTTATAACACCAAGAAAATCATCCTTCCCTGGAAGGAAAAGAACAACATTCAAGAAGTAGATTCATGACAATAAGATGGTACAAGACTTTATTAGGTTGATGTATTCAGCCCTAGCATTTCCCATATACACAGTGTATTTATTCCAAAAAGTAAATTGTGGAAAGAAAGGAAGAAAGTGAGCCAGGAAGAGAAATTGGCCGGCAAAAGGCCAGTTAGCATACCAGCCATTTAAGAGAATGAATGGACCCGAATCTCATCTGGAAGGACATGCAAAGTGCCTCTGGGTTATTTCAGCTGAGGTCAAGGAGCTGTAATATGTATGCATCTCTTCCTATGAACATTAATTGAGGCTGTCCTAGGGGACACTCATTCTAAGATCTGTGGTCTGAACCCATGTATGGAGATCTGTCTACAACAACTTCAAAGAGCACAGTGAAGAACAGATAAAGCTGAGGAAAAATCATAAAACCTGCAGTGAAGTGGGGAGACTGAGAGTACCATCAGTGACTATTACTTGTACATGGATAACAGATGGGTTCTCTCAGTGTGAAGCTCTCCAATGGATTCTGGCAGGTCAGTGGCAAGCAAGTTGTCTGCAAGTTCAAGCCCCAGAAAAAGCTGCAAGAAGTTTATGCAAGTCTTTATTTCATGGTCTGGCCAATTGCAATAATTCATTAATGATATCCTAAGCCTGCCCAGGTTACAAGGGCAGACACTGAAGGCACAACTGCTACCAATACCAGCTTCTGCTGGTGGCTAGGACATTGCACACAAAGGTAGAGGTGTTGTATTTAAGGGATCAATTATTTGACCCCATTTTATCATGATATAAGATATTTTTCCTCTAAATAGGGCTGGTCTGATGGAAAATGACCATTTTCTTCCCTGAAGTTGAAGATAGGAAGGATGATTTGAGTCTGGAATATGTCTTTGCCCACTGATAAGTGGTAAAAGAGAAATGCAGCATCAAAGCCCATGGTTTGGCAATGCAGGGAGTAGCAGCCAGCCTCGTCGAAGATACATGGTTTGCTAAACTGGTTCTTCCAAGGGTTGCTTTCCTCACCTGCTCTTCAGAAAGGCAGGCTAGAGAGCTGCAGCAACACATCTTCTGGGAAGACTCCAGCAAGGAGCATAGCTCAGGGATTTCCACAGGGGATGTGTGGTTGACTTTCTTCTTATCCTGGAGAGAGCTAATCTTAGAAGACCTGCACTCTTCCAGAAGTTCATGATTACTCTAATACTGTGCTGCAGAGTAGAAGGAAGAAATAGGTTTTTCTTTATGTTATCAACTCAAAGACCAACTGTCAGCCATACATGCAAGGGACCATGGGAAATATGAGCAAAAGAAAGAAAGGAGGTACAATACAATATGGAGGATGCCAAACCAAGAATTCTGCACAGCCAATTTAGTTTCTAGATATGAAAGAGTCCTGAAGCTTTAGATAATGTTGGATCTGAGTGTGGTGCAATCAGTGGGAAATCATGCCATTATAGTCGCATATCTCCAGTACATTATTTGGTGTTACTCTGACAATGGCAATGGCTTAGTGGCTATACAAAATGCTGTTTAATATGCTTAGTGTAGCCTTGATAAATTTACTATTTATTTAAAACATGGAAAATAAACTATACTCATGCACAGGTTGTATTACTATTACATGAAATCTACTTCCCACATATACACATACACGTATGTACTGGAAACATTGAGATAGGGTAAATAGCTGATAGATTCAACCTCAAAAATATACTGTGTCCTCTTTACAAGTAAGCATATCCTCTCATATCATCACAAGAAAACTGCTAATTGCATTAAACTTAAAGATGTAAGTGCAATTCCAGTATTAATGATGTTTCCAAAATGCTGTTTTTATCTCCCCAAACCCAATGTGAAAGTAAACCTCTGCAGGCAAATCTATACTGCTGTGATCTGACTTGGGGTAAGTGTGCAGCCCTGCACTCCCAGCTGATTTGCATGTGTGCACAGTACAGCACAATTCCCTGAAAACATAATAGCCTCCTTACAAGGATGCAGGATTCAGTCCCAGTCATGATACAGCATGTAGGAACATTCTGGGCCACAGTAGCACTGCCCGCAGTGCTGAGAAGCACAGCTGCTCCCAGAACAGGGGAGGTAACCCATATGGGTGCCAGCAGCACACACCCCTCTCCTGCATGATGAAATGAGAAGACACATAAACAAGTCTCAAAATCAGACTTCCAGATCACCTAAAATAACACCAAAAGGAAACGAGATGGAACAATCTGATACTCAAACACCCAGACTCACTGAACTGGTGACAAAAGAGGATCTGGAAAAAATGAAATCAGAAATAATTTCTCACGTAACAGTAGAGATTGTTCCCATAGTGCAAGAAGTGATTAATAAATGTAGAGAGGACACAGATAAAAAATAGAGGAGCTGAGGAACATGATGGAATCCCAACATAGGAAACAAATGGAATCCATAAAACAGATGCAAACAGATTTCCAGGAGATT
>NW_004624749.1:15467907-15503188 GCF_000247695.1 Heterocephalus glaber
AGGGCTTGAAATGGGGATAAAATAAGAACCAAGATGCATTATGTAAAGGTACAATTCCCAATGAGAAATGTAATTGTGTTGTATACCTAAAATGTAGCAATAAAAGAATTTAACAAAAAAAAAGATTATATAACTTGAGATCTTAAAAAGAATTTTATTTTATATCTTTCATATAATATCACATATGAACACCAAAAATATTTATCTTTTAACATCAGATTTTCAGTCTATCACATTATCTATTATTGATCCTATCATGATTAGAGTACTTAATTTTTTTGGTAAATGTATAAATGCTTTTGTCCCTAATTTTCTGTTTAGTTTTTTTTTTTTTTTGATGCTTAACTTCTTATGAAGTCCCCATATCCAGAAATTTGGCCTATAAGTTTAGAAAGAACTTTTGTTTTCTTTTTTGTTCTTAAAAATAATCAAGTTCTACTATTAAAGAAATTTATATTATTTGCAAAATAGTTATCATAATCTGTCAGTTTAATTGAAAAACTGCAGAATTATTTATGTGGCCAAAATATGGAATATGGAACATTCATACTGAAAGATACTTTATTTTACAGTCACAAAAAATGGAATTATTTAGAGAATTAATTTTCAAAACACAAAGTCCTTCTGTCATTAACTGGAGGTGTACATTTTTCAGGATTTGTCCTGCTCTTATATGATGTTTTGCACAAGCGATTTCTGAAGAATGGTTCCTTTTCACCTAATGATCTATTGCCACTGTTTCATGTTACTTACCCACGGAATCTTATTTCAGATTGAAACTGGGACTCCTTGTTTCTCATGGTAGTTATTTCTCTATTAGGAGCACTGAACCTATGGTAAATGCAGTGTGAACCTCTTTAGCAATGTTTGTTTGAAATTCGTGTTGTTCATGTACTACAATTTATTGACTTGTTGGTGCATGTAAACTGGGTGAATTTTGTTGCTGCTGTCTGTTAAATGGTGACCAATGTTTTTCCAAAAGAATTAAACAAATTTTTTTTAATTTATAAATAAATCTCTGTCCTTTGTTCCATAAGGAGCAGAATTGTTGTGTCTGTTATGCTGGGGCTGGGCAGGAGGCATTCAAAGAAAGTGAGGGTGCAGAGAAGCCTCCCTGATACCTTCTACCTAAACCTCCCAGTGAGCTTCATCTCCTGGATGCACCTGAGAAATGCTCTCAGCAGGTGCAGGTACCAGCACAGGCAGCTGGAGCAGCCCAGCCTCACACTTCTACTTCCCTGAAAAGTTTACACTGTGGCTTGTGTCACTGTAGGAGGGTAACTACTGCTATGTTGACAATAAAAACCTGCAAAATCTTTAGGTTCAAGACTGGTGATGGCTAGAGAAGAATCCATCCCAGATCCACTGCCACTGAACCTTGATGAGATTCCTAAATGAAAATTGGAAGTTTCATACATCAGGAGCTTAAAAGTTTTCCCTTCCAAAATCAGCATATTGTTGTGCACATACATGTCTGATATTCCCTGGGTGTCTCAGAATATTCCTCATGCTCTTCACCAACTTTATGGCAAGCCACTGTCTTCAAATGTAGAAGAATCTTATTTACAAAATGCTGATTTAAACTTTCTAATCTACTATGTTCTCTAAACCTGCATATTATTTGATCACCAAATTTCTTCCACCTGCTATGCAGGGACATGATTCAAGATCTAGGATTAGCTCTGTGTGGCCCAATCTATGTGAAGAAAGAAGCACCTAGGAAAGTTCAGGTAGCAGCCCCACATTGGCTGTTACAGCCACCTTGGGGTCTATAGAGTGTTCCTTAGTTGGGGTTGGGAACTGTTGGCTCAAACATTGTGTGAAAATAGGTGGGATAAAGAAGGAATTCACATAGGTTGGTATGTACTGATGAACTGTCAGACCATGCAGACATGCGCTCTGTCTTTTGATCACACCACATATAATGGGAGCCCTGAATTAAGGAATTCAGAAGGAAAATATGAGAGATTAAAGGAATAGTCATAATAGAACTGAGAGAAATAATAAAAACTGATTAGTAGTTTTCCTATGTCCAGAAAATCTTATAATTAAGAAAAATGGAGAAAAGTAGAAGAAAGTGATCATCACCAAAATAATTATTAAACATAGTAAAAGATGTTCTACTCTGTGTGATTCAGGTTTATTTTCCCATATGCTGACAGAGTGCTGAATCTCCTCACTCACCTGTGTGTTGGGTGATTCCAACTTGCAGGAATATGGTGGATTGAAAGACCAATGTCCTTCATCAAAAGATGAATAGAAGTATACCTGGGTATTAATAAGACCACATTTGACTTTATTTTTATAAGGAACAACCATGTTCAATTGCACCAAATGTTCCTTCTCCCTATGACTCTGTGCATGCTGAAAGGCTGAAGGACAAGGAAACATGAAGTGGACACAGGTGTCCATGGTCCACTGCTTCAGGGAGAAATGCTTGAAAGAAGAAGGGTAGGAAAAGCATCAGAAATGTTCTTTCTTAGTTTATTATCTTCCCCCCCCCCTCATTAAAATGAAAGCTTTAGGAGAAATAGTAACTGTGAGGTCTTAAGTAACAAAACCCTGAGCATATAAAACACATAGCATGACCACACTTGATACTTTGACCCCCGTACCCAAACAAGCCTAGAAACACAAAAAAGAGCTGCCTGCCTGGGGAAAGTGAAGCATTTGCAAGGTAGAGCCTCAGTGAGAAGCTGCCTGGGGAGGTTTTTGTTTAGACCTAGAGCTCTGTAGGAGTTGCACTTTTACCCTGCTGGCAGTAATAGTTCCCAGCATTCTCAGCCTCCACAGGGTGAATGGTGAGGGTGAAGTCTGTCTCTGGCCCACTGCCACTGAACTAGTCAGAACCCCTGGTTCTGGATTTGATGTGTGGTAGATCATTAATTTGGGAAGCTGTCCTGGCTTTTGCTGATATGAGTGCATAAGCCCAATACCATAAGCATTAACACTCTGGCTGGCCCTGCAGGAGATGGTGGCCTTCTGTCCTGGAGACACAGTCAAGGAGGCTGTAGACTGAATCACCACTACCTCCCCAGTGTAGCCTGGAATGATAAACACACACAACCAACCATCACTGAGACCATCTCTATGTCCCAGTGAGACCTATTAACACATGCACAGGTGACACTGATTAACAACAACAACAAATAAAAGATGGGTTGGAAACTTAAAACTTACAAAAATGCCTTAATTCTAGTGATCAAGAACCCAGAGAAGCAGAGAGAAATGATGACCACAGTGAGTGTATACAACACTTGCCTACATGACTCACCTGGAACCAAAAGCAGCAGCATCCAAAGCAGGGGAACCTTGGCCCACATCTCTGAGATCTGACCTAGAGCCCACTCCTCACAGGTCCCTGAAACTGCCTTTAAAATTGCATTGCACAAACTGGACTACTGTCTAAGCATGCAATATGAAAATTAGTTCAAAGAAACTTTGCTTCTGCTCAAAGGCAGCACCTGCTCTTGGTTCCCGCAGGAGGAGTTGAGTTTAGCAGAAAAATTCCAAATGTAGCTCATGGATAATCCAAGGGAGGTTGTGACCTGTTCCAGTAAATCCCAGCCTCCTAGATGGCGAGAGTTGCCAAGAGAGGGAATGAACTGTGGTTTGCATGCCATAGGAATGTAAATTATCTTGGAAATTCTTTTAGTCCCTAAAATTAAAATTTTATATCATCTCAAATAATAATACAAAGCATGAAGGAAAATTACAATGTGTGTTTAAATATAATTATGACAGTGAAAAACACATTGCCACAAATCCCCTTGAACATACTCAATCTTGTATCAAATGCACTTTCTGCATCCTTCTTACAGTTTGGAAGCAGTTCTAGAGTCCTCTTGTGTGTCTTCACCAGATGCGATAAGAGATGTAGAGAATGCTTCTTCAGATTGCAATCCCATGAAAAGCAGGCTCAGAAAAACATTATGATGTTCCCTCATTCACCAGATTCATAAGATCTGGTGTTATATGATTTCTGCTTCTTCCCCAAATTGAAAATGATCACAAAAAGTAAATCTTTTGAAATTATTCAGGACATTGAGGCAGCTGCAACCATGCAATTGAGGCCTTATGAAAAAGAACATTCAAAACTTCATCAGAAAATGGCAAAAATGTAAGAGTGTAAGCAAGGGAGAATATTTTCAGGAGGATTCAGGGCAGGCAATAGGTCTTTAATTGTAAAACACTTTCCTTCAGTTTAAATATTCACCCCATATCTATCATACCTCATAAACTTCAGCTTGTTATTTGTCAGAAATAGAAAGAAGTAGCTTTCTAAAAGAGATTAAAAAACAGTGTCCTATTTATACTGGGGAGTGATCTTCACCTCTGTCAGGAAACTTTTTTCCATTAAGTTCATTGGTACATTTTAGTTATAAAATACAGTCAAATTCATCATTGGGATCTTGTACCTTTACATGATGTATCTTGATTCTTATTTTTTTGCCCCTTCCCCTGCCCACCCTTCACCTACTCCACTCTTCCCTGTTTGCAAAGACTTGTTTTCATTTTTTTCTTTTCTCATATTTTTTGTTTTCCCTTCTTTCCTTTCCCCTACCCCTCCCACTTCGCCTACTCCTTTAGACCTTTTCCTCCTATCACACGATATCAACCATATATTTTAAAATTACAGTATCAAAATTTACAGGAAATTATCACAGATTTTACAGAATTTAAAAGGACATAGAAAGGATATTACAAAAATCTTTTTTGAAATAAATTTGACAACTTCTAAGAAGTACCTTGGAAGACAAATTAATGAAACTAACTCTGGAGGAAATATAAAATTTGAATAACACCTATTAAAGAAAGTATATTCCTAGCTTGAAAACCTATCTCTGTGACAACAGGTTCATATACATTTTAACTGATAAATTATATCAAATATTTAAAGCAGAAGAAAGAAGGAACACTTCTCCCCTCATTTTAGGAAATCAACATTGTGCTAATACTAAAACTAGATAAAGATAATAGAAGAAAAAAGTATGAATATAGATAAAAATTTGTTTAACAAAACAAACTATTAGAAGCCAGATCTGGCAGTATGCAGAAAGCGGTTTTATTATAGGGATGGCAGTGTTGATTCAGCATTGGAAGATTCAGCATTGGAAGATCCACCCCCATAAGATATCATTTTAACAGAGGAAAGGAAAAGCCCTATGATCCTGTCAGTAGTTGCAGAAAAAGTTTTGGACTGAATTCTACATCTGTTCATAGTAAAAGCTATCAGGAAACTAGAAGTAGAACAGAAACCTCTCAACAGATAAGCCATGTACTCCATACTTCCAGGAAAAATGCCTTATATGAATGGAAAACATACAATGTTTTCTCCCTAAGGTGGGGAACAAGGGCAGATATGCCTACTCTTCACCTGTTCATTAAACTTTGAAACCTAGGTCCAAACCAAAATAGTCTGGCAATAAAATGGCTCAATTAGCAAACAATTGGCAAGGTATAAGTAAAATCTTTATATATAGATGAAATGATCATCTACAGAGAAAATACTAAGAAATCTCTAGGAGCCCCTAGAACTTGTATTTGAATTTAACAGGATTAGAAAACACAAGGTATATACAAAAATTCAGGTCTATGTATACTTACTATAAATGGAGAATTGGATACTGAAATTTAAAAGTTATGTAGGAGTACAAAGGACCTAGAAAAGTAAAAAGAAAAAGAAAAAAAAGTATTGGGAGACATTTATTACCTAATTTTAAGACTTCCTCTAAAGCTACAATAATCAAGGCAGTGTTGGCATAAGGAAAGACATATAGATCAGTGGAATACAACAAAGAATCTAGAAATAGAACCACATATATATGGTCCACTGAGTTTTGAAAGATTATTTAACATTAACATTTTATAAAACATAAACTCAACTCAATAGCAGAGGAAAACATAGTGTTTATAGCAAATGGTACTAGAATACATGGTATCTGTATGTAAAAAATTGAACTCAACCCCTTATTTACATACATAAAAATAACTTGAAAGGATCTATGAACCTAAATATGAAAGACTAAAACTATAAAACTTTAAGAAGAAATTATAAGGGAAAATGTTCATGAATTTAGGGTAGGCAAGAATTTCCTAGGGTACAAAAAACATGACATATAAAAGAAAGAAATTGATAAATGAGAGTTCATCAAAATTTAGAACTTTAATCGTTAAGAAAATGAAAAGTAGTCCTTAAACTGACCACATTTACAATTAACCTATGACCAGAATATATAAAGAACTCTTACAGCTCATTAATAGACAACCCAATTAAAAAGTAGACACAAGAAGATGATAAATAGCCAGTACAGCACAAGAAAAGGTGTGCAACACTAGAATCAGAAAAATACTAATCAGTACAATAATAAGATTGAATTATAGACTCACTAGGGAGAGGAAGTTAAAAGTTTTAAAAGAACAAATGTCAGCTTAGGTGTGAACCAGTTAGAACTGTCTAATACTGCTAATATGAAGGTAAAATGACAAAACCATTTTGGAAAACAATATAGAAATTTCTTGTATTACTGTTAAGAACCAACAGTCTGTTCTTAAGTTTTCACTTAAGAGGAATGAAAACACATGTTCACAATAGATTTGTACATACAAGTTAACTATCATTTATCTGAAATTCTTGGGACCAGAAGTGTTACAGATTTTGGGTTGAAATCCACTTGATCTGCAAAAAAGATAGTTACTCCTGCTTTTTTTTTTTTGGATTCCTGGCACATGGAGTATTGTTTTCCACCCTTTAACTTTCAGTCTATGAGTTTCTTTTTGAATTGAATGTATTTCTTGAATGCAGCATATTGTTGGATCTTGCTTCTTGACCCATTCTGCCAGTCTATTTCTTTTAATTGGTGAGTCAAGACCAACAGCATTGATGGTTATAACTGATACATACTGACTTATCATTGTCATGACTTTTTCTTTTTGTTGGATTCTCCCCTTTTGGGTTTAATTTCTTGTCACACCAGACAGATTCATTTTGCTGGGTTTCTTGGGGTTGTGATCCTCATTGTCTTTTCCTAGGATATTGTCTAAAATTTTTTGGAGTCCTGGTTTGGAATTAATGAAGTTCCTAAGGTGCTCTTTGTCATGAAAGTATCTTAATTCTCCATCAATTTTGAAAGATAGTTTTGCATTGTACATCAATCTGGGTTGGAGGCTGTTTTCTTTTAGGGCTTGAGATAGGTCACTCCAAGCTCTTCTTGCCTTGAGGGTTTGTGTTGAGAAGTCTGCTGTGATGCTGATGGGCTTTCCTTTGTATATGATTTGTTTCTTTTCTCTTACTGCTTGTAGAATTTTGTTCTCTTGTTGGGTTTCTGGAATCTTAACTATTATATGCCTATGTGTAGATTTTTTTTGATGAAAGCTAGTTGCAGTCCCATATGCCTCACTTATCTGTAGGTCAAGTTCTTTTCCCCTGCTTGGGAAGTTTTCTGCCATCATTTCTGTGAACATTTTTTTTATGTCGTCTGCACTCTCTCTTGTTTCTTCATTGACTCCAATCAGTCTTATGTTATTCTCTTTTGCATCATCTAGCAGCTGCTGGATTGATTTCTCGTGGTCCCTTACTAATTAAGAAATGTTTCTTTTCCTGGTTACTAATTGCAATCTTATCTTCTATATCTGAAATTCTGTCCTCACATTGGCTCATTCTGCTGTGTAGACTTTCAATGGAATTTTTATGTTTGCATCTGTTTTATGGATTCCATTTGTTTCCTATGTTGGGATTCCATCATGTTCCTCAGCTCCTCTATTTTTTTTATCTGTGTCCTCTCTAGATTTATTAATCATGTCTTGCACTATGAGCACAATCTCTGCTGTTATGTGAGAAATTATTTCTGATTTCATTTTTTCCAGATCCTCTTTTGTTGCCAGTTCAGCGAGTCCAGGTTATTAAGTATCAGAGTGTTCCATCTCATTTCCCTTTGGGGTTGCTGTAGTGATCTGGAAGTCTGGTTTTGAGACTTTTGTATGCATCGTCTCATTTCAAGCTGGAGGGGGGGTTGCTGTTGGCACCCAAACAGTAGCTTATCTCCTCTGTGCTGGGGGTGGAGGTTGTACGGTGGCCCGGAAGCCTCCTCCTGGGCAGTGGGAGTGGCTCCCTTTCTCTGTGCTGGGGCAGGAAATTGCTTTTAAAGTGAATCAATAAGCATCAACAGATACTGGAAAGGAAAAGATATATTAATATGGAACACAAATAAAAGCATAGAGACTATACTAACATTTGAACTTCCTTCTGTGAATTGGATGGGTCTGTCCAAAACCAATGCAGGGCTCCTGCTGCCCCTGCAAACAGGAGAGTCATTTCACAGGTTCCTATTCACAGTGGAGAACATTCACCAGGCGGGTTCCTTGACTAGGTGGATGGGTAGATTCTTTCTGAGAAAATTCAAGACCCCGCCTATTAGCCTGGTCTGCCAATCCTCAGGGCCAGTCATCCTTAGCTTATGGGATGGAAAGTTGGGCATAAATCAGGAATATTCAGGGATCAACTTCAGTTCCGAAGCTGAAGGCCCTGGGACATCACTTGCAAGAAGCCCATTTACTACCACAAACTCCAGGGTAGGAGCTCAAGCACTGATGAAGATGGAGATGGCCTGCAGAGCGAGCTCAAGTGCACATTTCCACAACAGAGCTGGCCTTGGACACTTGGGGGCCTTCCTGCCTTCCTTCCTGAATAAATAGGACAGATACTCTCAACAGCAGGGGGTTTTCTTTTCCCTCTTAAAATACATGAGGGAACAGAAACAGTATATGTAAACTAAAGAATATTGGGTGGAAATTCTTTACGAACCACATAAGTAATTGAGTTTTGCTTGGAAATTCTCATCCCTTTGCTTTTCAATAACACTCATTTCACATAGTCCAATTAACTAAAAGAAAGGGAATGGTGAAGAGTTATCTGCATGATCTCTTCAGCTACAAAAGAGAAAAATGCCATGAGGGAATTTCAATTTTCTAGGTACTAAACTGAAAAAAATAACACTAAAGTTTTTGACAATTCCACCAATACCTTTATTTGCCAAATAATCATAGCAAGAACTATCTGATTCCTAGGCAGTTTTCCTCATAAAATGCAGAAGTTGAATTAGGTTACTTCTAGGATTCTTTTTGTATGGTGCCTGAGAAAAACTAGGACATTTTCACTATGACCCTAAAATATCCCATTTACATTCTAAGACTCTGACAAGTGAGAATATGTAGACAAGTATTATCTGAGCCACAATGGGAACTGGACAAACCGATGCTATCATAACTCCTGCCTTCCTCCCTCTATGCTAAGTCAGGTTTTCCTTCGAATGTTGTTCCTACAATAAAACTAAGTAAGCAAATAATGTCAGTGTTGTGTACTTTATTTTTTAAATTAATTTTATTAGTACATTTTAGGTAAACAATATGGCATTCATCACTGGAAATTGGTACCTTTACATAATCTATCTTGGTTCCCATTCCTCTGCCCTCCCTTCAACCCCTCCACCCCTCCCTATTTACAAAGACTTTGTTTCCATTTTTTCTTTTGCTTATATTAATTCCATTCCCTTCTTTCCTTTACCCTATCCCTCCCACTTCCCCTTCATTGTTGGACCTTTTCTTCCTGTTTCACATTATCGATTATGCCTTTTGATCCTTATTTGCACTTTCAGTTTCTCACACCAGAAAAACTATGCAGTATTTACACGTGTGTCCTATTTATTTCACTTAAGAGTATCTGCTCAGTGTGCACCCATTTAGCTATAAATGTCTTTACTTTCTCATTCTCTATGGCTCAGTAGTACTCCATTTTATAAAAAAAAAAAAAAAAAAAACCACATCTTCTCTGTCCAGTCTCCAGTTGATGGGAAATTGGACTGCTTCCAAGTTTTAGCCATCACAAACTGTGCTGCTATGAACATGGATGCACATGTATCACTGTGGTATTGATATCGGGAAAGAGATACAGCTCCCAAACCTACTAGATATCTTAAATGCCAGTTCGTGTTCTCTGAAGTTGAAGGATGAATTCTAGGAACAACGGAGGTTAAGAGTAGGAAAAATTTATTGGTAGAAAGAAAGCTTCTGCCTAAGAGAAACAGAAGGGGGACCAGAAAGTGGGTTGCCCTCCCATCCCACTTTTCAAAGATGTTTTATACAGCAAAGCTATGTGATGAGGTGGGTACAAAGTGGAACAAAACTGTAAGACCCAACAGAAATTTACAAGGTGGGCATGAGGTGGGGCAAAACCATGACCGACCAATAAGATTACAAGTGCAGTCACCCAGGTAATACTGATTAAATGGGGATCAAATGAGGGAGTAAGTCACATAACAAGCATACAAAGATTTTCAGTAAGTGTTGGTGAGGGATATTTCCTAGAAGGGGTGGGTTAAGACCTTGGCCCCCCACCCAGGTGATTGATACCTATTTAGAATATCAATCCCTGCTATTCATCCTATATGGGTGTGGTAGTTTCTCTCCTTTTACAATGCTGGCCTTCAGTGAATGTGTCTTCACTGTCCCCCATGTTGGCTCCTTGTGGGCTGGGCCTGTCTAACTGACTAAAAGATATCTAATTAATTTACCTATCTGCAATATTATGATTCTTTTATTCTTTTTGGAAGATACCCAGTAGGGAAATAGCTGGGTCAAATGGGATCTCTAAACCTAGTTCTTTGAGGTATCTCCATAATGATTTCCACAGAGATTACATCAGTCTACAATCCCACCAACAGTGGAGAAGTGTTGGTTTTTTTCATAGAGCCCTGCCAGCATTTGTTATTGGTTGGTTTCTTAATAGCAGCCATTCTATCTCTGGTGAGGTGGAATCCCAGGGTTGCTTTCATTTGCATCTTTCCAATGACCAGTGATGTTGAACATTTTTGAAATATACTTGTTATTTCTACTTCTTTGTCTGAGAAATGTCTGTTCATTTCAGATGCCCATTTTTGGATTGGATATTTAAATTTGGGAGGTCTGATTTTTTTAACTTCTTTATATATTCTAGATAGCAGCACTTTGACTGAAAAGCAGCTGGTAAAAAATTTTTCCTTCATTATGGGTTATCTCTGTTGGTGATTTATCTTGCTGTGCAGAAGCTTTTTTAATGAGAAGAGATTCCACTTGTTGATTGTGCTAGTTGACTTGCAACTGAGGTTGTGTTCATGAAATCTTTTCCTACACCAATATCTTCAAGTATTCTACCTAACCTCTCTTCCAATCAGTTTAGTATTTCTATTTTAATATTTAGATCTTTCATTCATTTTGATTTTAGTTTAGTGCATGGTGAGAGATATAGGTCTAGTTATAATCTTTGGCAAGCAGAAACCCAATTTTTCCAGTACCATTTATTAGAGGCAATCTTTCCTCCAGTGAGAGTATTTTTCTCCTTTGTCAAAGATGAGGCCTCTAAGTATGCCTGGAGTTGTTTCTGCATCTTCTAATCTGTTCCACTGGTCCTCAGGTCTCCTTCTTTGCCAGTACCATGCTATTTTTATCACAGTAGCTTTGTAGTATAGTTTCAAGTTGGGCATTGTGATACCCCCTGCCATGTCTCTGTTGCCTAGAATTACTTTTGCTATTCTAGGTCTGTTCTTGTTCCAAATGAATTTTTGGGTTGTTTTTTCAAGGTCTGTGAAGTATGCTGTTGGAATTTCAATTGGGATTGCATTGAGCCTAGATAGCAGATTTGGAAGTATGACTATTTTCACTATATTGGTTCTTCCTACCCAGGAGCAAGGGATGTCTTTCCGTTTTCTGAGATCCTCTTTCATCTCTTTTTCCAGAGTGCTATAGTTTTCAGAGTAGAGGTTTTTGATTTATTTTGTTAGGTGGATTCCTAGGAATTTCATGTTTTTGGATGCTATTGTGAAAAGAGTATTTCTGTAGTTCCTATCTCAATTAGTCTGCTGTTCATGTACAGAAAAGCTATTGATTTTTGTGTGTTGATATTGTATTCAGCTACTCTACTGAATTTGGTTATTAAGTCTAGAAGAATTTGATGGAGTTCTTGGGGTCTTCTTAGAGTATCATGTCATCTGCAAGTAAAAACAATTTGACTTCCTTGCTTCCTATCTCTATTCCTTTTATTTCTCTTGTCTAATTTTTTGGCTTATGTTTCCAAAGCTATATAAAACAGGAGTGGTGATAGGGGACATCCTTGTCTTGATCCTGATTTTAGTGTGAAGGATTTCAGTTTTTGACCATTTAGTATGATATTGGCTGTTAGTTTTTCATAGATGACTTTTATCAAGTTGAGATAGAGACCATCTATTTCAATTTTCTGTAAGGTTTTTTATCATGAACATGTGTTAGATTTTGTAGAATATTTTTTTGCATCTATTGAAATGATCATATGTTTTTTGTCCTTGCCTCTATTAATATAATGTATTACATTTATTGATTTGTATATGTTGAACCATCCCTGCATCTCTGGGATGAATCCCACTTGATCAGGGTATATAATCTTCATGATGACATTCTGCATTCTATTTTCCAGCATCTTATGGAGGATTTTTGCATATGTTCATTAGTGAGATTGACCTATAGTTTTCTTTTTCTGTTGGGTCTTTCTCTACTTTTTCAATCAAGATGATGCTTGCTTCCAGGAATGAATTGGGAGTATTGCCTCCCTTTCAATTTCATTGAAGAGATTAAACACTACTGGCAATAGTTCCTCTTTAAATGTCTTGTAGAGTTCAGCAGTGAAGACATCAGGACCTGGACTTTTCTTAGTAGGTAAGTTTTTAATTATATTTTCAATTTCATTGATTGATATTCAACTTTGGTAATTCATATGCATCTAGTAATCTGTCCATTTCTTCTGTGTTTTCCATCTTATTGGCATATAGGTTCTAGAAGTAGGTATTGATGATCCTCTGGATTTCTCCTGGATCTGTACTAATTTCTCCCTTTTCATTACTAATTGCATGAACTTGGATCTTTTCTTTCCTTTTTTTGATAAGGTGGCCTAAGGGTTTGTGAATATTTTT
Organism: Heterocephalus glaber; assembly: GCF_000247695.1. Next base: position 15,480,882 of record NW_004624749.1, read on the forward strand.
TAGTCTTTTGAAGAACCAACTCTGCTTTGCAAATTTTTTGTATCATTTTGTTAGTCTACATTGCATTGATTTCCCCTCTGATCTGATTTTGAATTAGGTGTGTTTCTTGTGTGCAGCATATTATTGGATCTTCTTCTTGACCCATTCTGCCAGTCTATTTCTTTTGATTGGTGAGTTGAGACCATTAATATTGATGGTTATAACTAATATGTATTGGCTTATCCTTGTCCTGACTTCTTCTTTTTCTTGAATTCTCCCCCCTTTTCATTTAATTTATTTTCTTTCTAAGAACATAACTTTTTTACTATCAATTAATTGCAAAGCAAAATGATAAGACAAAGGCAGCATCTGCTTAATGTCAGAAACAGCCACCCTGTGAAGCTTGAACTGGGAAAGGACCCTATATGAAATACACAGCTCAACCCTAAGTCTGACCAGACAGAGTAAGAGCTGCATGCCCATGCCCTGTACCCCAGGTGCCCCTCTCCCTGCCAAGGATGCAGTCAAGGCAGGTGAGGCTGAATCCTGACACCGAGTACCTGCTGGTAGCTTTCCCCATTCTCTGAACCACGGGACCTTCTGCAATGAGGACAGGTGGACAGGCAAATCTTTTTTTAAGACAAGGTCTCACTTAAGTAGTCCAGACTGGCCTGGAACTCACAGTGATCCTCCTGCCTCAACCTCCAAAGTATTGGGAGTATGGGTGTGCGCTACCATGACCACTAGGCAAATCATGTTCTAAATTCTATCCTGATGTGGACATCAAGCTAAGTAAGATGAGGGACAAAATATGTCTTGTAACAGCTCCTTATCTTCAACTAGCAAAACAGACACAAACAGGGAACTTGGTGCTCCACCACCAGGGCCTGGGGCTCCCTATATGAGTGTTCCAGTCATGAGCCTGCAAGGTGAGCAGCCACTGACCTCATGAACCATGGCCACTCAGCTCCATTGTCTGTGCTCCTGGGGCCACAGGAAGGCTCCAAAGTATCAGGCCCAGAACAAAGGGTTAAGGTTTGCAGCTATTTTATTTACAAGTATACATTTAACACAATGAAATAAACACTGATATATTGAAGTCTAGTTAATATTAGTGTACCAATATGTATCATTTTTATGATTACATTATTCTAAACAACAAACTACACTGAAAAATTAATGCCAATAAAATTCTTGGTCATAATATTATTAAGAAGTACAATATATAAATTTAAAATATGATTGCTTAAAATTTGAAAGTGGAAGTGAACTCATTTGGACAGTCAGAGTTGAACATAATCTGAAAGGGAAGGGGCTCTGACCCAAATGACATATCTCAGGTTAACAGAAGAGAAGAAGCAGAGTTTTCTCCGAGGGGGGCAGGGACTGTTTCCTCAGGTAGAATATAGCCCAGTGTCCTCAGGCCACATGGTCGCACTCATCACCGAGCATGAAGACTTGCCTTGTGAAGCTGCCCCACTGATCTTCTCTGCCTCCAAAATTATCCTTCTAAAAACATCATCAGCAGTCTGGTTTTCTTTAGCAGAAGATTCCAAAAAGGCTATGTTCCAAAATTGTTCAAAAGCTTTCCCTTCTTCTTAACTGATCACCCTTTCCATATGCAGGTCTTTCGTATTCCCAACTAACACAATAGGTATTTGCACTTTCCCCACCATAACCAACAATTTGCCATGGATAACTAAAATCCATTCAAAATTTTTGATTGATGTAACAGAATACACAAGAATGTAGCCATTAATATCTATGGAGTATGTCTGAGGAAAAGTGGAATATTCATCTTGCCCAGCTGTGTCTACAAGCTGAAGATGATATTCTTGTCCATTTACTGTGATCAACTTTGTGAAAGTGTTTTCTATGGTTGGATCATAGGAGTCAACAAATTGGCCTTCAACAAACTGAATCATCAATAAGGATTTCCCCACAGACCGGTAGCCCAGGATAGCGATCTTCCAGGACTTGGACTGTGACATTTTGGCGACCTCGTCAGCCCCAGCCCAATCCCCTTTTCATTTAATTTCTTGTTGTGCCTGATAGATTCATTCCTGGGGTTGTGATCCTCTTTGTCTTTTCCCAGGATATGGTTTAAAAATTTTTGGAGTGCTGGTTTTGTATTTATGAAGTTCCTCAGGTGGTCTTTGTCAGGAAAGTATCTTATTTCTCCATCAATTTTGAAAGACAGTTTTGCAAGGTACATCAACCTGGGTAGGAGGTTGTTTTCTTTTAGGGCTTTAAATACTTCACTCCAGGCTCTTCTTGACTTCAGCGTTTGTGTTGAGAAGTTTGTGGTGATTCGGAAGGGCTTTCCTTTGTATGTGATTTCGTTTTTTTCCTCTGTTTGCAGAATTTTATTCATCTGTTGAGTTTCTGGAATCTTAACTATTATATGCCTAGGGGCAGATATTTTTTATTATGGATAGTTGGAGACCTATATGCCTCACTTATCTGTATGTGAAGTTCTTTTCCCTTGATTGGGAAGTTTTCTGCTTTACTTCTGTCGTTTGTACTCTCCTGTTTCTTTATTGACTTTGCTCAGTCTTCTATTATTATTCTTGGCATTGTCTAGTAGCTGCTGGATTGGTTTCTCATTCTCCTTTATTATTTTTAAGAAACACTTTTTCTTGGTCACTAATTGCTATCCTGTCTTCTGTATCTAATATTCTGTCCTCACACTGGTTCATTCTGCTATGTGAACTTTCAATGGAATTTTTAATCTCCTGGATATCTGTTTACATCTGTTTTATGGATTTCACTTGTTTCCTATGCTGGGGTTCCATCATGTTTCTCAGCTCCTCTTTTTTTTATTGTGTCTGTTTGAGAGTGATTAATCATTTCTTGCACTATGGACACAATCTCGGTTGTTAACTGAGAAATTACTTCTGATTTCATTTTTTCCAGATCCTTTTTCACTGCCAGCTCAGAGAGTCCAGGTGGTTGAGTATCAGATTGTTCCATCTCCTTGTCCTTTACGGTTGCCTTAGGTGATCTTGAAGTCCAGTTTTGAAACGAGTTTACATGTCTTCTCATTTCAAAACACGCAACTTACTGCACCTTGCTTGAGGCAACCTTTTCCTTGCCTAGTGGTCTTCAATTCTCAGCAAGCCACCAAGAGGCCTTTTCTCTGCTGCTCACCACTGCACCAATTCAAATGTAATCTGGGCAGGCCTCTGGCTGTTGCTTGCATGCCTGTGTAGCTCTTTTCCAGGTGGGCCATTGGCTGGAACCTATGGGCCCAAACTGCTGGTGTCTGGGAAGGGCCCTGGCTGGGACCTGCTCCAACCTGCTCATCTCTTGTCCTCACAAGCTTCTTCCTGGAATCTGTGCTAACTGACTGATGAAATCTAGGTAAACCTCTAGCTGTGTCTTGTGAGCCTATGCAGCTGTTTTCCAGGTGAATCTATCACTGACCCTGTGGGTCCCAGCTGATGGGGTGGGATCAGGGTCGTGGCTCAGACATGTCCCCAACTGCACCACTCTGGTCCCCTCAGACTTCTCACTGGGACCTAAAACATAAAGGGACAAAAATACTGTCCTATTCCAAATGGGAAGTGATATTCAACTCACTTTTTAAAGTGAATCAATAAACATTAACAGGCACTGGAAAGGATAAGATATGTGAACTAAAATAGCATCACACACATTTAATCACAGGATCACATGCACTAAAACCAGCCGGCTCCAGAAACCCCACCTATGAGTCAATGAGTCTTTGAGGAGGCAACTACATACAAGCTATGACAATGTTCAAAGCACAGGAGCCCGGGATGATTCCACAATGCTGAAGAAGTTCTCAAGGGTCATACCAGGATGCCACCCTATGTAGCCACTGGGTGAATTGTCCACCCAAGCCCCAGACAACAAAACAGCCATGCCATCTGACTATCTGTACACAGTCACTATTTTCACAAGAAACAGCTATACTAATTTTGCACTTGCATTTTCTATTATGTTCATGTTTATAATATTATTTGACCGACTACTTAGATTCAATGCAATGCCAGAAGACAGGAATTAACTTCTACTTTTAACTAGGAAATTCCTTACTCACACTTAGGAATTGAAATTTTTTTCCATGTAAATATCCATAACTTCATGTATTATGCTCTTTTTATTGGCCTCTAAACAGCTAAAAGACAGACTTTTTATGTTCAATACAAAATCTTTTTAGTTTTAAGTTTACAGAGGTAGAGTTTACATACACTGTACATTGCAAACAGCCACCCATTTGGTATATATTTCCATGGGGTGTTGGGGAATGCACAGCTAGGTATCTACAGCCACACTCTGGACACAGGACAGTTCTAGCTCCCTTGAGAGTTCCCAGGATCTCCTCCTCTCATACCAACCAGACTTCAACTACACAGCAGCCTGCACCTGGGACAAGTGACCAGGGGATTCAAATGCTCTGGATGCAGGTTTCTTTTAATGTGCAATGTCACAGAGACTGTTCAACTTGTCTTCTAGGGAAAAATGGGTATGTTAATTTTCTTTTAGAATTTATACAGTATTGGTTATTTCTAGTGTTCAAAATCAATATATATCCTTATGAGATATTAAGCTCTTAGTGGCAGCCCCCTGCACTTTCACTAGGCACAACCAACAGTGTCCCATATTCCTCCCTGGGAAACACCAGACACCTTTGCCATTGGGTTGTTCACACGAGAAGAGCAAGAAAGATAGTGAGCACCAATTCTAGGCAGACAACTTGAAGATGCTTCCAGGGTCAAACTTTCAATATGGTGTCTGAGACTTTTGCTCCCTGCTGTATCTCCATGACACAAACTGGAATCTTAATTCTGATTTAAAGTGAATACATTAATTGGATTGGTCAGCACCTTGTTTCCATGGAGGTGAGAAGTTCTCCCTCACCACACATGGAATGTGGAATTCTATTACATAACATGGGCTGTGAAGACTGGATTGTAGGCTGTTAAACATGAAATCATATTCATCAGTACAGGTAAGTACTGTTTCTCAGTGTCCACATTGGGAAAGCAGATAGGAATACCTTACAGAGACATGACTGCAGAACACATTTCAGAAAGATGAAATGCTGCAGGCTTAGAAGTCCATGGAGGAAAAGGGCCTCCAGGCAAGGAATGTGAGAAAACTCTAGAAATAGAAAAGGGACAGAGTCACTCCTCCAGTATCCAAGGGGATGCACCTGACAATATTTTGAATTTAGCCCATTGAGTCCAGGGTTAGATTTTGTTCTACACAACTATACAGTGATGAATTTCGCATTTTATGGCATTGAGTTTGTGGTAAATTATTATAGAAGAAATATCTTCCCTAAAGAGTTAAAGTCATCATAACACAGTGACAGACGCATACCCATTTTTATATCACCACAGTTGATAACAGCTAAATATTAGAAGAAGGCTATATGTTTACCAATAGATGACTGGTTAAAGAAAACATGATATTTGCACACAGGGGAATATACTCTGCCAAAAAGAAAGCATAAACTTGAGGCAATTGTAGGAAAATGGATGCACCTCAAGATCATAAATTTAAGTGAAATAAATCGGACACATAAGCTTCAATATCACATGGTTTCTCGTGTGTGAGAAACTCAAAATATAAATAAAGGGACAAATAAAGGACAGATAATAGGAAGTAAGGAGATCTTTTTCAAATGAGAATGAGAACAAGAGATGAAAGGGAGGGAAGAAACGGAAAAGGATTGAAAAAAGACACTCAAAGGAAAAATGGAAATAGAGCTTTTTCCAATAGGAAGAGGATTAAGATTTGGAGGGAGCAGCAAGGAATGGGAGAGCAAGAGGACAGAGAAAGAATTAAGGACTGTTATGTGCATGTACAAAACTGCCATGATAAATGTAATCATTGTGTACTGCAAACATTTACTAATAAAAATATGTCAATTATAAATAAACCAAGTAACCTAGGGCCTTCACACTGAAAAAAATGAATATGAAACTAATGCAGAGATTTTGACTCTACTGTCCTATACCAAAGCATCTAAGAGGTATGGCGCCCCCTTTCTTTCACATAAGCCCTGCAGGCTTTCTCCTGCATAAGTCAGGACACAGTCTCTCAGGCAGAGGGTGGAAGTGTGTAAGTCCAGCACTGTGTGGGGAGCAAGAACCTGGGGAGACCCAAGAGGAAGTTTATGTTCGAGGCTGAATCTCTGTGGGAGGAGTGCTATAGCTCTGCAGACAGTAATCATCTGCCACATCTTCAGCCTGCAGGCTGCTGATGGTGAGAGTGAAATCCGTCCTAGACCCACTGCCACTGAACCTGTCTGGGACCCCAGACTCCCTGGTGGATGCCCACTAGATGAGCAGTTTAGGAGACGTCCAGGTTTGTGCTGGTACCAGGATACGTAGTTATAGCTGCTCCACAAAGGACCCTGGGTGAACTTGCAGCTAATGGTGACCCTCTGTCCTGCAGACACAGCCAAGGAGCCTGGAGACTGGGCCATCACAATGTCCCGGCAGACACCTGCAATCAGAAGTGGATAATGATTACACACACACACACACACACACACACACAGACTTCACCTTTTAAATATTGAATTAAGTCATTTAAAATATTGACCCAAGTGCTACTGTAAATTACTGTATACTTGGCTCATATCATTTCTCACTGCATTTTAAAATTATAATTTTAATTCTATAAGGATATTACTCTCAGTGATTTAGAACTGTTCAGTTTCTCACCAGAGAACCAGAGCAACAGGCACATGAAGACCTGGGTCTTCGATGTTGTCTTGCTCCCTGCCTCCTGATGGAGATCAGATCTTCTTCCAAGGGCCTTGTTTTTAAAGTCTGAGAAAGTGGGCTGGCCCTGGAGAAGTCTATGTAAATTCATCAGTAAATGAGGAAGAAAATTGCATGGGCAATGAGTTATGAAACTATCCAATTAAAAGAAGAGCCAAAAATACCATCACAGAAAATACACTTTTTGTTTCTGACAACAAAAACAGAGTAGTCAATTCAGAAGCTCTGAGATCAGCTTAGAAGTTCTAAAATCAAACACCTCTGGATGGTCTAATTAAGGATGTTAGTTTCAAATAAACAAAAACAAATTTAAATGGATTGTATTTTACTGGAATAATAGGCTAGCTGCTTCCTAACAACACAGTTATATAATAAAACATGACAGAAAAAAAGAATATGAAAAATGGTAAAACTAAAGAGAAGGTGAAATGGAAGAAAAAAGAGAAAGACAAAATGAAAATGGCAATTTCTAAACAAATTTACATGTCATATGACAAAAAAAAATGTCTCTTTTACAAAACCACATGCTGTGAAGAACACACAAACACCTGAGCTCCAGTTTCTACCCTGTGCAGGGGCCACAGCACCAGGTGACAGACCCAGAATTCGCTCTGTGAGGTATCGTGTGGGGCCCTGGTTTACTGGGGCCAGAAGGGCTCATGTAACTGGAAAACAAAGACAGACAGAAAACTCTCCTTTCCACAACTACCAGGAACTGTAAAAGAAGGGTCCAACTAAATTGGAAAATTGACAGAGAAAAAAATATAAAATTTAATTGTGAAATAATGGATGCAGAGCAACACTACCAAAGTTTTTTACTCCAAAAAGACCTGTTTTGGAGAACATGGAAATCAAAACTCACAAAATTAGTTTAAGATAACATTTCTGATTATTAGCTACCCAAGTTAAAACCTCCCTAAGGAAAAATCTTCCATCCTAATTCCCCAAGAAATCTTACAAATAATTTTTCAAGGGTAAGTAGGCCACTATGGCAGATTCATTGCCTCTGAAAGCAAAAAGACAATTTTGGTGTGAATGAAAAATAAAAGAAATTAGACATCAAAGAATTCCTTACAGGTAACAGACTGACAATCCTGACAACATTTCTAGAAAAATCATTTCTAGATGTATTATAATTTTAAATAAACTATAATTATGTAGATATTAAATTTAAGGCACAGGAAGGTAAAAAATTAAAACAAGATTAATCAACTGGATATAATTGAAATCTGCCTATTTCATACCCAATACAAATTGTTTAATTTATCTTGAATTTTTAGCAATAAGCCAGAAATACTGTTGACTTTCTAATAGGTTTTAATATCTCCACTTAGTCAATTAAATCTCACATTTTATTTTCCTTAAATATTTTTTCATACATAAAATATTACTGAAATAAATTCTTGTAATCCAATTCAAAATCTGCATAAATTACTAGGATACCATAATATGAGAGAGAGGGATAGTATGTGGATTGAGGAAGTTCCTACTTTCCAACGGTAAGAAAACAAAAAAGAAGTAAACTGTCTAGTCATTTCTAACAAGTTGTCATATCTTCTAGGTCTTTGTTGAAAGTCATGCTTTGATTTTGTTTCTGCTTCAAGGAGCTCAACTTTATTTTCTTTCATTCCACTTACTACTGATTGTTTAAGTTGAGCAGATGGAAAACAAGCTCTTAAATAGCAAAGAAAATCAGACATGGAAACATTATCTGCTTCTTTCCAGATGAAGCAGATTTTTCTACCTACCAAGTTCTCTTGACTTGAGTTTTCTTTTGCAGTCTGCTCACTAGGTCCAGGAGAAGACCATCTACAGCACTTGCTCCTAATATTCTCAGTGTTTTGAGAGCAGTAGACCCAGAAGGTAAATATACCAATAAACTTTTATAAAAGAAAACACAATACTTAGTTCCTCATTTTTCAACAAACCACAATGTGATAGTAGCCACATGTAGAGTGACTGTGTTAGATTCCTTGGGCTATAGTAAAACATGTTACAGTGTCAACGAAAAAAAAAAAAACAGGTTTATCCTCTCACAGATTGGGAGGCAAGAAGTCTGGAATGAAAGTTCCTCAGCAGCTCTGATGCAGCACACTTCTCCACAGTGAACATCTCAGAAGGAGACCAGGACAATGTCACTCCTAAGTTCAAATTACCCTCAGACATTAAAAGACTTGGCTCATTCTGGCTCTTCTAATGTATGGAATCTTCTTTCATTCTGTGACACATGAGGGTGGTGGCCCAATAACCACCACGGCAAAAAAGAGGAATTTTGGGAAGGATTTTTCTATGTTGATTAGAAAAATATGCACATAAAATTATGTCTTGCTCACTCTGTGCAATGAGAGCAAAAGAATGCTTCTCTTAAGACATGTTTGATTAATCTGATATGTAGAGAAAGAGATAAGGATAAGAGTCTAATCAGTTTAAAAACTAGTTACCAGGAAGTTCATATTTACTATGTAGCATTCTCTCTAAATGAAAAAGACAGATTTTTTTCACCTTCCAGTGCTTTTGACTTGAGTGCTCTTATGGAGTCTAATCACTAGGTCTGGGAAGAGATCATATCTATCCCTGTTCCTGACATTCTTATAGTTGCCTTGGTAACAGCAGATGCCAGAAGCTCGACTAACTCCACTCCATAATGTGAATGATAGAAAACTCTGATGATCAGCACTTGTAAAGGGGGAGTTGTTTCTTTCTCTCATTAGTGGGAGGGAGTTGAGTAGGCTGTTTTTTACCCTCCCAGATAGTGATCTGGACAAACACTTGCATATCCTAGGCTCTCTTGGGAAGGAGGCTCACAAGCACTGTGGCCCCTACCCAGGTCCAGACTTTCAGACTGGGGTCATTCTAACCCTTGCTGCAGGCAGCATGGAGTTTATCTCTTTTGGTTTTCCTCCTAAACCAGAATATATTTTATTTTACTTGGCTAACATAAGAGGCCTATGCTCCTGGCCTTGACTTCTCCCATGTCACTAAACCAGGGAATTTCTAGGGTGCCCTAGGGAAAATCTTCCCTCACAAATCTGAGGTAAAAGCTCAGGCCTCTTCCTGCCTTGGCTGATCCCCTCAGGTCGGCTTCTCAAAATGGTGCTCCCTGCTTAGTTGCTCACTCAGGGTTGCTCATGCTCTAGATCCTTGTAAACACTGAGGAAAACAAGAAAGGAAGTGAGGGAGGAGAGGGAGCTCTGGGGCCCCACAGCTTCTTTAGCATGTTCTGTGCACAAGTCAGATGTGCAAGTCTCATCCTCCAGGATGTGACAAAGATTTCAGAATGAGCTGGGACCTGGGCTCTAGTGACAACTGTCACATAGAGAAAGATTGTATAGGCAAATTCAAAAGGGCCCTGTGTGGCTTGCAAATCTTTTTAAAAATGGTATATCTTTGACTTATAAATCAAAATCCCAAAAATAATTCAGCCAGAAACAAACAAACAAAAAAAGAAAAATTATTAAAATGCCTGACACTTCTCCTTCATTATTTTAGGATCTATTAGGGATCTTTTTAAAAATGGTATATCTTTGACTTATAAATCAAAATCCCAAAAATAATTCAGCCAGAAACAAACAAAAAAAAAAAGAAAAATTATTAAAATGCCTGACACTTCTCCTTCATTATTTTAGGATCTATTAGGGATATTGTGATGTTCCTGACTCCACTCCCATCATTACAGAGAGCTGACCACCATCTCCTACTGCGCTAGTCAGGGAGTCCTGCAGGTGATGGAAACATCTATTTCAATTTGCTTTCACACAAGCCAGTCCATTCTCCATATCACCTGATTCATAAGATATCAGACTGGTACTCTAGGGTCTCAGGCAGGTTCAGTGGCAGTGGGTCAGAGACAGATTTCACATTCAGAATCTTCATGGTGGAATCTGAGGATGTTGGAGTTTTTTACTGCACCAAACTATACATGCTCCTCCTTACAGTGGAATACAAACCTCCCTGCTTTCGGAGGCCCAGCTGCCCTCATGTGTTGCTTGCTGGGAAGCAGCACAGGAGGTTTTCTGCATGTGTATAAGGAGAAAACTTTAGAGAATTCAGGCAAACAACACGCAACTGAGCTCTGTGTCCCATGGGTGCCTCAGATACATGCCAGGAAAACCCCATCAATAACTGTATCATTTACAACAGCCTTAGCATTATGTATATAGTAGCAAAATAGAAATAATGCAAATATGCTTTCAGTAAATAGACAAGATTGACAAGAGGCAGATTCCAGGAAGCATCTTTTGACTAGAAAGGAGTAGGTGGTATAAGTCATTTCTATAGTTTTCTATGTCACTGATACATTCTGTACTTTGCAAAATGGGAATAGAAACAAACTGACAAACATAAAATGTCTTCACTTGACATAATTCATTAAATTAAAATTAGGAAAAATGCCTTCATGTTTGTCCTTAATATTGCACTTCTCTGTTATTATTTCAGGATCCAGAGGAGATTGGGGTGATAACGCAGACTCCACTCTTCCTATCATCCCTGCACAGCCAACCTTCATCTCAGGAAGAGATCACGTGTGCACTTTCACAGCTGTGCCTGGAGCCACTGCATGGTTCATAGGGAAGTGGGGCATCATGTGGGGCTTTCGGTCTTCAACCATTTCTTCATTAGTAAATATTCTTGCCCAATGCTACATGGGTCATGTCACGTATTTCCAATTAATTCAACAGGGCATAGGTGAACTTCAAAATGTGAACTGCCCTCTTCATGTACCTGGCGATGAATACAGACAGGTGTTCATTCAGGAAAGATCTTTTAGTTCAACTGTGTGTTAAATCTCCCTCTGTCTTTCTCTTTTGAGAACATCTGAAATTGCATTGGGGGCCAACTGGTACACACAGGACAATCTTTGACCTAGCATAAATGCTCTTTTTTAACATCTGCAAAGGCCTTTTTCCCAAATTGACAGCCTCCACATAATAATATTTGAGAGTGTATTAATCATTACTGCATCTACTCAGCCATTAAAACACTATTTTTGTGTATGCATACACTACATATGTTGCTCCCTCTCTTTCTCTCCCCAGTGATGGTCACAAATCAACCCACTTCCTAATAAACCCTGTTATGTCCTCATTGAAAATAATCTCAAAGTCTCATGTGCTTGGCAGTGGATGGCTCATTGGGGTGCTATTAGGAATGTAGCTGATCTTCCTGGGTGGAGGGGGTCCTGGTGTGAAGAGACGGGTCACTGGGGGCATAACCTAGAACAAGTGTTTCTCTCTCTCTCTCTCTCTCTCTCTCTCTCTCCTGCCCCCCTTCTTGAGAAGCATGATTTCTGCAGCTGCCAAGCCCCATCCATTATGCCATTTCTGCCTTGAACCAGCCAAATATGGACAAGGATGAACTGAAACTCCTAAAAACATGAGCCCAGATAAACATCTCCTCCTTTAGGTCATGAGTTTCTGATAGTTTCTGAGATTGTATCTCAGTGACAAGAAGACACCATTAACAGACAGAACGAAATGTGCCAAATGTGGCCCTACATCATCTGGGGAGGAGCTGTCTTCACAGAGAATAGTCACAAGATTTCATTCTCTGGACATAGTCAGGATCCTATGTGCCTTTCTCAAGCAGTGTCCACCTCTGCCTCCCATTTTAACCCTTTCCACACACTATGGATGGTGTTCATGAAGAGGACTGAGGTGGGGACTCAATTATCAAAAGTATGCAAATTAGTATAATTTTGGTTTTATCTTTCGTAGTTAATGAGTCATTTTGAAAACATTTCAAATATTCTTTATGAAAATCAAATTTTTGCATCTATCTTAGCTCAGAACTCAGGAGAACTACATTATTGACTAATATTTCATTTACCTTAGATAAAATAAATGCCCCTTTAAACAGCTTCCTGACCATGCACTGAGCCTGTTTTAATGCAAGTCTTGATCAGTAGGAGTCAACCACAGTCTGTAAATTTGCAGGTTAACCTGCAGTATAAATGACACTGCTGGATCCTGGACTGATTTTGAAAAGCAGGGATTTGACTTAAGGAAAAGGAAGATGTCATCTGTAATTAGGAATCTTGCCTAAGTGTACCAATTTGTTTGTTGAAAGAATAGTGTTGAATCATTTTCTGTAACTTCTCATTTTATGTATACAATATGTCTCCATCAAGTTTTTAGCTATGATACCAGACTTGCTAATAATACTTGAAAACATATGCCCTATATTGGGCTCCATCCTATATCTGGAGAAATCTGAGAGTTTGAGTGATAGTGACCATACTGGGCCACTGCTTCATTTCAAGCTCACCATCAGTTGAGAGGTTTGTTCCTCAGAATCCCTTTTCCTTACGTGGTTTGCTGTAGATGGTGATGCTTCGGTTTATGTACTTAGGTTCTTTTAATATTTGGGGTAAAATGGCTGCTTTAGTGTTTATGTGGGGAAAGTGGCTATGGTGGTGCTTGTCACTCAATGGGGAATTTTCAAAAGGAAGCAAAATTTTGCCAAACGCTTTTGTTTCCAAATAGAAGCATCTGTGAATGGAGGTATTACTGTAATTCCTAACAGAGCCCTCATGACCCAGTACTGCTCAATTGGGAGTCCGCCCATGATTTTAGAAATGAGAAATGGAGGATTCAGTAGTTACCAGTGGCCACAAGCAGATGCATGGAGAGAGGTGGTGGCTGGAGAGTCACCTGATTAAAGTGTTCCGGGCAGCTGCGGGCAGTAGTACCCAAACCTAGAGTTCCTAGACTTCTGAGGACCACAGGGTTCAGGGACCAGTACTTTCAGTAATAGATACACTCAATATTCAGGGGAAAGACCAGAGAATTTCCTATTCATAGAATAAAATTTTTTGACTGCCACACCCCTCATGACACCAGTTCACTCTACTAAAGCAAAGTGTACTTGGAAATTCCCCTGTAAATTGTCATTTGCAGTAAGAACCTCAACTCTTGAGAAAATCCAAGTGCTCCAATTTTATTGATCTGAGCCCTTGAATAAATCAGGAGGATGATATCATGTATGTGGAACTGGGGCGGAGCATGGAGAAAAAGTTATGGTACCCACTGTCCTTCAAAGAATTGCTTCATCTCAGAAATACTCTCAGCAACTGAAGGCATCAGAACGAGCAGTCCAGCCTCACACTTCTGCTTCTCTGAGTGGTTTATGTCATGGGTTATACCACTGTGGGAGGGTAGCTACTATACTGTTGACAATAATAAGTTGCAACATCTTCAGGCTCCAGGCTGCTGATGGTAAGAGTGAAATCTGTCCCAGATCCACTGCCGCTGAACCTTGGTGGGACCCCGGATTCCAAACTGCTTGCAGCATAGATCAGGAGCTTAGGAGCTTTGCCTGGTTTCTGTTGATACCAAGCTAAACTCCTACCTATGTTCTGACTGGCCTTGCAATTGGTGGTGACAGTGTCTCCTATGGATGCAGAATGAGAGGATGGAGACTGGGTCATCTGGATGTCACATCTGGAACCTGACATTGGAAACATAAAAACAAATATCCCACAGATTAATCATATTAGAAGGTTTCCCTGTGGAGCCAGCACTGACCACACTTGAATGTGTAATGCAGCACTGTCCTACTTTACCTGGGAGCCAAAGCAGCAGGAGCCCCAGGAGCTGAGCAAGGGCCCTCATGTCCATGCTGTGTCCTGACTGGGACTGACTCCTGCACAGGGTGTGAGCAGCCTATTAAAATCTGTGCTCTGGGGAGTTGCAAATCAGTAGGACCTGGGCAGGGCGAGGCACAGCTGCAGAGCTGTCTCACCTCAGTAACTCAGCACCAGGCCCAGTGTCCCCAGGTGTCCCAGCTCAGACCAGGAGAGCCCAGAATTTGCTTACTCAAATTGTATTGCTTCGGAGGGAAACTTCATTACAGAGAACATGTGGGGAAAACTGTCAGCACTCTAAATGAATCTAGGCTTAGATAGGTAAATAATTTCATAGATATAGTAAGACTATGTAGAATACCCTTGTTTAGAAACAGTACAAAATAAGTTTTGACAACTTGGGTTTCAACTTACTAGCAAACGTTTCTGGTAGGGGCAGGAAAATAATTCATGCTCTACTTAAGACATTTCTGTGGGTGCAAAATTATTTTATATTTTAAAAAAGAATAGAGCCCTTCTCAGGATCAACTTAGAGTTATGCAAAATCATTTTCTGATGGGCTTAGGCGATTGTTTTTCTCTATTTAATGTGAACTAATCTATAGCAGATGAATAGAAATGATGAAGTGTTCCTTCAGTGGGTGTTTCTCTCACAGACCCAATGTTATTCAAAGCTTCAGGTCACTGCTATACTAAAGGACTAAAAGGCCTCACATTATTATTTGATTGGGCTCCACTTCCCTCTTTTCCACTGCTTTTCTTCCATCTGTTAGTATTTCTCAAAGTTAATCAACATGCAAGTCTGAGCACTGATGTCAGACCTGATAACCATGTGACAAAACTCTCTTCCTCCCACCTGCTATAAGAGCCCCATTAAGTTAAGCATGACCTCTGCATTAGTTCAGGCCCTTTAAGCTCCATTCTTTCTACAAAGCATCCCAAGAGCACACATGCTGGGAAATTTTCCTGAGGTGCAACTTCTGCCAGCACATCCTGGGGGACCCAGGTGCAGCTCTTCTGGAACCTGCAGCTTTGTAGAGAGCAGGTGCAGATGGAGGCCCTGGGAAGAGGCCAGCCTAGCACACCTTAAGTGAGGGGCTGCTCCTGGGTGCATCCCTCTGCCATGTACTCTTTGACTCTTTAATAGTAGTAGGGTGAATATTGCCACAATAAATACAAGAATCTAGGTATCTCTGTTGTGTACTGTCTTTATTTTCCCTGGGTTTACACTCAGAAGTGCTATAGTTGGATATTATAGTAGCTATATTGTTGAGGCTCCCGCATACTATCTTCCATAACAGGTTCACTAATTTATGTCCACAAAACGTTCCATAAAGATTCCTTGTACTAGATGTCTTCAACAGCAGTTTTATTTTGTTTTTTGTTTTGTTTTTGATAATAGCGTTCTTACTGATTTGAAGTGAAATGTCAATATACTTTCATTTGCATTTTTCTGAAGACAAAATGTATGAGCATTTTTCATATATTGTACTTGCCATTTATACTTCTTCCTTTGATATCATTTGCCATTTTTAATGGATTACTTGTTCTTTTGTAAGTTTCTTGAGTTCTCTTTGTATTCTGGATATTAATCTTCAGATGAATAGCTGGCAAAGTTCTTCACCCATTCTGTAGGTTGTATCTTCACTCTGCTCATTGTTTCTTTTTGCTGTGGAGAAACAACATAATTTGGTATAATCCCATTTGTCTGTCTTGCTTTTGTTTCCTGAATTATCTGGGTCCTGTTCAGAAAATCATTGCCTGTGTCAGTTTCTTCTGTTTTCTTCTAGTAGTTTTAATGTATCAGATCTTATGTTTAAGTCTTCAAATTTGAGTAGATATTTGGACAATATGAGACATAGGAGTCTAATTTCATCCCTCAAAATGAAAAATACACAACTTTTACCAGAATAGAGGGAGTAGTCAGTGTTGCCAGTCTAATAAATTTGAGACTGGGAGAAGTTACCCTGATCAGACCAATGTAAATGCAAGGGTCCACGTAATAGTGAATGAGCATGTCACAACCAGAGAAGGCATGCCAATGGAAAGTTCATATCATTGTGACCATGGAATGGGTACATGGAATGTGGAATGTGGTAATATTCTGGAACTCAGGAAATCAGATTCTTTGGAGTCTCTACAAGGAACATAACCCTCCTGACTTCTGAATTTATGCTCAGTGAAAATTCAGTAGCCCAGCACTTTGAGGTAAACAATTTGAACTACTTGAAGCAGTGAGACATCGGTGGTTTGTTAGAGCACCAATTAGGCACTCATAGGAGACAGAAGGCCTTTCATGCCAAGTAGGTAGGTGTCTGTCCTTGAATTCCCAGATATTTCCACATAGTTCTTTGGTGCCAATTTAAACAAAGGACATAAAGAATTTTATGATCAGGAGTGCTAGCACCTGAGTTCTTCTTAGGTCAGAAATAATTTATCTTGTCGAGCTGCATATGTGAGAGTTTGGGGTCAGCTCACAAAGAAGGTCAGTAGAAAGGGGAGGATTTGTTTGCTTCCTGTTTGTTAATTTTTAACACAAGAGAGATAAATGAGGTAAATAAATGGTCCAAGTTATGGAAATGACCATAATTTTGGTTGTATCTAACTTTTGTTCATGAGATGTTTTGTGACAAAGTTCCGTATGAGAATAGATTTTCTGTGAATGACATAACTCAAAAAAAAAAATTCTTAAATTCTGAATATTATAATCACCTTGGCTTCAGTAATTGTACTTTTGAAAAGAACTTCCTAACATTATCCGAGAAACCTGCTCTCTTGTTAATATGGAAATCCTCCTCAATTGATGTCAAACAGAGACAGATATTTTGCCTTTCTGAGAATGACCTTCAACATAGAAGATGCCAGTAGCTTCTGGGCAAAATTTGAGCATCAAAACATCTTCATATTAAGGCAAAAGATAAATTTCATATTTATTTTTAATACAGTTATTCATTGTGTGTTAAAAGTCTCCTGTGCTTTATAAACCTCTTTTTGTTTACTGTGTGACTTATTGACTTTTTTATGAGATCCCACACTTGCTGATATTTGAATGGACAAACCTGCATACTACGTGTCCATCCCCTCTCCAGCACACTTCTAAGCGTCAGACAATAGTGACCACATTGGGCTGCATCTTTTCACTTCCCCATCAACACCAGCTCATCTGGAATCACATGGCTCAGAACCCTTTGTCTCCTATTTTTCTTCAACAACTGCTCAATTAAGGACATTCCTGTGAGATTTGCATTTCAGAAGAGAAAGATTCAATATACACAGCACCTTCATACAGATGCTTGGACAGATGTGAGGGCCAGAAAATCACCAGTCCGGTGCTATAGATAGCTAAGTGCCCCAGCACCCCAGCTGTACACTTTCCAGACTTAACTGAAGACCACAGGGTTAGCAGTCTATACCTTCAATGGGAAACAAGCTGTGGCTGAGAGGAGAGAACCATAAACTACATCCCCTATTTAATGACTATGGTGTAGATGTCACTTCTCGGTATCAATACAGTCCATGCTTGAAATGTCTACTGTGGGTTTTGTTTTGCTCTATGAATTAAAAGGATGCCCTGACAGATACTCCTCACTTCTAATGATCTCTGTCCTTTGTTACACAAAGAGGGGGATTGTTGTGTCTGTTATGTTGGGGATGGGGCTGAGGCATCCAAAGACAGTTAGGGTGCAGAGAAGCCTCCCTGATATCTTCTCTCAAAACCTCCCAGTGATCTTCAACTCCGGGCTCCACCTGAGAAATGTTCTCAGCAGGTGCAGGTACCAGCACAGGCAGCTGAAGCAGCCCAGCCTCACACTCCTGCTTCCCTGCAATGTTTACATTATGGCTAGTATCACTGTGGGAGGGTAAATGCTAATGAGTTGAAAATAAAATGTTGTAAAATCTTTAGGCTCCAGCCTGATGATGGTGAGAAAATAATCCTTCCTGGATCAGGTGCCACTGAACCTCCATGGAATTCCTGATTGAAAATTTGCAGTTTCATAGATCAGGAGCTTAAGTGGTTTCCATGGTTTATGCTGGTACCAATGTAAATACCTACTAATCCCCTGGCTGGCGTGACAACTAATGGTGGGTTTGTCTCTTAGAAAGCCACACAGGCAGCACAGAAACTAGGTCATCCAGATATCACATCCAGGACCTGACATGGGAAACACAAACACAATCATCCATGTCAAATACTTTGTTACAAGAGGATTTCCTTGAAGAGCCCAGGCCCAGTCACCACAGTGGGATGAGTAAGTAAATTCCCAGTGCTGTCCTTCCCTATCTGCTATTCAGAGCAGCGGGAGACCCAAGACCTACCTCAAGGCACAATCCTCACAAATTGCAAGAAAGTTTACAAGTTCCTTACATTCCCCACAAGTGGGCATTAATGCCTCAGAGGTGTCACCTTTACCAATCCCCTCATGCTCTTGATGTGAAGTTGAAGAGTAATATAAAAATATGAAGCTTGTGATTTACAAAGAAGGATAGGTTATGTTATCACTAACATGTCATGCTCAGCTAAAGAATATGTCTTACACCATTTGTGAATGCTCTGGAATACTATTTTTATCGAAGCTATCCAAGGTCAGGATTTTCTTCCTTCCCATCAAAGAATTATGAGTTCCCTTCCAAGACCCACTTGTTGTTGTGCACATGCATGTTTGATATTTCCTGGATGTCTCAGAATAATTCTCATGCTCTTCTGCAAATTCTTTTTTGTAAGAGAAACATTTACATTTCAAAAACATTGTGGTGTTCATAGATTTCTGTGAGCGGGAAATTTCTTCAAAATATTTCAAAGACAAAAACCCCATCAAAAGCATACAGAGCATTTTTAGCAGTCTGAAATGACCACAGCCCATTCTTATTAATAATTGCTATGGTTTGAATGTGGGTACTTCCCAAGGGATCCTGAGCTGGAATCCTGGTCCCTGCTGTGGTGATATTAAGAGGGTGTAGAACTTTGCAGAGGTGGGGCCTATTGGGATGTGGTTATGTCAGTGGGGAAACTGCTCTCAAAAGGATTAATATTTTTCCTATGAGGCTCCAGTTTTCTTGAGAGTGAAGTATAATGTGAGAATGCTCTTTCCCAGATGTCTCCTTCTCAAACTACTCCATCTGCCATATTGTGATATTTCCAGTGTGGCTGCCCAATCTTTCAGTCTGAAAAACTATGGGCTAAATAAATCTCTTTTCTTTATAAATCACATGGCTTCAGGAAACTTTTTCACAGCAACAGAAAATGAACTAAATGCATCATGTTAATACCAAGTAATTTACTACATATATACAAAGCTTCATGCATTATTCTTCAAAATATGTTACTCACAAGTACTTCAATTTCCTAAGTCCAAGAGTAATAGGATTTTTATTAGTGAACTAAAGGGGCTGCCATTATTCTTGATTAGGAACCTACAAATTCTTCCACCACACTGACTTTTGGCTTAATATCTAAGCTCATCAAAACAGAAACTCTGACTAATGCTACCAGGCCCAATTGCCTAATTATAAATCAGTTTTTATTCCTCTAACTTGAGATGATGACCCTGGAGCCCATTCCTAGATTCAGATAAGCAGGGACTATGGATCACCCAGACAACCCAGAGTCAATTCTCTTCACTGGAGGATGATGATCCTGATCATATGGCCTGGGAAATGGCTATTGTTTGCAGAGAGATCAGGAAAGTTTGTGGGGATGAAAGTAAAGATAGCCCTGCTATTAGTTTAATGAGGCAAGGTATACCCAGGCCCTTGAGGGGAGGCTACAGATGGAGGGCCTGTGACTCCAGACCCAGGGTGAGGACACTGGTCTCTGCACAGTAGTCAACGGTGTCAAGGGTGGTTCAGGTGCCTCCTGTTGTATCCGTAACAGAGGACTTGGTGCCATTAAACACCTTTGTTTTCAACTGGGTCCTAAAATGTTTCACTCAAAAAAAGTTTTGCTGTTTAGCAGATGAAGTTTTTAATAATATATGGTGAGAAATAGACTTTGAAAAGCAAGTGGATATGTGAGGGTAAATAATACATAGGCCCTTGCTGCTACCAAATTTACTATTATTTCTGTTGCAAAGTGTGTGTGTGTGTCTGTGTTCAAATCATGCCAATCTTTTACACTCCTTCACGAGTTATTTCAAGATGGCAGCTAAATTAAAATTTTAGTTTTAAATGCTTCAAGTCCAGGATTTTAATATTTAAAATTTTTAAATAGATGACATTATGAAAGTAAACTTTCTCCCAAAAGGTATTGTGATATGCAATATTTATTCCCCAAATTTCATGGTTTTTTCCTACCTAAAAACAAAACATCTCAAACAAGGATCATTTTTTTTCCTATACTTGGGTTTTTAGTGTGAAAACTAAGAAAAACAACTTAGACTAGAAAGTGTTACTTTGGCTCACATTTTCAAGTGTATCAATCAGGCTCTTGTTTCTGGCCCTGTACTGAGGCAGAAGCATCTTAGCAGAAAGGCATGGCCAGAAGCAGAACAAGAGGTACAGGAATAAAAAAAACGGATGGACCAGGAAAAGATCTAGTCACCAAAGCTGCAACTTCACACTCTATACCAAACCCTCCTCCTAACAGTCATTCAGTAAGATCTCACCAGTGAATTAATCAAGTGATGAGGTTCACACCCTCATAATCTGATCACTTCTCAAAAGCAACACCTCCATTGAGAACAGGCTGTCAACACTACCATACTTTTGGGAAACATATTAAATCCAAACGACAGAAAAGGCTCACTCAAGTCACACATATTTAGCACTAAAAATTCTTTTTTTCATATCTTTCCACTCTACTTGCATTGTCCTATTTGCCCATTAAAGAAAATTTTAGAATTTATGCCACTCCCTCCTACTATTGTATAATTATTGCTTTATTACTAAAATTAGAGCAGGGTATTCTGATATTATGACGTTGTGAGTTTGCTTAAGTTAAGGAACCTCTTCCAGATAATCAAGATCACTGAATCCAAGGAGATGGTCTCTCTCAAAGATAAAATGTCTGTCCTCCATTTCGTCTGTAGAATTGGCATGTACTACATTTCCCCAGAACCAAATGTTCTGCCGAATTTAACTGAGTACTTTTTAAGGGGGAAGCATTATTTTAAATGAGAGAATTCAAATATTCCCACTCCACTCTATGAGATGTGATTTAAAAAAAAAAAACATGGTGAATCCTCCTGCTGCATGCCATCCAACAGAAAAGCAGGGATCTTCCATGTGAGGAGAAGAAGGTCAAACCTTATTGAGAATAGTTTACTAGTGGTTCCAGTGATTCGGAAATGATTCTGAATTGATCACAGACTTGGACAGATTGGGACATCTTCTGACATAGAAACCCAAGAGAGGTCGCACAGAACACCCCAAATCAGCCCGCTGCAGACAGGCAGGTCTGCCCACCCCCTACCAAGGTCCCCAGTCGCTTGGAAGATGCCGAATCAGCCCACTGCACACAGGAAGGTCTGTGCACGCCCTACGGAGGTCCTGAGTTGCACAGAAGACACCGATTCACCCCACTGCAGACAGGCAGCCAGCTGATTCCACACTACAAAGACTCAGAGGACACCAGAACACCAGTCCAAAGTATTGAGTCCCGCTGTTCCCAGCGCAGAGGTAGGGGCTTCTGAGCCATCACCCCACTGCTCCTGGCCCAGAGGAAGGGACTTCCAGGCCACCATCCCTCCCACCACTTCCAGCCCAGAGGGAGGAACTTCCGAGCTGCCTTCCCACTGGTCCTGGTTCAGAGAAAGGGGCTTCCTGACCACCATCCCTCCCGCTGCTCCCAGCCCACAGGAAAGGGCTTTTGGGTCACCATCCCTACCACTGCTCCCGGCCCCATCCCACCTCACCCAGCTCAGAAGAGGTAATCCGTGGAGGGGCTAACAGTACCCCGCCCCAGTCAAAATGAGAAAACATGTAAATAAGTCTCAAAACCAGACTTCCAGATCACCTACAGCAACCCCAAAGGGAAATGAGATGGAA
>NW_004624749.1:15508762-15527408 GCF_000247695.1 Heterocephalus glaber
TGAGGTGGAATCTCAACATTGTTTTCATTTGCACCTCTCAAAGGACAGTGATGTTGAACATTTTTTCATGTATTTATTTTCTATTTCTACTTCTTTGTCTGAGAAACGTCTGTTCATTGTGGATGCCCATTTTTGAATAGGGCTTTAAATTTGGGATGTCTGACTTTTTTTAATTCTTTATATATTCTAGATAGTAGAGCTTTGTCTGAGGACCAGCTGGTAAAAATGTTTTCCCACATTGTGGGTTGTCTCTTCCCACTGCTGGTGGTTTCTCTTGCTGTGCAGAAGCTTTTTAATGAGAGATCCAACCAGTTGATGCTTTGTGCTGTTTTGCATGTGACTGAGGTTTTATTTATGAAATCTTTTCCTAAGCCAATGACTTCAAGAGTTCTACCTAACCTCTCTCCCAGCCAGTTTAGTGTTTCTGTTTTAATGTTTAGATGTCTGGTCCATTTTGATTTTAGTTTAGTGCATGGTGAGAGATATGGGTCTAGTTTTACTCTTTGGCAAGTTGAAACCCAACTTTTCCAGCACCATTTATTAAAGAGACTATATTTCCTCTAGTGAGATGTTTGGCTCCTTTGTTAAAGATGAGGTCTCTGAGTATGTCTGGAGTTGTTTCTGAATCTTCTAATTTTTTCCATTGATCCTCATGTCTGTTTCTTTGCCAGTACCATGCTGTTTTTATCACAGTAGCTTTGTAGTATAATTTCAAGTTGGGGATTGGGATACCCTCTCCCATGTCTCTGTGGCCTAGAATTACTTTTGGTATTCTAGGTCTCTTCTTGTTCCAAATGAATTTTTGGATTGATCTTTTTAAAGTCAGTGAAATATGCTTTTGGAATTTCAATTGGGATTGCAATTAATCTATATAACCATTTTGGAAGTATGGCCATTTTCACTATATTCATTCTTCTTACCCAGGAGCAAGGGATGTCTTTCCATTTTCTGAGATCCTCTTTCATCTCTTTTTTCAGAGTGCTATAGTTTTCAGAGTAGAGCTCTTTCATTTCTTTCAGTAGGTTGATTCCTAGGTAATTCTTTGTTTTTATGATATTGTGAAGGGAGTTTTGCTCCAGTTCCTTTTTCAGTAAGTCTGTTGTTCATGTGCAGAAAAGCTATTGATTTTGTGTGTGTTGACCTTGATTCCAGCTACCTTATTGAATTTGGTTATTAAGTCTAAAAGACTTTTGGAGGACTTCTTGGGGTCTTGTATATAGAGTATCATGTCATCTACAAATAATGACAGCTTGACTTCTTTGTTTCCCATCTTTATTCTTTTTATTTCTTTCTCTTGTCTAATTGCTTTGGCTAATGTTTCTAAACTATATTGAACAAGAGTGGAGTTAGTGGATATCCTTGTCTTGGTCCTGATTTTAGTGTGAAGGATTTCAATTTTTGACCATTTATTATGATATTGGCTGTTGGTTTTTCATAGATGGCTTTTATCAGTTTGAAGTAGAGACCATCTATTCCAATTTTTTAGCATATTTATCATGAATGCATGTTAGATTTTGTTGAATGCTTTTTTTCCATCTATTAAGATGGTCATATGGTTTTTGTCCTTGGCTCTATTAACATAATGTATTATATTTATTAATTTGTTTACATTGAACCATCCCTGCATGCCTAGGATGAATCCCACTTGGTCCAGGTGTATGATCTTCTTGATGACATCCTGCATTCCGTTGGCCAGTATCCTATTAAGGACTTTTGCAACTATGTTCACTAGTAAGATTGGCCTATAGTTTGCTTTTTCAGTTGGGTCTTTGCTTTGGGGACCAAGGTGATACTTGCTTCCAGGAATGAATTTGGGAGTATTGTTTCTCTTTTGATTTCAATAAAGAGTTTAAACAGTAGTAGCAATAGTTCTTCTCTAAATGTCTTGTAGAATTCAGCAGTGGAAGTCCCTAGCTTTTCTTAGTTTGTAAGTTTTTAATTACATTTTCAATGTCATTAATGACATTGGGTTTTTTAGAATTTTTAGGTCTTCTTTATTCAACTTTGGTAATTCATACCTATCTAGAAATTTGTCCATTTCTTCTGTGTTTTCCATCTCATTAGAGTTCTCAAAGTAGGTATTGATGATCATCTGGATTTCTGCTGGGTCTATTGTAATTTCACTCTTTTCATTCCTAATTGCATGAATTTGGGGTCTTTTCTCTTTTTTTTAATAAAGTTGGTTAAGGGTTTGTCAAGTTTTTTTAGTCTTTTGAAGAACCAACTCTTTGCTTTGTAGATTTTTTTGTATCATTCTGTTAGTCTCCATTGCATTGACTTCTGCTCTGATCTTTACAATTTCCTCCCTTATGTGAGCTTTGGATTTGTCCTCCTCTTCTTTTTCTAGAAGCTTGAGGTTCAGCATCAGATTGTTTATTTGATCTTGCTCTGTTTTCCTGAGTATTCACTGTTGTGAATTTCCCTCATAATTCTGCTTTCAATTGTGTCCCATAGATTCTGATATAAATTATTGGCATTGTCATTAAAGTGTAGAAACTGTCTGCTTTCTTCTTTAATTTTCTCTGTGGCCCATTGGTTGTTCAGAATTGTGTTGTTCAATTTCCATGTGTTTATAAAATTCTTTCAGTTTCTATTGCTATTGATCTCCAATTTCACCACACTATGGTCTGAAAATATACAGAGGATAACATCAATTCTTTTGCAGTTAGTTAAACAAGTTCTATGAGTAAATATGTGGTCTATTTTGGAGAACAACCCATGTGCAGCCAAAAAGAATGTATATTCTGATTTTGTGGGGTGGATCAATCTAAAACATCTGTTAAGTTCATTTGTTCAAGAGTTTGATTGAATTCTAGTATTAAGTTGTTTATTTTTTGTCTAGTTGATCTATGTATTTTGTCTAGTGATAGTAGGGTAATGAGGTCCCCCACTACTATTGTATTAGTGCTTATTTAATTTTTCATGTCCATTAGTATTTGTTTTATATAGTTGGGTACAAGAGTATTTGGTGCACATACACTTATGATTGTCATCTCTTCCTCTTGGATTGTTCGTTTTAGAAGGATGTAGTGTCCTTCTTTGTCTCTCTTAATCAGTGTTGCTTTGAAATCCATTTGATCTGCAAAGATGATAGTTACTTCTGCATTTTTCAAGGGTTAATGTCACATATAGTATTGTTTTCCACTCTTTAAAGTCTATGAGTTTCTTTTTGAATTAAGTGTGCTTCTTGTATGAAACATGTTGTTGGATTTTGCTTCTTGACCAATTCTGCTGCTCTATTTCTTTTGATTGGTGAATTGAGACCATTAACGTTGATGTTTATAACTAATATGTATTGATTTATCCTTGTCATGACTTTTTCTTTTTGTTGGATTCTCACCCTTTGCATTTAATATCTTATCATGCTTGGTGGATTCATTCTCCTGGGCTTACTTGGGTTGTGATCTCCATTGCTTTTTCCAAAGATATTGTTTAAATTTTTTTGGAGTGCTTGTTTGGTATTCTTGATGTTCCTCAGGTGCTCTTTGTCATGAAAGTATCTTATTTCTCCATCCATTTTGAAAGATAGTTTTGCAAAGTACATCAGTCTGGGTTGGAGGTTGTTTTCCTTTAGGACTTGAAATATGTCACTGCAGGCTCTTCTTCCCTTGAGGGTCTATTTTGAGAAGTCTACTGAGATTCTGATGGGCTTTCCTTTGTACAGGATTTTGTTTCTTTTCTCTAACTGCTTGTAGAATTTTGTTCTTCTATTGGGTTTCTGGAATCTTAACTATTATATGCCTAGGTGTAGATTTTTTTATCACAGCTAGTTGAATTCCTATATGCCTCACTTATTTGTATATGAAGTTCTTTACCTCTACTTTGGATGTTTTCTGCCATTACTTCTGTGAACAGTGGTTTTATGTCATTTGTATGCTCTCCTGTTTCTTCATTGACTCCCATCAGTCCTGTGTTATTCTTCTTTGCATCATCTAGCAGCTGCTGGATTGATTTCTCATGGTCCCTTACTATTTTTAATTTTTTTTTCTTTTCCCAGTCACTAATTGCAATCCTATCTTCTATAGCTGATATTTTTTCCTCACATTGGCTCATTCTGCTGCATAAACTTTCAATGGAATTTTTAATCTCCTGGAAATCTGTTTGCATCTGTTTTATGGATTCCATTTGTTTTCTATGTTGGAATTCCATCATGATCCTCAGCTCCTCTATTTTTTATCTGTGTCTGCCCTAGATTTATTAATCATGCCTTGCACTATGGAAACAATCTCTGATGTTATTTGAGAAATTATTTTTGATTTTGATTTTATTTTTTCAGAACCTCTTTCTTTTCCAGTTCAGGGAGTCCAGGTGGTTGAGTATCTGATTGTTCCATCTTGTTTCCCTGTGGGGTTGCCTTACGTGATCTGGAAGTCTGCTTTTTAGACTTGCTTGTGTGACTTCTCATGTCAACAGATGCAGCCTGCTGCATCTTTGTTGAGGTGACTTTTTGCTCACCCAGTGGTGTTCAATTCTCAGAAAGCCACTGAATGGCCTCTTCTCTACTGTGCACAATTTCTGGGTTCACAATGGTGGCCTTCTGGATCCCTGCACTGCCCTTTTGTCCCAGCTGGGTTCTTCCTGGGGCCTGGGCAAACTTGGCTTGGTATCTGGGCATGCCTCTGGCTAGGACCTGACCCCCTACAGAGCTGTTGTCTGGGAGGGTAGTTGGTTGAGGGCTGTGCACCCCAGTAGCTGGTGTCTGAGAGGGCTTCTGTCTAGGGTCTGCATGCACTTACCAATGGTATCTGGATGGGCCTCTGGATATTGTTTGTGATCCTTTGCAGCTCTTTTCCAGGTGGGCCTTTGGGTAGGCATGTGGGTCCCAGCTGTTGGGGTGGGGGTGGGGCCCTAGTTTGGACATGCCCCCAACCACACCACTCTGGTCCTTGCAAACTTCTCACTGGGATCTAAGAAGTAGTTTTCTAAAGGGACAAAACACTCCTATTTCTAATGGGGAGTGATCTTCAAGTACCTTTTTAAAGTGAATCAGTAAACATTAACAGGCACTGGAAAGGATAAGATAACATGAAATTGGAATAGATAAATGCATGGAGATAAAACTAATATTTGAACTTGCTTCAGTGTGAATGGGTGGGTCTGTCCATCTGATTGGTACCAAAACCAATTCAGCACTGACCTGACTCCCTGCAGACAGGAGAACCATTTCATTGTTTTCTATTCACATTAGAGAACACTCACCATGCAGATTCCTGGACTACATGGATGGGCTGAAACTTCCTCAGAAACATCAAGACCCAGTGCTCCTAGGCTTCCCTGCCAGTTCTTCAGGTCACCCACCCTGAGTTTGAGTGTTTGAAAGATGGACATAAATCAGGAATACTCATTGATCAACTTTAGTTCCAGTGCTAGAGGATTTGGGACACTGCCTGAAGGAAGCCCTTCCACTACCACAAACTCCAGGGCATTCAAGAGCACAAGCACTGGTGAACACTGAGCTGGCATGCAGAGGGAGCTCAAATAAACATTTCCACACCAGTGCTGAACTTTGAGAGTTGGAGGCCATCTTTTCTTCCAGTATAAATAACACAGATACTCTCACAATCACAGGTTTTCTTTTCCGCTTTACAATGCAAGACAGAACATGAATATTATATGTAAAGACTATTAGGTAGAAGTTCCTATGTAGCACATAAGTAGTTGAGTTTTGCTTGGAAATTTTTTCTTTTGTTTTTAAATAAAACTCATTTTATATAGTCCATTTAACTAAAAGAAAGGGAATAGTGAAGAGTTATCTGCATGATCTTTTGAGTTATAAAAGAAAAAAATGTCACAAGGAAATTTTGATTTTGCAGGAATTAAAATGAAAAACAACTCTGAAGATTCTGTCAATTCCACCAATATATTTATTTCTTTGCCAAATAATTCATAGAAAGAACTATCTGAGCCCTACATAATTTTCCTCATGAAATAAAGAAATAGAATTAGGTTACTTCTAGGATTCCTTTTGTATGGTACCTCAGAAAAACTAGGATATTTTCACCATGAACTTGAAATATCCCATTTGCACTCCAAGACGCTACAAAGTCAAGGGACTTATTGTGGAAAGAAAGCAGAATGTCCAGACAAGTATTATCTGAACCACAATAAGAATTGCAGAAACTAATGCTATCATAGCTACAGCCTTCCTCCCCCTATGCTAAGTAAAGTTATCCTTAGAATGTTGATAGTACAATAAAACTGAGCAAGCAAATGATGTCAGTGCTGTGTACGTTATAAAAGACCCCTTCCTGCAATCTCTGCACAAGGAACAGAGCTCTGTGGAGGGCTATAGTCCAGCCAGATGCCACTGAACATTCCAGACTGATCAGAGCCCTGTGTGTTAACTCTGATCATTTCTTCCTTTGGCCAGCACCAGACCTTCTGTCCTGGTATGACCCCAGCCACTGGGCCTTCTGAAAACTCTCCTGTCAGCCTACTATCACCAAACTTTTTTCCTCACTAGTTCTTAATTAACCTTGTACTTGTCTATCAATACTTTAATAAAATGTATCTCTCTCAAGTCATCACTGGGTATTTTTTTTTGATATCTCACAAATCAGCTTCATGACCCAAAGAAATCAGGGTTGTGGAGGAGATACTTCCACATTGAAAATATACTGAGAGAGTTTTAAATGCCAATAGATATCATGTCCACATCCCTGAACCCATATACAGTTCCCAGAATCAGAATGGATGGACTATGAATGAGGAAGTAAAAAGGTCTACCTGTAACACACTGGTTCCAGGGTTTGTTACTATAGTTTCCATTGTCACTAAGCCTGCAGTTGCCATTTACTCTCTCCACTTGCAACACAACCACAAAGCCTAGACTCTCGGGCAGCTAATTTTGTCTATGCATGCAAAGGAATAAGAAGAATTCAGTGAGATAAGGCAAGCAGGTTCCTGAATATATGAATATTCTATTATTAGGAATGATTATTCAAATAGCCTTAGCCAAATATTTTACACAAAGATTAATGAGACATTGCTATATTGCTATTAGCAGAATTGTTTCATTCCTGGTTTTAAATTCTCATGAAAGAAACAGTTTCTGAGTGTGCTCAGGAACTCATAACTATAGCAAGCCCAGGAAAGAATCAACTTAAAAGAGGAAAAGTTTGTTGTGGCTCAAGCTTTCTGAGATTTCAGTTTGTGATTGGTGGGCCTATTTTGGGGCCTCTGGTGAGGTGGTGCATCATAGTGTGTGTGGCAGAACAACAGATCACCTCACAGGGCTGGCAAGTGAAAGGAAGAGGAGAGGTTGGATTGCATTATCACTCTTAAAGCTTCCATCTCTTTCCAGTAGAAGCACAGGTTGGAAACCAAGCCTTTAGCACAAGCTCCTATGGTGGGCACTTATGCAAAGCACAGCGCAGAGTTTAGAGCTGCTCTCCCCTCAACATGGAGTGGCTGAGAGCAATGGAGTTGACCTTTTGAAATCTTCATGGCATTTTCAAATTAATGTCTTCAGTTCCTGAAGGGATAGCTTTTCACTGTCACTCTGAGAGTTAAGCAGTTTCTGGGAGAGGGATGTGTACAGCAGAAGGCACAATAGTGCAGAGTCTTTACCTAACAGATTTTCATCTCTACCTATTCTCATCAGTCATCTTGGCAAAGGGACAGAAACATAATAATCAGGGTTTTGTCTGAAGTGGAATATCCACCTGAGCAACTCTGGGTTTTCATATCATTCTCACAGGTACAAGGAAACCTGAATATGTAGTAAAACTACAGGGGCTAATTTGCTTTGTTAATCTTACAACTTGCTATCAGGATTAATTATGCAAAAGTATCACTGAAAAAGATTCTGACCTACTTCCTTCATTTTGACCAAATTCTTAGGGGCATCTTCACTTGTTTCTTATAGCAAATCCTGTGTACAAAGTGAAAGGAAGACAGGAAAATCACTCACGTGTTCTGTAAAAAGAAAAACCTTAGACTAATGCAGTGTAACAAGCTTAATAGAGCAAAATATAGTTCATGAATTGGAGAACCATCAGAATCACAGAAAGTTTATACAGCTTCACCTCCTAATAGGAACAAGAGTATTTTTAAGCCAGAAAGCAGAAATGAGGTTGAGAAGTAGTATGTTTTGTTTTATTCAGCATTTGCCTTATTGGACATAGCTTCATCAGTTGGCAGCCTGTGATTGGCTGAACATTGGCTGTTATGTTTGGCTGAGAATCAGCTACTTGATACTTATTTACTTTAGGCAAGCAGCTTGGAGCCAAATTAAATTAAATTGAAAACTGAGTAAATTTCATTTAATAGTTCTTGTGATAATTAATGAAATTTATCATCTTGAGTAAGAATTACTGAACTAATTGGATGAGCATAGTCCTGGGTGAGGCTGGATGACATTAACGGGAGACAGAAGACCCACCACGTGTGAGTGGCTCCAGTATATAGGTTTGTTACCTGAATGGAATAAAGAAAGAAAGCTCGCTTCTGTTTCTTCAGAGGAGCTCCAGTCTTTGCCTTCATTTTGAATGCAGTCTTCTGGCTTCCAGCACAGACCCTTTGGCCTCCTGATACAGACTTGCACAGGACACTACACTGTGCTCCAGACCTTCAAATCTGACTGGATCCTTCAGCTCTTCAGTAGGCAGACAGCCTCTTTAGACTCTCCCACACCTGCCTCTGCAGGCAAGAATTGTAGGCCTGCCATGTAAACCCTTGTGTATGTATTTATCTTACATTAAGTCTGTTTCTCCCATGAGCACTGACTGATGCAATTGTGAAGCACAGACATACCTCAGGCAGAGGTTTACCAAATACACATTGAAATGGTTGAAACTAGAAATTATAAATAAACACTAAATCATGACCACATTTTAACCCCTCACATTTCTTCTGAACCTGTTCAGACTGGATGCTGAGTTTTGACAAATGTACAATGACACAAATCCTCCATTATAGATCCATTGTGCTGAATGAACCCTGTATTCTGCCTTTTTAAAATGTAAGCCTTATTTCTATACATTCATGTCATAATTTTCACCTCATCCCACAAGTTTTGATTTGTTGTGTCTTTATTTTATTTTTCTCAGGATATTTTTTCATTTGTTCTATACATAAAAATAAAAAGTTTATTTGGGTCACAGTTTTGGAGGTTTTTAGAAACCTGCACCTTAGCTCCAATGAGGACCTAGTGGAGAATGGTGGAAGTCAGGGGATGGAGGACCTGCACAAGCACACAGGTGATTACATCAAGCCAGGGGCAGAGAGACTGAGAAAAAGCTGAACTCAGCCATTTACAGCAATTCTCTCTAAAGAACTACCAGTGAATCTCACAAAAACCACCTTCTGAGCAGATACCTTCAATGACCCAGTTGTTCTGTTAACTCTCCCTGTGCAGTTTATACAGAACCCATATGTTCACAGAGTGGGAAGATCACTAGAAAACAGGGTAAGTAGGCAGTTGGAAAATTAGAAATGAATGTCCACTGTACTTTTGGCTTTACAGTTGCACATTCTGCCTTCTCAGGGGCATACTGCCTGGTCTCCCAGGCCTTCTCCTGATGTCAGATTAAAGCCTTCCTGAATCCATACCTTCTGCATCTGCTTGCCTGAGAAGCCAGCACCACTTGAATGACACCAAACTCAGCCACCAGCTCAAGCTGTGAGCAGGCTCCCTAGCATATTGGCTGCATGGGCCTCCAAATATTTGGATGATCGAGAATTGTGAACTGAGAATTGAGAACTGTAACTGAGAATTGAGAAGTGTACATTTTTATTTGCTTCTTCAAGATTTCTTATTATGAATTGAATCTCTTCAATAGAAGGATAATTCAAGTTGTCTATTCTTAGTAAGTACAGGTAGTTTATCTTTCAAAGATCATATGCATTCCAACAGAGTTGTCAATTATATCGCCATCCAGGTCATAGCATTTCCTGATTGCCCTTTAATTTCAGTAGAGCCCAAAGCAAGATCTTCACTTCTATCCTTGATACTTGCAGTTTCTATCTGCTTTTACTCTTTCTCAATTGTATAATTTTCTCAATTTTGTCAATCTCTTCAACAACAGGCCATTGGTTTTATTGCACTTTCTCTACTGGTTTACTAGAAAAATGTGTAGTTGGGCTGAGTCAAATGTTGTAAAGGATAGCTTCCCTGAGTGCGTTTGGTCCCTTTGGGGAAGATCCAGGAGCCCAAATGGGACCAAGGTAGGAATGGAAGAGGTAATACCTGAAATTTCCACTACTGTGGATTTGCACACTTTGGACCCTGGACTCTATTCTTTCTGCATCATTAGAACAATTAGAAAATGAAAAAGAAGGAAGATAGAAAAGAACTTGGCCATACGTATAGAAGATATAGAAAATAGACATGAACTTTCGATGTGGAAAAAGCCAAGTAATAAATTTGCAATTGATTACATATTTTGGGAATCGACACAAAGGCAGACATCTAAATCAAAACAGCAAATTTAATTACTTAATTCTTTGGTTTCCAAAACAACTCTATTAGACTTTTTGTGAGCTTAAGCAAATAGAAGCAGTGAAAAATTAGAATTTAGGTGATAATATAAGCTATTTCTGAAAGACAAATATTAAGAAAATTGATGATTGAAAGCTCTTTTATTTAAAATTAAATGAAAAACTTTAAAACTTCTTTAAAGTTTAAAAATGTTCTATGAACAAGAGACTATTGAATCTAGGAAACACAATAAGAAGCAGTAATGATGTCTTAAGTCTAAAAATCATAAAATTATAAAACATACTTCATGACACACACATCTAGTTAAGAAGTTCCTATCTCATAGTTCAACCCCTTTACACAAACAAGCGAAGAAACATTAAATAGAGCTGCCTGGTTGGGGTGAAGCATCTGTGAGGTTGAACCTCAGTGAGCAGCTCCCTGAGGAGGGTTTTGATCAGAGCTAGAGCACTGTGGGAGGAAGCTCTTTACCCTGCTGACAGTAACAGTGCATACCATGCTGGGCCTCAACAGGGTGAATGGTAAGGGTGAAGTCTGTCCCAGACCAACTGCCATGGAACCTGCCTGGCTCCCCAAAGGCTAGACTGGATGAAGGACATATCAGGAGTTTGGGAGGCTGTCCTTCGTTCTGTTGATACTAATTCATACTAACGGTAATACAAAAAAAAAAAATCAACACTCTTGGTGGCTCTACAAGAAATGGTGGCTCTCTGTCCTGAAAACAAGGTTAGTGAGGCTGGAGACTGAGTCAGCACAATATCCCCAGGGGAGCCTGAAAGATAAAGACACACAATCAACTGTCAGCAACACCATCCCAATACAGATCCATTGCATTGGTAGCATTGGTGAGTGTTAAGTATATCCAACTCTTCTCTACACCCCTCACCTGGAACCAAAAGCAACAGCGTTCACAGCATTAAACCCCATCTCTGAAAGCTGACCTACAGACCACTCTTCATAGGCCCCTGAATCTACCTTTAAAGATGCTTAGCACAGGCTGGACCAATGTTTAAGGGTGCAATATGCAAATCAGCTGGAAGAAGTTTGACTTGTTCTCAAATTGGACACCTGCTCCCATTCCATCTTGCAGGAGTTGAGCTTAGCCAACAAACACTCCAAGTGTTACTCATGCATATCACAAGGAAGGTTGTGACCTATTCCAGTGAATCCTATCCTCTTAGTTTGTCACAGCTGCCAAATGAGGGAACACACTGTGGCTTCCATCCTATGAGGATATACAAATTGTTTTAATCCCTAAAATTTAAAATTTATATAACCTCAAATAATAATACAAGGGTTTATTGAAAATCAAAATGTTTTTAAATGAAAAAAATTAGGAAAAAATATATTTCCAGGAATCTCCCTGAAAGTATTCCCATTCACTTCATACATACATGTCACACTATTCTTGCCACATTCTGAAGTAGTTCTAGAAGTAACCTTGTGTGTATTTAATACTAGGCATGACCAAAACTTTGAATCTGCTGCAGGCTGCCATCTAATCAAAAAGCAGTTTCATGAAAACATTATGATGTGTCCTTATCCACAAAATTCATAAGATCTGGCATCTTGTGACTACTGCCTCTTCTGCAAACCCAAAATTACCATGAGGAGTAAACCTTTTGAATTCATTCAGGACACTGAGGAGGCCTAAAAGCACAAATAAGGACCTAATGGAAATGATTTATAAAAATGTGAACACAGGCTGGCCCGCCAGCATAAATAAAGCTTTACTTTGTCTCCAAGGCTCCTGGTGTGCCTTCCATCCTCTCCAACTAGCAGTAAAGAGCTTTATCAATGAAACAGAAACCTTGCCATTTCACCATATCTACTTTGATCCAGATAAAGTTTGATATAAGCTTGTGAAGAAAATAGAATCAGTCCCATTTCTTTATTTCTAAAATGAACACACATAGACATTTCCTTCACTGCACAGTTGGATCAGATACAATGAATAGTTGACCAGATATATGTATTTCCGATTCTCCTTGCCTTTGCTGTTGAGTGATTTTTCCTAAAGCTTTCTTACCACTTAAAATGTAAACTTCAAAGCAAATATTTATAATCACTACATGTACATAGAATATTGAACGTCTGTAAAAGTGAATACATATATTTTAAGAATGTCTTTTCAGTTTAAAAATATAACAAAAAAATAAATAAATAAATATTTTATAGTTTTTGAAATGTAACATTAAATGTTAAGGGAAATCAACATTTCCTTTAGGGATGGTTGTTCTTAAAGGGCCCAGGTGGTCTTTCCTTAAGGATGTGAGCTCTCAATGGGCAGGAGAAAGATTTGAAAGATAACTTTTATAAAAAGTGGCCACTTGCTGCCTTATGATGGTCAGACTCATGCACTACAAGCCCACAAAAGAATGACCATCAGCCTTCCTCTCAGAGGGCCTTCAAGTGTGTTACATAGCATACAGAGGTCTGAGTTCAAAGACTGAATATCTGCTTTTAATAGCTCATAGTACTGAAGCTGTGAAGAACCTGCCCCTTCATCTACCCCACTATTTTCATTCTATGGGTAGGAAACAGGCCCACATAGGACATCATTGTGCAAGGTCATTTGCTTGGTTCATCAAATTGAATTTCCAGAGCTCCTGCCATCACTTGAATCCAGCCTCCCACCCACACCACCTTCAGCCAAGGAAAACACAGTAGTCATTCTGCACATTACAGCCACTTTACAGCTGTTCCCTGATGTTCTTATGTTATAAACTTATGACAGTGCTGTCAATGGGCCCACTCATTCCACCTTGTGAGAAAAACATGACACCAACAAATACACAAAATAAATAATATTCTAAACAGCATATTGTCACACACTAAAACATTTCCTATTGACACATCTTTGTTCATTATATGTCCTGTCATTTTGTCTTAGTTACTTTTATTGTTGCTAAGTCAAAATATCCGTATCACTAAGTGCTTTCAAGAGAAACAGATTTAATACAAAATATGCAACTATATGAGACTTCACAAGATTAGCTTACAATGGCTGCCCACAGAGTCAGATATGGAAGAGTGCAAAGGGCTGTCTGTGCACTGGGGATCCAAAGGATCCAGTCCAAGGCCTGGAGCTCACTGTAATGCCCATATGATTCCTTATCAGGAGGCCAAAAGGTCTGCACCAGAAGGCTAAAGACTCTACACTGGAAGCAAGGAGAAAACATGCAAGTTAAAGGGGAAGACTAGAGCACCTCCAAAGAAATACAAGCAAGCCTT
Source organism: Heterocephalus glaber (assembly GCF_000247695.1). Next base: position 15,522,438 of record NW_004624749.1, read on the forward strand.
CCTTCTTCACTTCCCTTTTATAACATTCTGGTGATAATCCCCCCCTAGAGCAGTTTTCCACACTCAGAACTATGCTGAGACAATTTGGTTGGGTTTTTCTCACTCAAATTGACACAATCAATTAACTATCACAATACCCAACACCCTGGGTTAAGAGGAAATGTGTATTTCAGCTCAGTTTGTAGATGTTTCAGTTCATAGTTGGCTGGCTTTAAGGCAGGGTGGCATGGCAGAAGGGTATCACAAAGAAAAAATACTCCATGGCAAGCAGCTAGGAGACAGCAAAGGAAAAAGTAGCAGCAGCAAGAGTGCCTTCCATCTTTCCCTTTATATTCCATCTAGGCTACATTGATTGGGCCCCCTCCAAGTTCATGGTGGGGCTTTCATTATCTACACCAACAACTATGCTAATTCCAATCAATGAACTACTATAGTATCACACACCCTTAATCACAGTATCACATGCACTAAATCCAGCCAGCTCCAGAAACCCCACCTATGAGTGCATGAGTCTTTGGGGAGACAACTACATACAAGCTATAACAATACTCAAAGCACAGGAGCCTAAGGTGATTCCACAATGCTGAGGAAGTTCTCAAGGGTCATACTAGGATGTCACCCTATGTAGCCACTGGATGAATTGTCCACTCAAGCAGAGGACCACAAACCAGCCATGACATCTATCTGTGCACAGACACTATTTCTGTAAGAAATAGCCATATTAATTTTGCACTTGCATTTTCTATTATGTTCATGTTTATAATATTATTTGACCGACTACTTAGATTCAATGCAATGCCAGAAGACAGGAATTACCTTCTACTTTTAACTAGGAAATTCTTTACTCATGCTTAGGAATTGAAATTTTTTTCCATATATAAAATGTTCAGAACTTCATATATTATGCTCTTTTTATTGATCTCCAAATAGTTGAAAGATAGATTTTATGTTCAATTACAAAATCTTATTAGTTTTAACTCTACAGAGGTAGAGTTTACATACATTGTACATTACAAACAGCCATCTCTTCAGTACATACTTCCATGGAGTGTTGGGGATGCACAGCTAGGTATCTACAGCCACACTCTGGACACAGGACAGTTCTAGCTCCCTTGAGAGTTCCCAGGATCTCCTCTTCTCATCCCAACCAGACTTCAACTACACAGCTGGCTGCACCTGGGACGAGTGACCAGGGGATTCAAATGCTCTGGGTATAGGTTCCTTTTAATGTGGAATGTCACAGAGGCTGTTCAACTTGTCTTCTTCTAGGGAAAAGTGGGTATGTTACTTTTCTTTTAGAATTTATACAGTATTAGTTATTTCTAGTGTTCAAAATCAATATATATCCCCATGAGATATTAAGCTCTTAGTGGCAGCCCACTGTACTTTCACTTGACACGCCCACAATATCCCATATTCCACCCTGGGAAACACCAGACACCTTTGCCATTCTGTTGTTCACACCAGAAGAGCAAGAAAGTTAATGTGCACCAATTCTAGGCAGACAGCTTGAAGATGCTTCCAGGCTCTCACACTTTCAATATGGTGTCTGAGACTTTTGCTCCCTGCTGTATCTCTATGACATAAATTGGAAGCTTAATTCTGATTTAAAGTGAATACATTAATTGGATTGGTCAGCACCTTGTTTCCATGGAGGCATGAAGTTCTCCCTCACCACACATGGAATGTGGAATTCTGTTACATAACATGAGCTGTGAAGACTGGAATGTAGGCTCTTAAACATTAAATTATATTCATCAGTAGAGGTAAGTACTGTTTCTCAGCATCCACATTGGGAAAACAAATAGGGATACTTTAGAGAGACATGACTACAGAACACATTTCAGAAAGATGAAATGCTGCAGGCTCTGAAGTCCATGGAGTAAAAGGGCCTCCAGGCAAGGAATGTGAGAAAACTCTAGAAATAGAAAAGGAACAGATTCACTCCTCTACCATCCAATGGGATGCACCTGACCATATTTTTATTTTAGCCCATTGAGTCCAGACTTGGATTTTGTTCTACACAACTATAAAGTGATGAATTTCTCATTTTATGGCACTGAGGTTGTGGTAAATTATTATAGAAGAAATATCTTTCCTAAAGAGTTAAAGTCATCATAACACAGTGACACACACATACCCATTTTTATATCAGCACAGTTAATAACAGTTAAATCTTGGAAGCAGGCTATATGTTTATCAATAGATTATTGGATAAAGAAAATGTGGTATTTACACCCAGGGGAATATACTCTGGCATAAAGAAGGATAAACTTGAAGTATTTGTAGGAAAATAGATGCACCTCTTGATTGTAAATTTAAGTGAAATAAATCGGACACACAAGCTTCAAAATCACACTGTTTCTCTTGTGTGAGAAACTCAAAATATAAATGAAGGGCCAAATATAGGAAAGATAAGAGGAAGTAAGGAGACCTTTTTCCAATGGGAATGAGAACAAGAGATGACAGGGAGGGAAGAAAGGGAAAAGGATTTTAAAAAGAGACTCAAAGAAAAGATGGAAATAGAGCTTTTTCAAATAGGAAAAGGATTAAGATTTGGAGGGAGCAGCAAGGAATGGGAGAGCAAGAGGACAGAGAAAGAATTAAGATGCATTATGTGCATGTACAAAATTCCCATGATAAATGTAATCATTGTGTACTGCAAACATGTACTGATAAAAATATAATAATTATAAATAAATAAACCAAGCAACCTAGGGCCTTCAGACTGAAAAAAAAATAGAATGAATATGAATCTGATACAGAGATTTTGACTCTATTGTCCTATAGCAAAGCATCTAAGAGATATGGTGCCCTCTTACTTTCATTTGAGTCCTGCAGACTTTCTCCTGCATAAGTCAGGACATAGTCTCTTAGGGAGAAGGAGAAAGTGTGTGAGTCTAGGGCTGTGTGGGGAGCAAGAACCTTGGGAGACCTGAGAGGAAGTTTATTTTTGAGGCTGAATCTCTATGGGAGGAGTGCTAGACAGTAATAATCTGCCAGATCTTCAGCCTGCAGGCTGCTGAGGGTGAGAGTAAAATCTGTACCAGAGCCACTGTCTCTGAACCTGTCTGGGACCCCAGAAACCCTAGTGGATGTGTCATTGATCAGCAGTTTGGGAGACTGTCCAGGTTTCCACTGGTAGCAGGATAAGTAGTTATAGCTGTCCAATAAGAGACTCTGGCTGGAATTGCAGCTAATGGTGACCCTCTCTCAGGTAGACACAGCCAAGGAGTTTGGGGATTGGATCATCACAATTTTTCCACAGACACCTGCAATCAGAAATGGATAATGATTGTACACACACATGCACACAGAGACTTCATCTTTTAAATATTGAATTAAGTCATTTAAAATATTGACCCAAATGCTAATGTAAATTAGTATATACTTGGGTCATATTATTTCTCATTGCATTTCAAAATTATAATTTTAAGTCTATAAAGATATTACTTTCAGTGATTTGGAACTGTTCAGTTTCTCACAAGAGACCCAGAGCAACAGGCACGTGAAGACCTGGGTTGTCAATGTCATCTTTCTCCCCCACCTCCTGATCGAGCTCAGATCTCCTTGCAAAGGCCTCCTTTATAAAGTCTGAGAAGCTGATCTGGCCCTTGAGGAGTCTATGTAAATTCATCAGTAAATGAGAAAACAAATTTCATGGGCAATGAGATATGAAAGTATCCTATTAAACCAAGAGCCAAAAATACCATCACAGAGTGTTGTTACACCTAACCACAAAAACACACAGTGGTGAATTCAGAAGCTCTGAGATCACCTTAAAAGTTCTAAAATTACAACCACTAGATGGTCTAATTAAGGATGTTAGTATCAAATAAAGAAAAACAAATTTAAATGGATTGTATTTTACAGGAATAATAGGCTAGATCCTTCATATCAACACACTTTGTTGCATAATAAAACATGCCAGAAAAAAAGAATATAAAAAAGAGTAAAACAAAGGAGAAGGGGGAAAGAGGGAGGAACAAAGGGAAAGACAAAATGAAAATGACAATTTCTAAACAAATTTATATTTTTTCTGACCAAAAAGATGTCTATTTCCAAAGCCACATGCTTTGAAGAGCATAGCAAAATCCTGAGCTTCAGTTTCTACCCTATTCATGGGCCACAGAGCCCAGTAACAGACCCAGAATTCACACTGTGAGGAATCCTGTGGGGTCCTGGTTTAAGATGTGGGCAGAAGGACTCATGTAACTGGAAAACAAACATGGGAAGAAAACTCTCCTTTCCACAACTACCAGGAACTGAAAAAGAGGGATCCAACTCAATTGGAAAATGGACAGAGAAAAAAAGATAAAATTTAATTGGGAAATAATGGATGCAGATCAACACTGCCAAAGTTTTTTACTCCAAAAAGACCTGGTTTAAAGAACATAGAAATCAACAATCATGGAATTAGTTTAAGATAACATTTCTGATTATTAGCTACCCAAGGTAAAACCTCCCTGAAGAAAGAAACTTCCATCCTAATTCCCCAAGAAATCTTACAAATAATTTTTCGAGAGCATGTAGGCCACAAATTCAGGTTCATAGCATTTCAAAACAAAAGGTAATTTGGTAATGAATGAAAAATAATAGAAATTATATAGCAAAGAATTCATTCTAGAGAAGAGAAGGCTTTGGACCTGCTGTCCCACTGCTCACAGCCCAGAGGACAAGACTTCCGGGCTGCCATAGCACCATTCCCAGCTCAGAGAAGGAGGATTCTGGGCCACATTACCACTGCTCCCAGTGCAGAGGAGGTGAGCCATGCAGTCACCAGCAGTACCCCACCCTGTCAAAATGAGAAGATATATAAACAAGTCTCAAAACCAGACTTCCAGATCACCTAAAGCAACCACAAAGGGAAATGAGATGGAACACTCTGATACTCAATCACCTGGACTCCCTGAACTGGCAACAAAAGAGGATCTGGAAAAAATGAAATCAGAAATAATTTCTCAGATAACA
>NW_004624749.1:15541115-15560738 GCF_000247695.1 Heterocephalus glaber
ATATATATATATATATATATATATGTGGAGAGGAGGGAGCCCAAGGACTGGGATCATGGCTCAGACTCACAAAAATGACAATGCAGCATCATAAGAGGAGACTTCCATAAGGATTTGAATGTTTTCCCTCTTCCTTTCTGACCTTTCTATCACAAACTGCAGCAAATGACACAAGGAGAAACCAAATCATGTGTTAAAGGCTCAACTGATGTTTAATCCAGAAGGTGGCTTTCATATATGTGCCAAGTATCAGCTGAACCCTCTACAGTAGAGTTCCCCTGCATCAGCTAAGCTGGAATCTCTAGGGAAAGTCAAATTTGACAAGTTTCTCTGGAGAATAAAATGAGAGGTGGGTATTATCCCACCTACAACAGTATTGCCTTATCTAGAATTACAGGTTATGTGTTCTGGATTTCATCCATGGCTCTCTGGTGTCATGATCAATGTGAATTCTGACTTAATTCTTTGTTCTTTTCTGAAGTTGTTGCAATGGTTGTGCTGGTCTTCTATGATCTGCTGCATTTTAATTGAAAGTGGATGTTTCTTTATTTTTAATTAAATTATAATGTAAAGATGCCAGCTATGGTATTATAAAACATACCTAGATAAGTTAAAAAAAGTGCATGCTGGAATCACATAATGAATTTACAAAAACTAAACAAATGACAGACATCATGTCAGAGTTTCCAATATTGGGTAATAAATTTATTATCAATCCTATTATAATCCTATTCATTAATTATATATAAATATCTATTATAAATTCATAGAAATGTATGTTTTAAACATACCCCCTTAGCAATAGCTGTAGAAATATTTTTGATCCAGTAACACATATAGTATTGTTATGATATAGTAAATGAAGGTTTGAATTTAAAATACAAATTCATACTGCTTCTGCTTAAGAAAATAAACTGTATTTGAAATGACTGCCTATTCAAAGAAAATATAGCACCATGTGAATAAAATTGAAATTCCAAATCTATTACTTTTGTTCAGTTTACAAGTTGTATAAAAATGTTTATATATAAGAAAAAGAAAACTCAATTATCTTAATTAAAATAGTAATAAAATGAAACAAAACAAAAGAAGTTATCGCTACTATAGAAAAAATGCTAGAGAGTTTTGTCGATGGAAATAATGTAAACCAACTTAGAAATATGAAGATATTTAACAGATGAACACTGGAATGCATAAATAAATTCATAAATGCAAATTAATATTGGCTGCATAAACAACATGTACAATATTTAGATTTTGAGTAACATACCTTGTAGAGTTTTGGATACATACGTAAATTGAAGAGCATGAAAAAATAATCAAAAACCATTGTAAATGTAATTACAAGATTTAACTATTCCATAAAGGTGGTAAAATTAAATTTTTTGTGGTGATGGGAATCAAAACCATGATCTTGTGCATGCTGGGCAAATGCTCTATGCCTAATCCATGCCTCCATCCCCAATTTAATATTTTTTTAAATGTTATTGGTACATTTAACTATACATAATGATAACATTCATCATAGGAAGTTTATACCTGTACAAGATATATCTTGCAGCTTCTTCTTTTCCCTTTCCCCTCCCCTCCCTTCAACCCCTCTCTTACCCTTCTTATTCACAAAAGCTTTGTTTCCATTTTACCCTCTATTCTCTTTTTTCTTGTCTCTTCCTTCCTTTCCCCCTCCCTTCTCCCTTGTTTCTCTTCCCATTTGAGCACTTTTGTTTCCTGTTTCACAATATCTATTACACATTTTGGTCCTTATTTACACTTAGGTTTCTCCAATGTAATAGTTTTAAACTCTTAAACTGAGAATGTCTGCTAAACTACAAATGAGTGCATAATGGACAAATTAACATAAGAAAAAACTAGAATTAAAAGCTTGACTACTCTAGAGAAAAGCAAGAAAGTAGAAAAGTGAGCTATAAAACAGTTGGGCATATAGAAAGAATAAATATGATGTTAGATTTAGTTCCATCTTTCTTTACTAATAAGTGCAAAACATTTTTCTAAGTAAAATTATAAAATAATAAAAAGGACTAAAAAGTATGTATGAATTATAAAATATACTGAAATAAGAATGTAAGGAGAGTGTATTGCTCTAAGAAAATCTCAGAAAGTTGTCTTGACACTTCTGTTTTTCTTACACCTCTTAGCAAAACTATTATCCTATTGTCAAACTTTATCTCTGAAATAAATCACTCCCCTACTTTAACTTCCATAAATCAAAGCAGTTACAACTGCATATCCTGGATGTTAGCATGGCCTCCTAATTATTATTTTTCCAGCTTTGCCCTGTAGAAAGATCCAATTTCTTTAGCAGTCATCTATTGTTAAACATTCTGGTCTTTCTACATCATGTCTACTGTGAATAATTTTGCAGTGATTATGGGAGTGTAACTATCTTAACAATTTGGTGATTTTGTTTCCTTTGATTCCATACTCAGCAGAGGGTTTGCTAGCTCATATGATAATTCCATTTTTAATTTCCTTAGAGATATCTATGTTAATGTTCATGATGACTGCACCAATGTATATTTCCACTAAAAATGTACAGAGGTTCACTTTTCTTCACATCTTTGCTAACACTTTTTATCTATTCACTTTTGATGGTATTTGTCCTAGCAGATGTAAGTTGGTGATTCAGTGGCTTTTATTTGCATTTCCCTCATGATTAATAGGGTTGAATACACTTCTATATACAAATTTGCCATTTGTATAACTTCTTTGGAAAAATATTTATTCATGACCTTTGCCCATTTTAAGTTATTTGCTTTTTTCTTTTAAGTTATGTGAGTTCTTGGTGTATTTTCCACATTAATCACTTATTAGGTATATGGTTTACAAATATTTTCTCCCAATCTATAGATTGTCTTTGACTGTGTTGTTTTCTTTGCTGTGCATAAAGTTTTTCATTTGATATAGTCTCATTTAATTATTTTTGTTTTCATGGCCTGAACTTCAAAACATCATTGTCAACACCAATATCAAGGATATTTTTCTCTTCTGTTTTTTCTAAAATTTTTTATGATTTATGTCATTTATCCATTTTGAGGATGGTGAAAGATAAAGGCCCAATTTCATTCTTTTACACATAGAAATTCACTTTTCCCAACACCATTTATTAAACAGATGAACATTTTCATGTTGTAACTTCATAATGTCAAAAATTAGTCATAATAGTGTGAGTTCATTTCTAGGCTCTCTACTTTATTGCATTGATCAACATGTGTGTTTGTATGACATTATCATGTTGCTTTGAGTACAATAGCATTGTAATATAATTTAAAATTGGGAAATTGAATGCTTCTAAGTTTGTTTTTCTTTGGCATTATTGCATTGGCTCTTTGAAGTTTTCTATTGTTACATAAGAATTTTACAATGATTTTCTTTTATTTCTATGAAGAATTTCATTGGAGTTTTGTTAAAGACTGCATTAAATATGTATATTGCTTTGGGTAGTATAGATATTTAACAAAGTTAATTTTGTTAATCCATGAACATGGGATATCTTACTTTTTTTAAATTTTGCCAATCCATGAACATATGAATTTTACTTTATAGCATACGTATCTTTCACCTCCTTGGTTAAATTTTTCCTAAATATTTAAGTTTTTCATGCTATTATAATTAGAATTATTTTATCAATTTATTTTCATGATGTGTTGTCATTTGTTTAAAGAAATGCAACTGATTTTCTTCTATGTTGATTTTGTACCACAGTGATCATTCATTTATTAGTTCAATATTATCTGTTTATTACTTGTCTCCCCCAAGTAGAATGAAAGTGGATACTTTTGCACTTGACACATATAAAGCACTTAATATATAGCGTGAATACATGGAAGACATGGATTTCTTAATATCATTTTCAAAATATTTTTCAATCTTATGAGAAGCTGTTAAGTAAGTAACAGAATTCATAATGCACTGCTCTGGTTTGCTGAGAATGTTTCAGGAACTAAATTTCATTAACTCAAGTATTTCAGATGGACATGAAGAAAAAATGTTAGGATGACTGGAGCTTTCCCTTTGATATAGAGATAGTCATGTTAATTAAATGTTATCTAAAGAACTCAAATTATAGAGGACATAAGGATGGCAAATTCCTTCTATCACAAAATTACACTTAGCTACCCAAGGACAAATTTGAAGAGAGAGCTGACAAATGAAGAAAAATGTAATGGGAAATGCTGTGACATGTTCCTGGCATGGTAGAGCTAAAAATTAGAGAATTGTCTTTGAAATAGTGAGTATGACTAAAAGAAATGAAGGGAGGAGTAAAGGAAGAATAAGAAGAGGTAGACAAAGAAAAGCATTTTTACTAAAATTGATCAGAAGGGCTCAATTTAAAAACAGGGTCTATAGAAGTAGGAAGAGAGATAATGATCTGTTTTGAATCAAGTGACAATGGGTAGCATTGACGAGGGTAGAAGTGTAAAGTGACTCCAGGTAAAAGTAAAAACAAGGAGAAGGAGGAAGACAAAAAAGAGAAGAGGAAGAAGAAGGAAGAGGATGAAGACAAAGTGGACAAGAATGAAGAGGAGGGGGAGGACCAGAGAATTTAAAAAATAGAAATCTTCATTTCAAGGAGGCAAAAGGTAAGAATTTATCCATCATAGTGGAAAATCACTAGAACATTCTCTAAAGGGAAAAGACAAATTATATTGGTCCCATAATACAATTCATCCATGTGAATAAATGCACATTCCTATAATATAAAAAACTAACAATCACTTTTAAAGATATTTATAGCATTTTTAAAAATCTCCAACCAAAGCATTGGATCCAGAAACATCCGTGTTACATAATTTTCTCTTGGCCCATCCTGCAGACCCTCTAGTGGAATAAATGAGGAACATGATCTCTCAGGCAGAGCAGAAGCTGCAAGTTCAAGAATGTATGAGGAGGAAGCAGGTGGTGCCCCAAGGTTCACTGACCCATGGCCTGGGGAGGTTTTTGTGTGAGGTTGAAGCACTGTGCAAGGGTTCTCATAATATTGCTGACAGTAATAATCTCCCACATCTTCCGCTTGGAGGTTGTTTATGGTGAGAGTGAAATCTGACCCAGACCCACTGCCAATAAACCGGTCAGGGATCTGAGATTCCCGAGTGGATGCCCAGGAGATGAGCAGCCTGGGAGCCTGTTCTGGTTTTTTCTGGTACCAGGCTAAGTAGTTCTTATTGTTGCTGCTCCACAAAAGACTCTGACTGGACTTGCAGTTGATGGCAACAGTCTCTCCTACAGACCCAGTCAGAGAGCGTGGAGACTGGGTCACTGTGATAGCTCCATAGGCCCCTGCAACCACAAATAGAGAAGGATCATACATACACACACATACACATCATACACACATTGTAATCTCTCACATAAAATTCATTTTCAAATGTTACTATGTCAGTACATAATTAGATCCGTATTGGGAATAGTTTTTATCCTATAATATCTTTAAAATATTTTTTCAACTATACTGATATTACTTTGAAGAGATTTCAGTATTTAATTTCTCACCAGAGACCCACAGCAATAGGGATATGAGGATCTGATCCTGAGATACCATCTTGCCGACCCTGCTGCCTGGTGCGGTTCAGTTCTCACTGCAAAGGCTTCATTTATAAAATCTGGGCAGGTGGGCTGGGGCTGCAGGGGCCTATGCAAATCAAAGAACAAACTGCATAGACAGTGCACTGTAAAAGTATCTGATATATATCAGTATGCAAAAAGTACAATCACATAAAGTATAGTTGTGTGACTAGACCATACAGTACAGTTAACTTAGTAGCTTTAAGATCAACTTAGAAACTCTAGTATTAAAAGCTGGTGGATGTAGTAAAGAAGTATGTCTATGCTAAATCAAAATAATTTGAAATGGATGCAGTATCCAAAAAAAGATGGTCTAGTTTCCTCAGATTAATAATCCTGGTGAAATAATAAAACAAAAAGAAAAAAAGAAAAAGACTTAGAGAGAGAGAAAGAGGGATGGGGGAGAGAAAGAGGAAAGAAAGAAAGAGAGAAAGAGGGAAAGAGGGAAAGAAAGAAAGAAAGAAAGAAAGAAAGAAAGAAAGAAAGAAAGAAAGAGAAGAAAGAAAGAAGGAAGGAAGGAAGAAAGAGAGAGCAAGAAAGAAAGAAAGAAAGAGGGAGGGAGAGAAAGAGAGGGGAGAAAGAAGGAAGGAGAGAAAGAATGGATAGGATGACACTTGAAGGGAAAAAAAGAGAAACATCTTGAAAATAATATAAAATAACTCTCAATCTAAATTTTTATACTCAGAAAAATAAGACTTCAAAAAGTAATATGGAATACCTTTTAGACATACAACAGCTGAAAGTAAGCATCATCAATACTTTCACACAACAAGAAATGATCATAAGTTCTCCAGAAGGAAGAAAAATGACAGCAGATAAAGATTTGAAAAACACCAAGAATGATAACCAAAGAAAAAATTATAATTTTTATTACTTAAATATTTTACTAGTTGGCCGACTAGGTCATCAAAAATTATGACAACATATTATGGAGTTTATAATATATAAAAGTAAAATGTATGAAAACAGCAAAGTTTAAAGACTATCACCTGTAGAATCATGCTAAAACGAACGCTGAAGGGGATATTTTAGATAAGAGAATCCAGATGGTAGCTTAGACATAGTCACAGCCACCCACTGAGAAGGCTACCATTGTTTCCTGCTTCCTGGTGTCCCCTCCGCCTAGGTAGGATTAACACTGTCCTATCCATGGGTGTCATCAATCCAGCAGTGAGAAAATAACAGTGTGTGAATCGAGAGGCTACAACATTAAAGACTTTGTTGGGTTTTTTTACTTCTAAGGTTGTACTTTTACTTTTTATGTTTATTAGTATGTGCTTGCTGTATTTAGCTATGTGCACTGTGGGGAGCTGGTAGATGTACCTAACACATCTGAATTATTTTTCACTTCCTCTTGTCCTCTTTCCCCTCCAGTTCTTTCAATCTCTAGTTTCTCTTCCTATTTGCAGAGGATTGATCTCCTTATTTTGTATTATCTATCTTATTTTGTTCTTTATTTATATTTTGAATTTTACATATAAGAGAAACCACATGATATTTAGGATTGTGTGTCTGATTTATTTCATCTACCATAGCGGTCTCAAGGTGCATTCATTTTCCTACAAATGACTCAAGTTCATCCTTTTTATGGCTCAATAGTACTCAATTGTATATAAACGCCACATTTTTTATCCATACATCTGTTGATGGACATATAAGCTGCTTCCAAGATTTAGCACTTATGAGTTGTGCTACTATAAACATGGGTATGGCATGTATCACTGTACTATGATGTCTTTAACTCTTTGGGGAAGATAACTAGAATAGGAAGAGTAAGGTCAAACAGAATTTCTATTTTTAATTTTCTGAGGACTCTCCATACAGATTTCCATAGTGGTTGTACTAGTTTACATCTCCACCAACAAAGTAGAATTGTTTCTTTTTCCCCACAGCCTCATCATTCAATTATTATTATTATTACTATTATTATTAGATATCTTGATGATAGCCATTTTTTCTTAAAATGAAATCTCAGTTCTGTTTTAAATTGCACTTTTCTCAATGCCAGTTATATTGAACATTTCTTCATATATTTATTGGCCATTTGTTCTGCTGAGAAGTGTCAGTTCATTTCAATTGCCCACTTTTGATTGGGTCTTTCATTTAGGGGATCTATTTTTTTAAGTTTTTTATATATTTTCAATATTAATCTTCTAGTTGAGGAGTGCGTGGCAAAGATTTTTTTCCCATTCTGTAGGTTGTCTTTTCATTCTTAGTTAGCTGTACAGAAACGTTTTAATTTTATATAATTTCATTTGTTGTTTCTTAATGTTAGTTCTTATACACCTGAGGTTCTGTTCAGAAAGTCTTTATCTATGCCTGTCTCTTACCTATATTGTCTTCTAGCAGACTGTTTCTGTTTTAAACACTTTTAATCCATTTTTATTTTATTTTAAAGTGAGAAATATGGATTTAGATTTAGACTTCTCATGTGTGTAACCAGTTTTCCCAATGCCATTTGTTAAAGAGGCTGTCTTTCCACCAACAAATGTTTTTGACCCCTTTGTCAAAGATCAAATGGATGGATGTGCCCAGGGTTATTCCTGCATCTTTTATTTTGTTCCACTGATCCACATGTCTGTTTTTGTGCCAGTACCATGCTATTTTTATCACTATAGCTTTGCCATGTATCTTGAAGTCCAGGATTGTGACTCTTCCTGCTTTGCTTTTGTTGCTCAAGATTGCAATTGCCATTCTGGGTCTCTCCTGGTTCTATATAAATTTTAGGATAGTTTTTCCTAGTTTTGTGAGGACTACTATTTGTATTTTGATCCATATTACATTAAATCTATATGTTTGTTTTGGTAGTACAGCAATTTTGACAATATTGGTTTTGACTATCCAGGAACAGGAAGTATCTTTTTATTTTCTGATGTTCTTTGTGATCACTTTTTTCAGAATACTATAGTTTTCATTATGCAGGTCTTTTGCTTCCTTGATTAGGTTAATTCCTAAGTAATTAATCTTTCCTAGTTTCTTTTTCAGTGGGTTAATTATTGGTGTACAGGAATCTGTGGCTACTGGTTACTGTGTTTAGTATGATTTGCTCCAGGGGAAGTCATATGCTACCTAGTGAGGACACACACACCATCCAGTGAATAGGTTCACAGAGTAGAAAGCAGAGGTTCTTTGCCCATAGCCAGCAAAATTAACTTTCCAACCAATGAGTGGTTCATCTTGCAAGCCATCAATAAAGCCTTTTGAAGGCTGTAACTCTGGTAGATATCATGACTATAATCCAAAGAGAAATCTTGAGCCAGATCCAATCATTCTCAACCAACTTGAGCCACTTCCACATTTTTCACTCACAAAAATAGTGTGAAAAAACAAAATTTGTTTTAAGATGGTGCACTTGCACTCAATATTTTTACACAAAACTACAAAGGGAATGAATATATGTGGTAAGATAAAGTAAAATATGGGCATACATATAGATGTCTTTGGGTTGTATGAAATTACAATAATATTTTACAAAGTGAAAATATACATGTTCCCCACCTTAAGGAGAAATAATTGTATCTTCTCCTTTCATATAAGGCATTCTCGCTGAAAGTATGGAGTACATGTCTTTAATCTTGAGTGGGTTCTGTTCTACTTCTAGTCTCCTGATAGCTTTTACCATGAACAGCTGTAGAATTTAGTCCAATACTTTTTCTGCCACTACTGACAGGATCATATGGCTTTTTCCTTTCCTCTATTAAAATGATGACTTTTGGGGGTGGATCTTCCAATGCTGAACCAACACTGCCATCCCTATAATAAAACCACTTTCTACATCCTGCCAGATCTGACTTCCAATAGTTTGTTTTGTTAAACAAATTTCTATCTGTGTTCATACTTTTTTCTTCTATTATCTTTATCCAGTCAGTTTTAGTATTAGCACAATGTTGAGTTCCTAAAATGAGGGGAGAAGTGTTCCTTCTTTTTTCTGCTTTAAATGTTTGATATAATTTATTAGTTAAAATGTATATGAGCCTGTTGTCATATAGGTAGGTTTTCAAGCTAGGAATATACTTTCTTTAATAGGTGCTATTCAAATTTTATATTTCCTCCAGAGTTAGCTTCATTAATTTGTCTTCCAAGTTACTTCTTAGAAGTTGTCAAATTTATTTCAAAACAGATTTTTGAAATATGCTTTCTATATCCTTTTAAGTTCTGTAAAATCTGTGGTAATGTCTCCTAGATCTTGATATTGTAATTTTAAAAAATGTATAATTGATATTGTGAAACAGGAAGAAAAGGTCTAAATGTGCAGGGGAAGTGGGAGGGGTAGGGGAAAGGAAAAAAGGGAAAAGAAAAAAATATGAGGAAAGAAAAAAATGGAAACAAAGTCTTTGCAAATAGGGAAGGGTGGAGGGGGTGAAGGGAGGGCAAGGGAAGAGGAAAAAAAAAGAACCAAGATACATCATGTAAAGCTACAAGATCTCAATGATGAATGTAACTGTATTTTATACCAAAAATGTACCAATAAACTTAATGGGAAAAAAAAGAATTAAAAGAATCATACCACAAAAAATATATATATATACATTGATGTGAAATATATGATAATAAAACCATACAAGTCAGGAAGAAAGCAATGAAAGTATTGAAAAATTCTTGAATTATCCCTGAAGGAATAAAAGTACTAATTTATATGTCTTTTTTGGTAGCATAAAAAGAATGATTTCACTTTCTTTTATTTTTGATTTGTTAAAGGAAGATTTTTTTAAGAACAATGTTACTGAGGAAAAATTAAAATACAATAAATTACACATTTTCCAGTCCCATCATCCTTTGCAGCACCTGCAGGGGCCACATTCTCCCAATGATGCAACACAACATGGTGGAGCTTGTGTCCTTCTGGGTCCTAGAGTAATGGTATACAGCAGAGCACCCTTCTGGCCCTTTTCGAGAATAAGTTTGTGAAGAAGAGCGCTTGCAAAAGATTTATCAGTCCTGGGCCATATAATTTGAGGCAATCACATAATGTAACCCATCTTGTAAAATATAAATGCATGAGAGAAAACTGAAATAAGTCTAATGAGCTATGATTGTGTTTTATTCATTTCCTATATTGTTTTCTTACTGCTTAAATGTAAAATTAAATATATACTTAAAAATAAGACACTTTCAAAAGTGATTTTTATGTTCAAATTTGTTTACAGGCTCACCCCACTATCTTGCAGGCAATATGTAGGAAAATGGAGAGCATAAAATTATATCACTGGGAACTGAAGAATCTCGAAGTTTGTATCCACAAGTTTTTATGCTTTCTGGTGATCACACTAACATCCTGCAGTTCCAGGGAAGACCTCTCATCTAACTTTCTCATCTCAGTGACCTAGAGATTGAAAGTCAAAATGTACCTCCTCTGTCACACCCTTGAGATGAGAAAATAGAGACCAGACACAAATGCATTACCGGGTCACTTAATTCCTGGCAGAGCTTTTAATTTTGTGTCTTTCCACCTTCTCCCACCACTTCTCCAGTCTAAAGTCAGGTGTACAATAGGCCAGAAAAAGCTACCTAAATGTAAATGTATTTCATTAGATGCTTAAATGGGGCTTCTCATTTGTTCATGTAAGTTGCACCAGGAAGTAAGTTTACTCTCTGCCAGTGTGGTGTGTGAGGTTTAAACTTTCACGTATAAATCTTATCTATTTCTCATAGCAATGACATGTACCTTCTATTCTGTGTGTGTGTGTGTGTCTGTGTGTCTGTGTGTCTGTGTGTATGTGTGTGAATTTTAACATAATATTTCTGCATGACACATTCAGGTAAAATTTTATCATAATATTTCTGCAAGATGCATTCAAGTATAAAAGACACCTCAAGAAAATGTTCGATGAAGTTACCTGGGTTCACATTGTCCCCTATTACATTACGTGGTGGTGATATGAGTTTTTCTCACCCTAATTTGAGAAAAGCAGTAAAGAAAATGCTTTCTGATGGCAGCAAAACCCAAGTCTTAGGTACCAGTAGCAATGCTCAGTTGTACCCAGTGCAGTCCCCAACTCTCAAGCATGACCCAGGCATATCCCCATCTAGTTCAGAATAATGACCAAATGCAAATTTACCAGCCACAGAGCCCTGAGATTTCCCAAGTCTCTCCAGTGTCTTTGTAAAAATCATAATTTGAACCTGGAATGCCCCTAAGGGCCCATCTTCATACATATAGTAGATGATTTTAGCAGGTGTCTGTGTAGGAGGTTTTAAGCTTTGATGGGGGAGCCCTCAAAGGAGATTGTGGGACCTTGGTCTCGCTCTTTTCTTGTGCCTTAGCCATGAGATGAACAGGCCTTGCTCAGTCACACACTCCCTTCCATGATGTACTGCCTCTCCAGAGACACAAAACCAGGAAACAAATAATCGTGGACTCCACAATTGTAAGCCAAAAAATACTTTTCTCTTTATAAGCTGATCATCTCAAATGTTTTGCTATAGTGATAGAAAGCTAGTTCACAGTGAAATCTCCAGTATAAGTATTCTTCTTTCTCCATATATTTTTCACAAATGTCATTTTTATTTCTAATTGTTAAAGCTGGCTTCTGTTGCCTCCCAAAACAATCCTAATACAACATCCTACCTGAAGCCAGCATTATTTGGTGATTGGAATACTCCAGAATCCAGTAAAATAACTACCATGAAGAGGAGACAGGCATTTTCTCATGAAACTTCACATAGCAATGATGTCAATTACCCAAGGTATTTTATGGGAAAGATGAGCCTCATGCTCTCCACCATTACTCACAAGACATGTTGGAATTTATGCTCCAAAATGACCTTTTTTAAGTGTTTTGCAGACAACCAAGAGGTTGAAAACTAATAGTTCTAGAGTTAAACAGTGTGCTCCTTGCCTCCAGCCCATCCTCATAACAGCTGGTAAATTTAATTAGGCTGTTTCTCTCTTTTTGTGAAAATCCTCCAAGACTACCATTATCCCCAAAATGCAATGTAGAAGAGAGAACGAAAAGTTTGATTATAGGGATAGTAGAGATCTATCACATTATTATTGGCTTTTTGAACAACTTTCAAGCATATACAGACAACCCCATTTTAACATTCTCTGATACTTCTGTGCAAGACACAATGTGCCTCCCATTTCACGGATCTTAACCCATTGGCAGTCGTAATGAAAGGTGGGCAGACTGTGGTTATATTGTAAAGGCAGAACAAATAAGCTTTTCTGACATATTGGACAAGAGGTGAGAAAGAAAAGTAAAATCAAGGACACCTGCTATACATTTAGATCTGAACCACCGGAAAATTTGGAGAAATGTCTTCTTAGATGGAAAGGCAGACAAAAGTAAGCTGTGGAGCAGTGGGAATCAGGAATAGAGTGGAATATATTAGAATTTTGACATGTCATCAGACATCTAACTGACAATGCCCCCGTTATATGTGTGTTTCTGGAGTTCAAGGAAGCAGCCTGAGCAGGAAACATAAATGGGAGGCTACAGGGTGAGATCGAGAGACAATGAGTGCAAACAGCTGAAGTCAGGATGTGTAATCCCAATATACAAGAGTACGGAGATGAGGAGAAACCACCGCCAGAGACTGAGCAGCAGAGACCACTCAGGTGGGAATTGAACTGAGTGACGTCCCACCGCCAAGCCAATAGTTGAAGAATATCTTCTCAGTTTATAAATATAAAATTAAAATTCTAAGTGAAAGAAAGTTTTCTGTTAGGGATGGTTGATATTGAATGATCCTAACACTGTTTCATTTGTAGTATCACAGCTCTCCCTGCTCAAGGAGATTTGGAAGGTTACTTTTCCAAAATAAGCCCTTGCTGCCATCTGCTGGCCAGATCCCTGAACTGCAGGTTCCAAAGAAGATGGTTTATCGGCCTTCTTTCAGAATATCTTTAAATATTTTGCCTGCCTCATTTTGATCTTTCATTGCCTACTTTCATTATCTCAGTGTATTAAAACTTTGATGGAACTAACAACTTAGCTGTCTCACTGTTTTCCTTCTTCATGTGGGAAACCAGTTCGCGCAGAATATTTTTGTGCAGTTACTTAGCTCATCAAACTTTCCAGTGCTCTGCTCATCCTTAGAACCCACTATCACACCCACCCCATTCACAACCAGGTACAGCACACAGGCCATTCCGCATTACATTACAGCAGCTCTGCTGTCTTGTATGCTCATGTTCTTCAGTTACAATCTTACAACTCTCCTCTTGCTTTGTCCCTTCCTTGACTATATCTAGTGGCAGAAACACAAGAAAATACACAGAATCTAATAATATTTCAAATACCACATTGTCACAATATAAAACAATCCTTATTGACATTTATTTATTCACATAATAGAAATTTTCTTGCTTCAAACACTGCTATTTTTATACTGAGGTAACTTTTTCAGTAATTTTGATATTTTTTAAATAGTTCATTAAAATTATTTATATGAGTGACCATCTCTGGGGTAGGTTCTTGAATTTTACCCCCAAGAATGTCTCACTCACTTCACCTTAGTCTAATCCCTGTATCAGGGACTCCAAGGACATATATGTCCATTAAATACCCGAGATTTAGGTCCTCGCTCTGAAGAGAAGACTGGCCCTGTGAACACTGTAATCCACAGGGCTTCCAGCTACAACTAGTGGTAAAAGACTCTCATCTTTAAATTCTCCACCCTCCAAACCCCAGGTTCCTAAACTGAAAGGGCATCTCAAGCAGGCTTTGGCCAGAGCTAAAGTCATCATGGGAATTTAATTTGAGCTTGATATGGAAGGGGTGGTGGCACATGGTTTGGCAGCAAGGAGGCATAAGGTCCTAAGGGAAGGAAGAACTCAGTGCCTTCAGAGATCAGAAAGGAGGCCCAGGGAGTAGGAGGAGGGGGTAAAGGCAGATAGCAGGGAAGGGTCAGGGCAGGCACACTGTAAAGACCTGGGAACTCAAGAACATCCCAATTCTGACAGAGAGTGTAGCTCTGTGTCAGAGTGCCTGTGCAAGACCATGGGTTCCATCACCAGCGCCACACACAGCAGAAAAGAAAAACCCACCCCCACTCAGCCCAGTCTCTCCTGACTCCCTTCTCAAAATTCTCCACAAGATTCCAAAAGCAGCAGTCAAGGAGGGGAGTCACAGACAGAGCCCTAGAATCATAAACGAGTTTCCAGGTGCAATGAGAAATCTGAAGAGTTAAGGCAAGAGAGTAATTTAATTTAGTTACTGATTAATTATTTCAACTAATTTTATTTTGATTCTTTTTTTTTTTAAGATTACTCTGGTCACTGAGTGAAAGAAAGTGCTCATTAAACACCTATTTATAACTTAGCTTCCCATCTTCTAACCAACACAAACAAATACTTTCTAAGAACTTATTCCATGCCCAGGAACAACACTAAGGAATTCATGTATGCTACTTTATTTATACACCATACCAATTTTATAAGAGCTATTATTATTCTCATGTTTCAACTGAGAAATGGAGTCTTTAAATTCACGCACAATTTACTGGATGCAGTTCAGGATTTTAATTCTGTCTCTTAAAATCTCATCCCACATAACATGGCTCTTTCCGCCGGGAGAAAACATTCTGGCCAGAGGATGCTACAGGACGGTTAGGTTTCTGGTTGCAAATGAAAGCATCAGCACGTGGGTTGGCATTCTCATGACTGGGATCCGCTCTGGAATAGCAAGCATAAGGTGTTTGTGAGCACACAAGCCTGACGTGAGTCCCTGACGCTGATGACGTCACCATGGCAAATGCCTAGAAGGCCACGCACAGTGGGCACAGTGTGGAGCGTTCACCTGAGCCCCAAACCGCATGCAGCACCACCTCCCCGTGTGAGTGTCAGTGTACAGTCGCCCTGGGTACAAGAAAGAGGCACAGGAGTGATGAAAAGGGAGCTCAGTGTAGAGCATTTGTCTAGCATGGCCAAGGCCCTGGATTCAATCTCTACTAGGGATTTACTGTAAAGACAAGAAAGAGGCATATAAATTCTGTTTTTGTGTTTTCTATAAAATTACTTTTTTAAAGATATCACCCAACCCAGAACTTAACAGCTTTTATGCAATGCCCCAAGATAGAAATTATCTTCAACTTTTATACTAAGAAAATCTTTAGAGCAGTTCCGGGGCTGACAGCAGCCGCTGGTCCTGGGCGCGCTGAAGACAGGATGTGGACGAAGCGCAGGGGCCAAGGGGGCGCGAGGAGGCTGCCGGCGACTCCCGGCCCCGGCGGAGGCCCATGGTGTGGGAGGCGTGTGGCCGCAGCGAAGAGAAGCTATAAAATATGCTCATTGGATACCATTCACTGGAATGATCCTTTTCTGTATGGCTGCCCTAATATTTCCAATAGGATTTTACATCAATGAAGTCGGAGGTCAACCTTATAAATTACCCAGCAACACAGTAGTTGGGTCATCGTTTGTACTTTTTGTCTTATCAATTTTCTTTACAATAGTAGGACTTCTATTTGCTGGCAAAGTTTGTTTACCGGGCTGATGAATGTCTAAACTGCTTGACTTTCTTTTTTCTTTTTCCTTTTTTTTTTTTTTTTTTTAAAAGGGTGGGAAGACAAAGACAAGGCATTGAGCAATCCTCTTATAGGAAGATGCTTAGATGAAACTGATGTCGAAAAGAAAAATTCTTTGATTTGTTCTCACTATGCACTTTGGATTAAAAAAAATGAGGAGAATCTTTTTCATAACCAAGTACAGACGATATTGACTAAATCTCCTGAGCATATCAGGCAGGCAGTCTGCACCGTGATAGCAACCTAGTGAAGGAGATGCTTTATACTGAAAAGCATGTGGCCCTTTGTGACTCTGTTGTTCCATTTTTAATGTCTAAAAATTCATTTGAGGAATGAAGAAACAGTCTAAGTATTTATGAATCATGATGGACCAGAGGGGATTCAAGAGAAGTTCATGTGGGGCTGGCCTCACCTCCCAAGAAATTAGTATTTACAACTTCCTTGTAATGGTTTAAGCCTTTAGCACCAGAATGAATTGCCGTTGCATTACTGTACCAAGAAGCCAATAGATCAAAGCTTGTTTGCCAAAATATATGTAAAAATTCTGAAATTCCCAATTTCTGTGTACAAAACAAGGAAAAAGAAATCAAACACTAAAGACATGTTGTTTGAGGTGGGTGGGGGAAATCTTCCTTATATTTATATGAATATATAATATATATATTTTGCTGATGCCATATATAGTGTGTATATGTATGTGTGTGTGCATGTAAATTTATGTATGCACACATGCAAACAGTTCTTGGAAGAGAATTCTGAATGCTTTGCTAGCAAAACACTGTGGTGTGCAAACCTAGAATGCAATAGAAAACAAGCCATTTATCTGAAGGCTTCATAGTGGAGTCTTCAGTTTACCTCATTCTTTGTAGCAGCCCTTGATTTTAACAGGTTTTTGTAATAGGTACAAATAATCCCATACGTTTCTAGGTGCAATTTTAAATTAAGCTAAAAATTCTTTCCAGGATTAATTTATTTGCATATGATGGTAGAAGGTAAGATCATGTCAAACCTTATAATTTGGGGAATCTGACACTATTTAAATTATTGGCAACTGTTGTCTATTGTATACAGATTCTTTTTTTCTACTGGCTTGGGTCTGTATCTTAATAATGCATTTTATATGTTCAAGCACACAACTTTACATAACTACAAAGTTCAGTAGCAAATATCTACCCATTATATATTGGCTATTTATACTAATTTCATTATGCCATAAAAATTAAATTTCTGTTCTTTTAACCTGTCAGCATTATTAATATATCTTTACCAAAGACTTGAGCAATACAAAATTTTCTTTATGTGCTATATGCCTTTGTTTACTAACAGCTAACATTTTTGCATTTACGTTAAAGGCTGTACTAAACCCACAGCTTTTAAGTTTTTCCCTAAACGAAGATTGTGGCTAACTTTTGAACTCACAAGTAGTTTTAAAGTACAGTATTTCTCTTCTCCACATTTCCATGCCTTCATGTCAATTCTTAGTTGTTTTTCCTGGTGAACACTATAGATGATCTCCTGTTTAAAATGTGGGCAGGAGGGTGTATCATGGCAATAGAGCTAAGTTTTTTCCCTTAATAGTGAAATGGCAACCCAAAGGTCCCTATTGCTAAGTAGAGGTAGAGTCCCAGGTAGCACATGCTTCACACAAACAGAAGTAAATACACTGTTTTTTAAGATGCTAAATTACAAAAAAATAGAATAGATACTTCCAGGATGGGGCTACCTCCTCACATATTCATAGTATGAAATGGAAGGGCTTGACGTGTTTCACATTGGCTTGTTTGATATGCATATATCTGACTATAAATGTAAATCCAATAGTATTGCGTTGTAAAAACCTCCTGTTTCAGCACACTGGGGAGTTGTGGGGGGGGGGATTTGAACTACCCTATGGTGCATTCCTTGAGTGTTCAAGAGGAATGTTATACTTTTCCTTCCCCAGGTTAAAATAAAAAATCTTTGGGAAATCCAAAGAAGACCATTTCCCACCCCCCAACTATTATGATGTCTAGTCAATTCTAAGAATACACCGGATATGTTCTGTGGACATTTAGGATTGCAGTTCTTGTTATTTGATTAGCCCTCAATCAAATAGATCATTCTGAAGGAAAGCTTTGGTTATCACTGTTATACCACTGAGATAAAGTGTTTGCAAAGTATTGTTCAAATTAATTTATGATATGACCAAGAGCTTTTCTCTTCCAAAAGATGGATTTTATTGTAAATAGCTTCTCAAAGTATTTTTAACTGGATCTTGAGCATTGGGAGAGAAAGTTTTTCAGCTGCTAAGAATTTCCCCACTGTTTACTTCTTTCACTTACAGTGATATCGCATATAAGATTACAAAAGTTAAGGTTTTATTTGTATCTCTTTCCCAAACCATCCTATTGTCTACTTTCATCACTGTCTTGGAGGTCCAGTGTGTAAAGTACTGGCAGGAGAAAAGTCCCTCTTGTCATTCAGCACTCTAACCCAGGACTGAGATATCCCATCTAGTGGTGTGTGGGTCAAGTCTTTGTGCTCTTCCAGACCAAACACTGAAATGGACTCATTCATATAAGTTTCTATAACTCTTGTAAGTTAAAAGATAGCCAACTGTCAGAAGTTGTTTTTAAAAAGGTCACTATAAGTACTATCTAGCACAGAATTAATTTATAGCACGAAGTCATATCTTGTAAATTGTATATAAAACACTGTTTTATGGTGCAATCATTTGTCAAACTTCATCTGGTACATTGTTTTTAGAGTGTGCGTTCTTCTCTAATACCTACGAATATCACTGTAAAATCTGCCAAACACTATTTTTAGGGGTTTTTTGCACAAGACTGAATTAGTTTGAAATTTTTGGAACCTCCTATTTAACATGCCTAAACATCTGTAAACAGAAAAAATCTTCAATTCATTAAAAGCAAACATTTCAGTATGATTCTTTCCAAAGGTAATCCATGTTCTATGTTGTTAATGTATGTATGTAGTTTTTCTAACTCTTTCACTCCTTACAGACTTACCTTATTTCATATGTTTTGTTTTTGAACAATGCTTTTTTTTTCTTTTTAATGTTCTAGATGACCAAAACATTTTATTGGTTGTTACCCTTTTGCCTAAAGCTTTGATATCTCCACTTGATGTTCTATGAATTCACTGTTTAATTTCTTAAGTGAAATAAATAGTCCTGGTGACAAACAATCTATTGACTTGGAGAAAAATCCCAGAAAAGTGTTAAAAACTAACTTTGGAAAGAAATGGACCGGTTCCTAGACATACGAATTGCCAAAGTTAAATGAAGATATAGAAATTCTAAACACCCCAGTAACAATGAGTCAAATTGAAAATGTAATAAAAAAATTTACCAACAAAGAAAAGTCCAGGTCCTGATGACTTCACTGATGAATTCTACAAGATGTTTAAAGAAGAACTATCACCATTACTCTTTAAATTTGTCAAGGAAATTGAAAGGGAAGCAAGGCTTCCAAATTCTTTCCTGGAAGCAAGAGTTACTTTGATTCCAAAACCAGGGAAAGACCCAAACCAAAAAGAGAACTACAGACCAATCTCCCTAATGAACATAGA
>NW_004624749.1:15583656-15598199 GCF_000247695.1 Heterocephalus glaber
TTTAAAAAGATTTGTATTTTATCTTGTTGGAGCAGACATCCCTGCCCAGTATTAACAGGCCATGTGTGGCACAAGCTTCTTGCTTCCCCATAATTTGGCTGTATTATATTAGCAGTCCAACCTAAGCCTTACATGACTCAAATGGGCAAGTCAGATAGCAGAGCTGGACAAGAATAGCTCCTGTGCTAATGGCTGCCACTGATACCTAAGAGCCAGTCTGTTAATTGGCAGGGCCCTGGAGTTAACTTCCAGCTGAGGTCAGCATGACCCCAATTAAAATATTTTCCCATGAATTATGGCTTTCCTTACTGACCTAATTGGTTGCTGGCTAATTACATCCCAGTCCCAGTACCATTTGTTCTCTCCAAGCCAGATAAGCAGTGCTTCCCTTTTACAACCTTACCTGCTATATCTGCTGTTGCCAGATACTTCGCAGTATATCACCAGATGTCCCCAAGTATACCCTACTCTCCTTCTTCCCACACTTGTAATCAACAAATATTGGATGTCTCTGGTGCCTTTTGTCTTTGTTGCCTAGAGCAGCTTAGACGAGCCAAGACCGAGCTTTCCCTCTAAGTTCTCTCTTGTCTTTGGGTCTTGTTAGCTTGCATTGTATTACTTTATAGATTGAGACTCTGCAGAAGTCTTCAATAACTGTTCCTGATATCTTGTACCTCCCTCTTTTCATGTCACGTTCCAGTTGGGATATAGTGGCGACCTATTGTCCAGTTGGCCTGTCACTCCTGGAAACCAGTCTCTATCTCAGAAGGGCAGAGTTGAAAGATCACTTCAGGGTTTGCAAGGTTGGGCCTGGAGCCACTGCAAGGATCATGGGGAAGTGAAGCATCGTGCATGGCTCTAAGTCTTACTGACTCCATGATTAGTAAAGATTGTGGCCAAAAGACACCATTCATGTCACATCTTTCTGCTCAATCCTGCTAGGTAAAGGTGAGCATCCAAAATGTGATTTTGCATCATTATATACTGGGGAGGACCTGAGAGAAATCAAAGGATCTTCATTTGTTGATATCCAGGAATATAGATACCATGAGAAGGGGGCAGATGAAATTTCAGAAAATTTCTCACAGTAATCAGTTGCATTTGCACATGTGCTTATGTCCAATTTGTGTCTCTGTTCTCCATTACTATTCACTGAGACATACGAGGTTTTAGTCTCCACAAGGGTCTTTCTTCTAAGCCTTCCGCAGGCAAACAAGAAGTCATGGCCTAAAACTTCTGGCATTAAGCCCTGCACCTCACACCTCCACCCCATCCTTGAGATGGTTGGTAAATCTCAATGGGCTGAGTTTCTTTCTTTTTGTGAGATTCCTCCAAGACCACTACTATCCCCAAAGTTGAATATAGGATGACTGAAAATGAAGAGCTTGACAATAAGGACAGCAGATACCTGTTATTCTATTCTTGGGCTTTGGGACAGCTTACAAAGTAAATATTAAATAGCTCCATTGAGCCTCCTCTAATATTTCTATCCAAGTCACTCTGTGCTCACCTTTCCAGGACTCTTTAACTGACAGCAGCTGTTTTGAAAGGTGGGCAGATTCTTGTCACATTTTAAAGTCAGGACAGATAAATTTGCTGCTATATTAGACATGAGCTGAGACAGATAAACAAAATAAAAGATATCCATATGTTTGGAAATGAGCCACCAGAGAATTTGCAATGATGTCTGCTTAGATGGGAAGGCAGACAAAAGCAACAGCAGGAGGCAGGTGGAAATAAGGACTTGGAGTGGAATATATTTCAAATTTTGAGACGGCACCAGATCGCCAGCCAGAATTGTACCTAAGGCACATGCATATGTGGGATTCAGAAGCTCTGGGAAATGATCTGAACTGGAGGCACAAATATAGTGGACCCTTGACTTATGAACTTGATCAGTTCCCCAAGGCTGATTGTTACTCAAGCTGGTTGTAAGTGAATTCAGCTGAGATCTGGATAATAAGAGTCAGGTGAATCTTCCAGTGACCTAATTAACCAAAGTTGTTTTTATGTCAGGCTGGGAGTAGCTTGAGGGTCCACTGAATAAAGATAGAAAGTGTGATCACCAGGAAATGAGAATAAGTAGATGAGGGTAGACTGGTCCCTGCAAGGTAACCCAATTCACCAATGTCAAGACACAAGCAGAAACTAGCACCGGAGGCTGTGGAGTAGGAGTCACAAGTCAGGAACAGAGAGTGGGGGCAGGAGGAGAGGGAGAAGAAGGAGGAGGAAGAGGAGAAGGGGAGGAGAAGGAGGAGTCAGAGGTGGAGGAGGAGGAGGAGGAGGAGGAGAGAAACAGAGACCCAGAGAGATATACTGAGAAAGGGATAGAAAAGGAGATCCTAGAGCCAAGACAGTGTTTTAAGAATGTCTTTTTAGTACAAAAATATAAAATTAAAATGTGGAATGAACATAAAAATGTTCTTTAGAGCTGGTTGTTGTAAATATCTGGACCATTCATACAACAGAAAAATCAGCTCTTTCTGGGCAGGGGCAAGATTGCAAAGATTCCTTTTCTAAAGAGATGGGCACTTACTGCCACCTTTTGGTCCATCCTATGCAGGACAAGTTCCAAGAAAATTGCTCCTAACATTTGTCTTTCAATTATTTTGAAACATTTTATCAGTGGCGCTGGGATCTATTGTAACAAGTGCAGAAGTGTTTGCAAAATCTCACAGTATTGAAGCAGAGGAGAACCTGATGCCTCAGGGGCACCATTATTTCCTTAGAACACAGTTATGCAAGGTCATTTGCTAAGTTCATCAAGCTTGATTCCCAATGTTCTTCCCATAATCTGAACCCCATCCTCAGGCCATCACAGTGCACAAGCTATTCTCTACCTTGTAGCAGCTCTCCCATCTTCTACTCCATTATCACAAGTTTATTACTCTGTTCTCAACCTGCCCACTCAACACAAATAGTGAAAAAAATCTACACAAGACAATGCACTAAATCATATAGTTGGTCAAATACTATATAATGACAATATACAATGGTGCTGACTGACATTTATTTATGCAAAAGATTGATCCTTTCTTGCTTAAAATCTGTTTTTCAATATTGAGGTTGTTTTACATTAATTTTTTATATTTTAAAATATTCTATTAAAATATTATACTCCTGAACTAGAATAACATGAAATCCATTGCTTTTCAACAACCTACTTATCTATTAATTTGTGTTCCATGTAACTCGATCTAATCAACACCTGAATAATGAATTACACGCCACCTTAAATTTTGCACCAACGCTAATGACTCATGCACCTGCCCCTAATCTGGCCCATGGATCTGGGACTCAAAGGGCAGGGAGGATTTTATACAGCTCAGACTTAAGGCTACACTATGAAGAAGACACTGGGCTGAACACTGAGATCCATATGTGAAGCTGCAGGGCTTCCAGAACAGCCAGTTGTGGGAGACTCTCTTTGTGCAAGTCTGTGTCCTCTGGGACCCAGATCCCTGGAGGGAAAGTATAACACACAACACATCTCTCTTTTTCTAGCAGACACATGTAGACTAAGCAAGTTAGAGCTAACTAATACACAGAACTGAAAAGTCCTTTGGGTCACTTAAACTATTAGAAGAGGTCTATGAGATTCTTCTTCATCTCTGTTTCTCTAAGCCCTGGAGTGGGTGCGTGATTTCAATTTAAAATGAACACATGAATGGGATTAGGTACAACATTGTTTCCAAAGGGACATAAGGTTTCCCCTCCCCAAACACTAAATTCTGTTAATTACTTCAGATTGAAAGACTGGAAGGGAGAGTCCATGAGGTTTCCCAGTGTGGACATTGAGAAAGCAGATAAGGAAATGTGATGCTGAGAAACTGCTGGATCTGAAGAGGGAAGAAAAGGGCCATTGGTCAAGGAATTTGGGAGGCCTGGAGGAGCTGGAAATGGAGAAGAACAGATTTCCTCCCAGATCCTCCAAATACACATGCAGTCTATGAATATATTGATTTCAGTACACTGAAACCTCTGTTAGACGTCAGACCGCAAAACAGTAAAATGATGAATTTCTCATGCTGACTCCACTAAGTAAACTGTTTAGTTTACAGTAAAAATAGACAAAGAATGCGGAAGTCTTTAGGGAGTTTCCTATGGGACTATCCACAGCAAAGGATCTAAGCAACAGTGGGGCCCTGAATTTTCTGCTGAGCCCTGCAAAACTTCTCATCCTTCAAACAGACAGAAAGTGTGTGCAAATCCAGGGCTGGCTGGCCAGCAAACAGCTGATGAGGCACTAGGAGTTTTGTGCTCCTGGCTGAATTATGTAGGAGGATGGGGATAACACTACTGAGAGTGATAATCCACCACATCTGATGACTGATGGTGAGAGTAAAATCTGACCCAGGCCCACTACAGAATCATTAGGGGACCCAGAAGGCCTGGATGGATGCCTAATAGGTGAGCAGTTTAGAGCTGGGCCTGTTTCTGCTCTTAGCGAGCTAAGGAGTTCTTATTCCTGTTGCTCCATAAAAGAGTCTGGCTGGACATGGAGATGATGAAGACTCTCTGTCCAGCATGCATGGCAAGAAAGCACAGAGACTGGGTCATCACGATGACCCCATATAAAGAGACTATATGAACACACACACAGAAACTATCATACAAACAGTGAAAGGAGTCATTGAAAATGTTCTTTTGAGTGATATTCAGTCAGCACATAAAGGATCATGTAGAAAGTACTTATTACCCACTATACCTTCAAGTTTTTGTTTCAACTCTGAAAGCAAAGCAGCACTTGTTTCTCACCAGACAACAAAAGAACAAGATATGAGGACCTGGGTCTGTGACACCATCTTGCTACCCTTCCCTGCCTACTGCAGCTCAGTTCTCATTGCAAAGCTTCATTTATACAATCAGAGCAGTTGGGCTTGGCCTGGAGGGACTATACAAAGGAACCCAAAAATAAGAAACAAATTGCAGGGATGGCGATTTAGCTTAGTGTTTCTGGTGCCTGCCTCCCAAGAGCAAGGTTCAAGTTAGATGCCTGGTACCAAGGGAAAAAAAAGAAAGAAAAAAACAAATTGCATGGGTAGTGGATTGAGAAAGTGGCTGATGTAAACCCAGAGCCAGCAAAATCATTACAGATGCAGTATTTGTAGGACAAGAAAGAAATAGAAGTTGCATTAGAAGCTCTGAGATCAAATTAGAAGCTCACAGATGACAAATCTCTAGGTTATACACAGAAGGGCTTCAGTTTGGAAGCAAGAATAGATTTAAATGGGTTGAGCTTTACAAAAATGGTAGCCAAGATACATCAATCAGCCAGCTTGGTGAAATAATACAAAATTCAAGAAAACAACACAAAAATGAAAATTAACAAAAGAACAGAGATCAAGGGAAAAAAGAAAGGAGGGTGGGACATGAAGGAAGAGGGAGAGAAAGGGGAGAAATATAGAGAACAAGTGTAAATTTTTGAACTTATTTCTTATTATTTCACCAAGTGTAAATTTTTGGACTCATTTCTTATTATTTCACCAAATAATGTGTGAGATTCTACACTGCTTCAATTCCTGAAGCTGTTAAATAACACAGCAAACACTTGGGCTCCAGTTTCCACCCTCTGCCTGGGCCAAACAGACAGAAGACCAAGTCAGAACTCACTCTATATACAACCCTGTTGAACCCTAAATTCAGGGGGGCTCAGAGAGAACCCAACTAAGGAAAATAAAAACCAAAGAGAGAACAGAAGCTCAGCTACCCACAGCTATGAGAAACTGAAAAGAGAGCTCTAAGGAAACTGGGGAACAGAGAAAAAAACAAGATTCCTTGGGAGTCAAGGCTACAGACCAACACTGCCAAAGACATTCATTCCAACATGCCTGCTTCAGAGAGCTTTAGAACTTGCCAACCTTGAAATTGGCTAAAGACAGCCTTCTCGATGAGGTACCCAAGTGAGAGCCTCTCTAGAGGAGGGCACTGCGATCTGAAGTCCTCAAGAATCCTTACAAATAGTTTTTGAAGGGCCATAGACCCTGGGCTACAGACAAGTCAGAGATTCCTCAAAAACAGATAGTTTGAGTATGGATGGAAACAATGGAAATGTCAGAGAGCCAAGTACTCTATCCAGACTCCAGATTTGGGAGTTGTGAAAGCACATTGAGGAGAAAAATTACAAACTTCACATTTTGTAAAAACTCCAGGAAACTAAAAACAAAAAAAAAATAAGATGTCATTAATCAACAATAAAAAAATTGACACCTCAGTGTATTTTACATCCAACATAACTCATTCATCTGATCTGGAAACTTCAATATCAAGCTGTCATATATGATGAAATGTGTTTTAATCTTTTATTTCCTTAATATGATCTCTAGTTCTCTTTTTCTATCAATATCTAACATGAGATAATATTTTTTCTTTTTAAAACCTTATGTCAACATAACTGTGGTAAAAGCAATGAAGTCACACTGCTTAATAGAATGCAATTTAAGTTATCCTGCAAAATTTCAACCAAAAACTTGGCACATGCTTAAAGATTTTAGAAAGGATTTGTAATCTGGTTGATGTTTTATCCATTAAAAATATGTAAAGATCTTAAATTCTTCAAATTTGATTCAAATTTTACCTAGCACTGCTAGAATGTATTAATATACACAGCCAAGCTGTCTGTGGTTTGAGAAACTTCATAATTCCCAAGGGCAAGAATATGAAAGCTGACTCATGTGCCCAATTCAGTTTCTAACAAACTGTTACATCCTCTACATCTTTCTTAAATTTTAAACTGTACTTTGTGACTGTTCCAATGAGCAGAAATTTGTTTTGTTTCATTTCATTGACTACTGCTTATTTGGGTTAGGCAGATGAAGAATAGGGCCTTTAGAATCCAGAAATGCCAGGCAAGTAAATGCACCAACTGCTCAAAGTTACACAGAAAACAAATGCAACCAGAAGATAAAAATACCTAGAGACTCTTTTATTCATATTGAAAGCAAATATAAAAGAACTTTAAATTATGCATCTTACCAAAAATGAACTTTCCACAGTGACTGTCCTTGGGCTGCCTAGAAAGTGCAACAGACTTGCAGATGGACAGAAGCCCAGGCTTGTCCTCTCACAGCTTTGGAGGAAGGAAAAGCTGCAACTGAAGTCCCTGAACAGCTCTGGATGAAGCTAGAGAAAATGTCAGTCACTGATTCTAATTACTTGTTGACATTAAAACACTACATTCTGTCTTGCTAGTCTGACGTATATTATTTCCAGTTAAACTATGGACAGTGGCTGCTCTTATCTATTTTAAAATGTAGATATGCACAGAACTTTTAGTGATCATTCGGGAAACAGTAACATCAAATTATACCCTGTTCATTCCTTATAAAACCACAAGAGAATTCTTTCCTTGCAAATGTTTTGATTAATGTGTGGATGTAAATGTTTGTATATACTTACAGATCTACAAAACCATATAGATACATATTTTGACACCCATATCTATATGTAGATAATCATGACAAGATATTGAAAAAATTAAAAAACTAGTATCCAAGATTTTTATATTCACTAGATTAGGTATAATTATTTTTGCATTTTCCTCTTGCCTTCAACAAATTTTTAAGCTTTCTAGCTGAGACCAATCTTTCTTTATCTCTGCCAATTCTTTTGCACTTGAGTGCTTTCAGAGTTTATCCACTAGGTCCAGGAAAAGACTTCATCTAACATATGTCTAATATAATACTTCACCTTTATAGAGGAGGTGGTAGAAGCACTTTTTTAGGTCCTGTTGCTGTTCATGGTAAAGAACTTCAAAGATCAATACTTGTGAAGTGGGGATTGTTTTGTCCTCTTCAGAGGCCAAGAGGCAGTTAAGTAAGGTGGCCTCTTCTCCAACAGTGGCTGAGGATAACCCACAACTGCACATCTGGGGTCTCTGGTGCTACATTAGGGGGCACAGCCATGTGTGCCTTGTCCTCCTAACAAATTCAACCTTTCACACTAGGAGTCCATGCTCACTGCTGCAGACAGAAAGGACTCTATCTCTATGGGCATTCCTCCAGATACACAGATGGTCTTAATCACCTGACCCACAAAGAGGCTCCTAACCTGCCCTTCACTCTTTCCACTCTAATGCACCCACCAGGGGATTTGCATATTACCCCCAGGGAGGACCTTCCTGTACCACTGAGATAAAAGCTCAGCTCTATCCTTGCCTTGACTGTGAGTACAGCTTCTGAAAATGAGGTTCCCCACTCAGCTGCTGGGACTGCTGATGCTCTGGATTCCTGGTAAGGACAAGGGAGATGAGGAAGCGGAATGGGGGAAAGGGTCAGTGAGCATCTTGTCCCTCCTGCTGTCCCCATGTGTTCTATCCATGTGTCAGTTATAATACCTCATCCTTCAGCATGCTGAGTATGCTAGTTAGCTCTTTGACAGCAAGAAGATTAAAAGCAAGGGCTTTTGGTCTTGATGATGTTCTCACATTGGAAAAGAGGGATGTAACAGGTGAATTCCAGAGTCCCTTCACTCAAATTCTGGATCCTGACTTAGAATCACATGTTTTTGTGTATAACTCAAAATCACAAAAGAAAATTTAAACTTGCACTGCTTTCTTATTATTTTAGGATCCACTGGAGATGTTGTGATGACCCAGACCCCACTCTCTCTGTCCATCACTCCTGGAGAGTCGGCCTCCATTTCCTGCAGGTCCAGTCAGAGCCTCCTCCACAGTAATGGAAACACTTATTTGTACTGGCTTGTACATAAGCCAGGCCAGGCTCCAAGAGGCCTAATTTATAGGATTTCCAACCAGTATTCAGGCATCCCAGACAGGTTTAGTGGCAGCGGGTCAGGGACAGATTTCACACTCAAAATCAGCAGGGTGGAGGCTGAGGATGCTGGAGTTTATTACTGTTGGCAAGCTACACATGTTCCTTCCACAGTGATACAACTCTGAACACAAACCTTCCTGCCGGGGGAGGCCCAGCTGCTCTCTTTGCTGCTGTCTGGGGAGCAGAACTGCGAGTCCTTGAGTCCCTCTGAGAAGAAGAGGTTGAGGAACTCAAAACGACAAGTTGCAGCTGAGGCCTCTTCCCAGGACTATGAGTGAGGAAAACAACAGAGCAGCAATGACCTGTGCAACAACTCTGACATAGAAAGAGGAGAAGGATGTAGCTGACTTCAAGGGGTTCCTTTGGACATTGCAAATTCTGTGCTTTTTGAAATTGTATAAATACAAATCAAAGATGCACAAAAATGAATAAGCCTGAAATGATTAGATGAAAATAGCTTAAGTCTGTACTTCTTTTAAGCTTTGTACTTCATCTTCTACACCTGTATTATCATGTCAGGACCCAGTGGGGATATGGCGCCTCAGATCATGGCACTAGGGAAGTGCAAGCCAGAGGATCACTAAGGCAATGGTGACTGAGTTAGGACCAGTGATTCCCAAAGTCAGAGACAAAGGGCACCATTCTGCTAAGGGACCCAGCACCAGGCATGGAGAAATCTGTGAGACAGAGCCACTGGTCATCACACTGTTTCTAACATCAGTGTATTTGCTGGATCACTAATTGTACTCAAGGTCCCAGTTCCTCTCTCAGTATCCATATGAGTCCCTCCAGCATTTGCCTCTCTCCCTTCCCCTTGCACACTCTCACAGTATCCCCACCCTCCCCAGGCTTTTCTTGTTCATAAAAACTATTATTAAAACTTAATTTTTCTGGTTTTTTTATTTTAGAGTTTTTATGAGGAGCATACATTTATAAGCAACTGTAAATGTTTTAAATGTTGTACTCTACAATGTTTTGCATTGACCTGTCAAGTTCTCCCTCACCAAAACTTGTTACGTAGGTCTTTTAACAAAAGTTTTTTCCTAGTTTATAAATTGGATAGAATCTCCACAAAGACTGTACTACTTTTCTACCTAGAAATCTCTCCCTTTTCTCTTTTCCCTCCACTCCCACCATATAGCCTGTCAAACCCTGTCTCTATCCTCCTTTTTATGCATATAAAAAATCATCAAAAACTAATTTCTTTCTTTTGTCAGACTTAATATCTTTTTACTCTCTTATTTTTTCCAATTTTCCTTCTTTGATTTATTTTTAAATTCTTTTTTCTTTTATCTTCTATCTCACAGGTCTTTCTCTGTCATGTATAATTTTTTTGTATTCCTGGGTTATTGTAAGAGTAGAAAACTTGCTAAACTAGCTCTATATTATATATCTATGTATGATTGGTTCTTGGTAGGTTGATATTAACAGTAACTCTCCTCTATTTCCAGTTCAGTACTAGGAGTCTCTAGTAGCAGATCTTTCCAGCCCAACTAACCTATAGCATTCAACCTGAAAATGCAGGAATGATGAGTGAGGAATGTGGAATGATAAGTCAATAAGATGTCTCAAAGTTTTATGACTCCCCAAAAGCTATCTGACAGGCAATAAAGTGCAAGAAGTTTCCATGAAAGAAATGAGAAACCAAATGCTTAAATATTTGAACAAATTAAAGAAGAAAATGCATACAATGTTGAATGAGGATGTAAACTCTTAAATCTCAAAGAGGATGTAAATAAGCAGATAAAAGTTTTCTTTAATAAGACATTCAACAAGCTAAAAGAAGACACAAACAGCTGATGGAATTAAATAAAACAATACAAGATAAGAATGAACACCTCAGTAAAGATTTTATGGTTATAACAAAGAATAAAGCACAACTCTTGGAAATGAAAAAGCACAACTGAAAGTCATGACAGTAGACATGATCAATCACAAGAGAAAATATCAAGACTGAAGGATAAGAGTGATATAGTAGATTTCTTAGTGATATTCCTTGAAATAAAATAAATCATGATAACTTGATCTGATACCTCATACCTGACTCTAAAAGATATAACCTAGGAATTGCAAATGTCAATGAAGGGCTGGAGAAAGAATTAAAAATATGAAAAATTTATTCCCCAAATTATTGCAGAAAACTTTCAAATCTAGAGATTGAAATGGACATACAAATAAGAAAGCATTTAAAACCCCAACTAGATATGACCAAAAAATAATCTCTCCACAACACATTATAGAAAAATCCAAGAAAATCACAAGGAAAGACTACTAACAGATATAGGAGAGAAATACCAAGTAATTGCAAAGACAAAACTATCAGAATAATAGCAGGTTTCTCAACACATAGGTTAAGGCCAGGAGAACTTGGAACAGTTTATCAAATCCAAAAATAAAAGACTTTTCAATGCAAATTATAATATCCTACAAAAATATCTTTTGACATTTATGGAGAAATAAAGAATTTCCCTGACTAAGAGCCTTTTAAGAAATTCATTACCACCAAACTAGCACTTCAAAAAGTGAATAATCAAATTGAAAAAATAAAGAAATCAGAAAGAGAAAATAATGCAATGACAGGAATTACTGAATCACTTTCAGTAATAACTCACAATGTAAATGTCTTTACAAATAATATGGTAAGGGTCATAGACCACAGAGATACTAGACATTCAAAAACAAATTGATAATTTAACTATGAATGAAAATAGTAGAAATTACACAGAACAACAGGCTCTACCCAGAATTCAGATTTAAAAGATGGAAAAAACCATACTAAAGAAATGAATTGCAAACAACGTTAGGTAAAAAAGTGAAGGAAACAAAAAAAATCATTAATCAACTCTATAAAACTGGCATCTCAAGATATTTTATAAACAATGTAAATTGTTCAACTGATCTTGAAAATTTACCACCCAGCCAGTAATATTGTTGACAAAATATGGGCTTTGATTTAATTAATATGATCTCCCCTTTTATTTTGCTTTCAATAGATAACATGCTATAAATTCTTAAAATCTGATTCAAATTTTATCTAAGACTGCTCGAATACCATAATGTAACACAACCAAATTGTACATGGTGTAAGAAACTTCTTAATTTCCAAGGGCAGGAACATGACTAAATGTGCCCAAGTTATTTTCCATCAAGTTCTCATATCCTCTCTACATCTTTGTTAAACTTTAGGACCTTTTATGTGACTGTTTCAATGAACTTAATTTATTTTTTTTCATGTTACCTGCTACTGTTAACTCAGGCTAGACAGATGAAGAATAGACCCCTAAGAATCTAAAAATGAAGGGAAGGGGGAATAAGAAGGATGAAAACGTGTTACGTAGATGTACCTACTCCTCACAGTGAATGTAATCATTATGTAC
The DNA here is from genome assembly GCF_000247695.1 of Heterocephalus glaber. The sequence goes on from NW_004624749.1 coordinate 15,595,808, forward strand.
TGCAAACGTGTAGGGAACAGGGAAAGGGGACGTTACTAAAACCTCTGCAGTAAATCCTAGCCTCCCATGAGCCACGGCAGCACAAGGCGAATTACAGGAAAGGTAGGAAAATGAGACTGAGAAGAAGCTGAGCTTTGGGTCTGATCAGTGCTGCTCTGGGCTGCAAAGACTAAAGCTCCCAGTTTGCCACATCTTTTATTCAGGACATTGGGAGAAACAAATGTAACAAATGACTTGCAGAGAGTTCACCACATCCATATAAACAAGATGTAACAGTCCAAGAACAATGAGGAACTGAGTAGATGTTTGTTCCTCCCAGAATGTTTTCAGCTGGTGTAATCTTGTCCTGGAGAATCACAGCATTACCGGGTCATTGAGGTCTCAGTTGTGACCGGAGACCAAAATGGAATTATGTCTCGGAATTCCATAGCTGGGCTGTAGGCAGAACTAGGCTAACCAAATGATTTTCCCCTGAAATTATGTAGCATTGCTCCCGACACAAATGTGTGCTGATAAATATTTACAAAATTTAAAAACTAATACAGAAACGTCAGTCAGGCAATCTACAAACTTTTCAAAGTATTTACAGAGAACATAAATACTGAGAAGAGAAAGACAACCAAGCCAGATGACACATGCCTATAATCCCAGCATTCTGGGAGGCTGAGGCAGGAGGATGGCAAATGCCAGCCTAAAGTGACTGACTTAGCAACTTAAGGAGAGCCTGTCTCAAAATTTAAAAAATAATAATAAAAGGGGCTGAGGATATAATTCAGTGTGATGGCTGTAGGTTCAATCCCAAGTACTGGGGAAAAAAAGAGGAAGAAAGGAGTAGAAGAGGAGAAGGGAAGGGGTAAATGTTTGGAGTGTTTTATTTATAATGAAAGCAAACATAAGAAAATATTTATTTTCCCACAAAGTTTCCACAATTTAGATTGGATGAGCTAGATTTCTTGGACTGTCATTTTAAAAAACACATAAACTTCAAGCTTTCATCAACACGGGTTTATCTCTCACACTTTGGAGGAAGGAAGTCTGGAGTTGATGTCCCTGAGCAGATCTGACCCAATGCCCCTTCCCGAGCGCTCATCCTGGATGAAGCAGTCATTCATTCAAACTATCCAGAAACAATAAAAAAGACCAGATTCGGTCTAGACATTCTCACATAGAGACTCTCCCTTTAACACATGGACTGTGGCTACACAATGCCTACGACAATAAAAAAAATACATGAGCAGGATTTTTAATGATCATTCAGAAAAGACAAATTTAAAATTACGCCTTCTTCATTCTGTACAAGACTTCAGGAGAATTCTTCCCTTAAGAAATATTTTTAAGGGCCAGGGATTTAGCTCAGTGGTGCCACCGCCTGCCTTGCAAGTGCAAGGTCCTGAGTTTGATCCCCAGTAGCAAAAAAGAAAAGAAATATTTTATTGGGCTGGGAATTTAGTTTAGTGGTTCCGTCGCCTGACCCTCAGGCTCTAGGACCCAAATTTGATCCCTGGTACCAAAAAATATATATATTTTTTATTAATCTGCTGTGTATGTATGTATCTATATAGATCTTCACAGTTATATGTGGATACATACTTTATATACAAGTACATTTATTAGATTGGGGGGGGGTACCAGGGATCCAACTCTGGAGTTTGTGCTTGTGATGCAGGCGTGGTGCTACTGAACTAAATCCCCGAACTCCATTCCTTATTTAGTAGAATTTATGTATGTATATACATATATACCTGTATATATGTGTATGTATGTATATAATTTGATACATATTGTATATAATTTATGCATATAATTTGATAGACAAATCTATATGGAGATAAGTATGACAAATGATTCACAAATTTTTAAAAATAGTTACCAAGAATTTTGTATTCATTACATAAGGCATAATTTTTTTAAATTTTCCCCTTGACTTCCACAGGGTTATAGAGTATTATCTGAAAGAAACAAATTTTATCCCTGCTGATTTCTTCAACATGAGTGCATTTATTGAGATTAATCACCAAATTTGGGGAGAAAAAGGCTATTTCTAGCAAGTTTCTAGTGCTCATATGTTTCCATGGAAAGAGTAGTGGTCAGAATCTTTACCAGCTCCCCTCGATGCTCCTGATGGTAGAAAACGCAGAAGATCATATGCAAGGTGATTTTTTTTCCATAAGAGCTAGGGAGAAGGCCAAGCAGGTTGGCTTTCCCCTCCCAGATAATCCTTGTACTCACTGCTGCAGATGGCATGGACATTGTCTCTATTGGTTCCCTTCAAATACACAGGATATTTTACATCACTTGTCTCACATGAAAGGCCTCCCACCATGCCCTTCACTCTTTCCTCACCACAGAACCCAGCAGAGGATTTGCATTTTGTTCTTTTTTTTTTTTTTTT
>NW_004624749.1:15663637-15673773 GCF_000247695.1 Heterocephalus glaber
AAAAAAAAAAAATTTGAATACAGTACATTTCTGATCATGAGCTCTGTGGTCAACAAGAGCTTCTTATGGTCAACAAGATACCCAGTTCTATGATACCATTTTCCTTGTTTACAATAGTAATACAGAATTTGTCAGACTCATTTTTTAAGTCTACTATATACAACTATGTAGGGAGTCTACATTTCAAAAAATATATATATATACATATATACAAACAGACTACATTAAACCTTGTCAATATCTGTAGATGAACTGAAGCAGGTAATAACAATTTACTTTTAAATACCATTTACAACATGGACTCAAATGATATTATGAATATGAAAATGAAAACTATATTGTCAAGATTTAAAATGTTGGGCTGGGGATTTAGCTCAGTGGTTTCTCCACGTGCTGCGCAAGTGCAAGAACCCAAGTTTGATCCCTGGTACAAAAAAGAAAAGATTTAAAATGTTGATATCCTAATGTTACTTATTTTTTTAAAAAATTGTTTTCCAAGTGACCAACAAAGTATACAAAAGGGCAGACTCAAGGACTATGTCATAAAACTGCTGATTTTTCAGCCATGCTAAATACTATAAAAAAGACTTTTTTTCTGTACTGCCTATAATTCAGGTTATTAAACTTTAAAGCTATATGAAAGCATTTATGAAGATCCTGAATTGTATTTCTCATTAAAGGAAAAGAAAAGTCTTGGCAAGTTATGTCCCTAAGTTAAAGCACAGCATTTCATGTGAAGGTGCAGCCATGGAGGAATATTCCTCAGTGTATGGGCTGAGGCCCCTCTGAGCAGCCGGAAGGCACTGAGAACATCAGACTCCTGATCTTCTAAACAAATCGTTCTCAAATGAATTTATTAAACGGCTGTGCAAAACAAATATGTGTTTAGCTACAGCTGGCTTCCATGGGAATTACATATGGCTATTTGAGGGCACTTTGAATTTATTAGGAAAAAAACAATCTAAGACTTGTAACAAATGTCCAAAACACTAAGATCAATGAGAAAGTCAAATACAAGCAGTCATATATTGATGAAATGTGTTTTGATCTTTTCTTAATATGATCTCTAATTCTATTTTTAATTCAACAGATAATGTGCTATAGTAATTATTTACTTTTTAAAACTTTATTTCAACATAAGTACGCTAAGAGAAATAAATTTACTTTGGTTAATAAAATGTAATTTAGAGCCGGGGATTTAGCTCGGTGGTTCTGCTGCCTGCCTCACAAACACAAAGTCCCGAGTTCGATCCCTGGTACCAAAAAAAAAAAGTAATTTAAATTATCTTGCAAAGTCTCAATAAAAAGCTTGGTACATGGTTGAAGATTTTAAAAAGGATTTGCAATCTAGTTCATTTTTTATCTATTAAAAAGGTACAAAAGATCTTAAATTCTTAAAATCTGATTCAAATTTTACCTAGCATAGCTGGGATATATTAATATACACAGCCAAGCTGTCTGTGGTTTGAGAAATTTCCTAATTGCCAAGGGCAAGAATATAAAAACTGACTCATGTGCCCAACTCAGCTCCTAACAAGTTGTTACATCCTCTATATCTTTCTTAAACTTTAGAACTATACTTTGTGACTATTCCAATGAGCTTAATTTGTTTTATTTCATTTCATTGACTACTGCTTATTTGGGTTAAGGAGATGAAGAACAGGGCCTTTAGAATCGTAAATGCACCAACTCCTGAAAGTTACACAGAAAACAAATGTAACGAGAAGATAAAGACAGAAAGTCTTTTATTCATATTGAAAGCAAATATAAAAGAACTCTAAGTTATGCACCTCACCAAAAACCAGCTTTCTACAATGACTGTCCTTGGGCTGCCAAGAAAGTACAACAGACTTGTGGACTGACAAAAGCCCAAGCTTGTCCTCTCACAGCTTTGGAGGCAGGAAGGCTGTAATGATATTGCTCAGGAAGAATGTCAGTCATTGATTCTGATTACTCTTAAACATTAAAGGATTATATTTTGTCATATAGAATTTCCATTTAAACTATGGACTGTTGCTGCCCAATATCTATGAAAAAAAAGTATATCTAAGCAGAATTTTAAGTGATAGTTCAGAAAACAATATCAAATTATATCCTGTTCATTCCCAATTAGATCTCAAGAGAATTATCTCCTTGCAAATGTTTTGATGTGTGTGTGTGTGTGTGTGGTGTATATAGTATATGTGTGTGTATATACTTATAGATATACATAAACATATAGATACATATTTTGACACACATATCTATATGGAAATAAGTATGACAGGATATTCAAAAGTTTTTAAAACTAACTTCCAAGAATTTTATACTCACTACATTAGGTATAATTATTTTTGCACTTTCCTCTTGCCTTCACCAAGTTTATATCTCTGTAGATGAGACAAATCTTTCTTCATCTTGGCAAAAATTTTTTGGCACTTGAGTGCTTTCACAGGGTTTATCAACTAGGTCCAGGAAAAGACTTCATCTAACATTTGTATCTAGTATTATAGTACTTCACCTTCTTGGAGCAGGTGGTAGAAGCTCTTTGCTAGCTGCAGTCCATGCTGTTCATGGTAGAGAACCACAAGATCAATACTTGTGAGGTAAGAATTCTTTCTTCCTCTCCAGAGGCCAAGAGGCAGTTAAGCAACATGGTCTCTTCTCCAGCAGTGGCTGAGGATAACCCACAACTGCACATCTGGGGTCTCTGGTGCTACATTAAGGGGCACAGCCATGTGTGCTTTGTCCTTCTCACAAATTCAGACTTTCACACTAGGAGTCCATGCTCACCACTGTGGACAGAATGGACTCTATCTCTATGCGCATTCCTCCAGATACACAGATGGTCTTAAATCACCTGAGCCACAAAGAGGCGCCTAGCCTGCCCTTTACTCTTTCCACTCTAATGCACCCACCAGGGGATTTGCATATTACCCCCAGGGAGGACCTTCCTGTACAACTGATATAAAGCTCAGCTCTATCCTTGCCTTGACTGTGAGTTCAGATTCTCAGAATGAAGTTCCCCACTCAGCTGCTGGGGCTGCTGATGCTCTGGATCCCTGGTAAGCACAGAGGAGATGAGGAAGGGGAATTGGGGGAAGGATGATCTTCAGAGCCCTCCTGCTGCCCAAGTGTTCTGTCCACACATCAGTTCTTATGCATCATCCTTCAGGATGGGGAATATGCTAGTTAGCTCTTTGAGAGGAACAAGATTAAAAGCAAAGACTTTTGGTCTGATGTCGTCACATGGAAACAGAGGGATGGTACAAGTGAATTCTAGAGATTCCTTCATGCAAATCCTGGATCCTGTCTTAAATCAAATATTTTTAGTAGGTAAATTAAGATTACAACAGAAAATTTAACTTTGTGTTGCTTTCTTATCATTTTAGGATGCAGAGGGGATGTTGTGATGACCCAGACCCCACTCTCTCTGTCCATCACTCCTGGAGAGTCGGTCTCCATCTCCTGCAGGTCCAGTCAGAGCCTCCTCCACAGTAATGGAAACACCTATTTGCACTGGTTTGTACATAAGCCAGGCCAGGCTCCAAGAGGCCTGATTTATAGGATTTCCAATTGGTATTCAGGCATCCCAGACAGATTTAGTGGCAGTGGGTCAGGGACAGATTTCACACTCAAAATCAGCAGGGTGGAGGCTGAGGATGCTGGAGTTTATTACTGTGTGCAAAGTACACATGCTCCTCCCACAGTGATACAACCCCAAACACAAACTTCCCTGACTGAGGAGTCCCAGCTGCCTTCTGTGCTGCTGTCTGGGGAGCAGAACTGCAGAGTCCCTGAGTCCCTGTGAGAGGAAGAGGTTGAAGAACTCAGAACAACAAGTTCCAGCTGAGGCCTCTGTGCAGGACTAAGAGTGAGGAAGACAACAGAGCAGCAAGCACCTGTGCTCTGGTGAGGACTCTGACATAGACAGGGAGGTAGCTGACTTCCACAAGTTCTTTTGGACCTTGCAAATTCTGTGCTTTTCTGAAATTTCATAAAAACAAATCACAGGCACACAAAAATGAGTAAGCCTGAAATGTTTAGATGAAAATAGCTTATGATTTGTACTTCAACTTGCACATCTCTCTTATCATGTCAGAATCCATGGGGGATACAGTGACAATGCCTCATCCACTCAGCCTGTCTGGAACCTCTGAAGAACTGGCCCCATCTCAGGAAGAAGTGAAGACTTGAAGAGATCAGTTCTGGGCTTTCAACGCATCCTGATACCACAGCATGGCTCATGATGTAGTGCTGCATCACTCAGAGCTCTCAGTCTTTAACGACTCCATGATTAGTGAAGATCCCAGCCTAGAGAAACTTAGTTCATCTCAAATCTTTCTGATCCATCCAGCAGGGCATAGGAGGCCTTACCAAGTGTGACTCTACCATTATCATATAAAAAGGATGACTTGAGAGAACTTGAAGTCAGCTTCACTTGCTGATATGAATATCCACAATCCAGTAATATGAATATGGTGGAAATGAGGCAGGAGAATTCTCAGAAAAGTCCTCACAGCAGTTAAGAGCAATTGGACCAGGACTACGTGGCCACATTCACCTCTATTCTCCAGTATGAATCACCAAGACATACTAGCATTTACACTCCACAAAGACCTTTGTCTCTAAGTTTCTGCATGCAACCAAGAGCTGAAACCTAATAGTTCTAGTATTAAACAGTGTGCTCCCCACCTGCCTCCCACCCTGAAAACAGCTGGGAAATCTCAAGAGGCTGTGTTTCTTCCTTTTGTGAAAATTCTCCAAGACCACCACCTTCACCAAAGTTAAATTTAGAAGGAGAGAAAATGAAGACTTTGATTACAGGGAAAATTGATAGTTATTATACTATTGTTGACTTATGGGACAGTGTACAAAGTAAGTATTAAAAATTCCCGTGAACCTGCTCTGAGACTTCTATCCGGTGAGTATGTGCCAACCTTTCGGGGCTTTTGAACTGATGGTGGCTGTGGTGAAACGTGGGCAGGTTCTGGTCAGGTTTTAAAGTCAGAAAAAATAAGATATCTGACTGCACAAGAAGTGAGAGAAACACATAAAATCAAATGTAGCCGTACATTTTTTCCTGAGCCACTAGAGAATTTGCAACAATGTCTTCTTAGGCAGGAAGGTAGAAAGAACCAATAGTGAGTGGCAGGTGAAGATTAGGACTTAGTAACACACTGGAACTCTGAGATGGCACTTGGCCTCCTACCAGCAGTGTCCCTCAGGCAGATAGAGATGCGAATTTGGGGATACAAGGTGAAGTCACCAGGCAATGATGAAGGCAGACTGGGCCCCACAGGAAGCCCACAACTCTGATGTCAAGATAGGAGAAGAAACCAGCACTGGATCCTAAGAGAAGAAGCTGCCAGTTGGGAGAGAGAAGGAGGGAGAGATTTCAGAGCTAGGACAATGTTTCAACAATGTCTTTTCAGTTCAAAAATGTTAAATTAAATGTTAAATGAAAATTAAAATGTCCCTTAGGACTGACTGTAATTAAATGGTCCAAACACTGTTTCTCCTGTAGAATCACAGCTGTTCCCCAGGCAGGTGAAAGATTTAGAAGGTAACTTTTATACAGTGAGCACTTGCTGCTCCCTACTGGTCATTCTCATGCACTGCAAATACCAGGGAAGACTCAAATTTCTTTCAAACATATTGAAATATTTTATCCAGTGTGCTGTCATCCAGCTTAATGACTACAGAAATAGATCCAGTATCTCAGAGTATTGAATTTCTGGACAACTTGATGACTCACATGTACCATTATTCTCATTTTACTTGTTGGAAACAGACTCACAAAGAACATTGTGGGGTGAGACCATTTGCTTTCTTCATCAGGCTCAATTCCCAGTGCTCTTCCCATCATTTAAATCAAGCCTCACACCCACCCTATCCTCAGACAGTTACATCACACAAGCCATTCTGTACATTATAGTAACTCTACTATCTGTACTCTGATTTTACAGGCTTAGGATTCTGCTCTCAACATGATCACTGACTTCAACTAGTAACTAAAAAAATGCACAACAAAAGACATGAAATCAAATAATTGTTCAACTACTATATAGCCACAATATACAATAGTCCCTACTGACATTTCTTTTCCCCCCCCTACTGACATTTCTTTATTCATAAAATTGATCCTTTTTTTACTTAAAAACCTGATTTTTTTCATTTAGACTTTTTCTTGCATTAATTTTGATATTTTAAAATATTCTATTAAGATATTATGCACCTGTGCGAATGAGTATTTACTCCTCCTTAAACTTTTCAACCAACTGTAGTGCCTCATTATCTCACCCTAGACTTGCCCAAGGATTAACAACACCAAGAGGAGGAATAATTTTTACCTACCTTAGACTTAAGTCTTTGCTCTGACAGGGTAACTGGCCTGCGAACACTTCAAACCATATGGGAAGCTGCAGGGCTCCAGCTATAGCCTGTGGTGAGAAACTCTCACTGTTCAAGTCTCATCCCTCTATGTCTAGTTTCTTTAGGAAAAGAGGGCCCAGTCTCTGACCAGGAGCCACGTCTTCTTGGGGACAAAATTTGAGCTTAATAAGGAAAGAGTGGTGCTACTGGGTGGGCAGTGAGGAGGTGAGAGGTCTTGAGGGGAAGAAGAGACCAGCACATGCAGCAATCAGACAGGAGGCCCAAGGTAGACCCAGCTGAGGAGAGAAGGCCTGGTATGAAACCCAGTAAGGCAGTAGGGAGGGAACACAGCAGACCAGTTTTGTAGCCACTTGGGGAACCCCAGAAAATCCCAAGTGGCTGAGATAGTTCAAGAGTACTGTACCTGTTATCTCCACCACAGCAAAATAAAGTCAAACACAAAGTGAACAAAAAAAATCCCATGTGCATCCCCAACTAGACAAGTCTCTGCTGAATCAGGAGTTTTCAAAGAGAACCAGGCATCAGAGGTTTTCAAAGTTCTCCATGACATTCCAAACACGGTAACCTAAGATGGGAACCACACTGAGGGACTAGGGACTATGACAATGAGCTAGTTCAATGTGGACATTAATTTCACTTGCTTTTTGATCTGGCATGGGGGGGGTTGTTTTTGTTTTTGTTTTTGTTTTTGTTTGGTACCAGGGATCGAACTCAGGACCTTATGCTTGTGAGGCAAGACATCTGGATTTTTTAAAAGATTATACTGTTTACTGTGTAAAGGCAAACAATGTGGAAAACCCATTGCTCATCAACTACCTATCTGTAAATTTGCTTCCATTGTAACCGGATCCAACCAACAAAATTAGCATTTCTAAGAACTTATTATATGTCTGGGTACAAAACTAAAAAATTCATATATGCTATTTTACTTACATCTCACTGCAACTTTCTAATAGAGACAATTATTTCCATGATATAGAGGAGAAATTGAGGCTTGGGGAAACTTCAGGAATTTCCTTAATGTCACACAACTGCTAAGATGCAGAATCAAGATTCTACTGCTATCTCTGAGTTGATTCCCCATCAACCATAACATGCTTCTCCCAACATCCACCACATAGGATTGTTAGGTATCTGGTTGATAATTAAGACATTGCCATATGGATTGAACTTAGCATGACTCCGTTCCTTTCTGAATCAGCATCAAGATATTTATGAACCTGTACTTCTAAGATAAGCCCTTGACTCTGGCGTGGCCTCCAGGGCTGACTCCTAGAAGTTCACTCTCTACAGCCACTGGCGCCAAGGCCATATGCAAGTCTCACCATCTCATGTTCTCTATGCATAGTTTATTTTTACAAGAAAAAGTGACTATAAACTGTTTTTGTATTTTCTAATGCATCCTTGTTTAGAATATTACCCAACTCACCACTTATCCGCTTCTGTACAATTACCCAAGATAGAAATTAGCTTCACCTTTTACACTAGGAAAATCTAGCCATACTTAGGAACTGGATATGAAGTATGTAACTTAATCCTTTCTCTTCTTTTGGTTTCCAGGAATCTCACAGCTAGATTTTATGTTCTAACACAAATTATTTATCTTTTCAGGTGAGGTTCACTGGAGTACAATTTACATGCAATAAGAATCATCTTCAGTGCATATTTCTATGAGTTTTGGCAAGCTCATAGCAATGTATCAAAAATCATATTCAATACATAAGACAGATCCAGCACCCTTGCCAGTTCCTAAGTGCCTTCATGTCCACCTTCCCTCATCCCAGACAGACTTTAGCCACAGTGCCACCTGCACCTTGATGAAGGCCTCATGTTCAAGATACACAATATGCATGTTTCTTGTAAGGAGGGGCATCACAACACTGTTCAAATTGATCTTATGCAAAAGTAAAGTGGGTTTTTTTATTTCTTAGGGAATTTGTATTAGTTATATTTGAGTATAATGAGCTTTTCAAACCTGTGACCAAATTCTGAGAAAACAAATTAATGGAGAAAAGATTTATACTGGCTTGGGGTTTTACAAGTTTCACTTCATCCAGCCACATGGCTTTATGTCTGAACCATGACAGAAGGACATGGTGCCAGAAAACTGCTCACCTCATGGCATCCAGGAAGGAATGTGTAAGAGCCAGAGAAGAAGGGGCCAGGGACTGGATATGGTTCCCAGTGTCACACCCCTCTATTCCCTTCCTATTTCCATCACCTTCCAATAGTGCCATCAAATTATGACCCATCAATGGATTAATCTGCTTGACAAAGCCAAAACCCACATTATGCAATCACTTTCCAAAATCCCATCAGCTACTAAACCTTCAGCACAGGGAGCCATTTGAGGGTCATCCTATATCCAGCCCTTAACACCTGCTGTTCAAATTCTATAAATATACTAATTATACATAAATTTATCAGTGCTATCCCACTATACATTTAATAGGCAAAGACTACATCTTTTGGTTCTGTTTTGTACTTCCTTGATGATTAGTGATATAGACTATGTTTTCATATATCAAGTGACCACTTTTATGGTCTCTTTAGAGAAATGCTTATTCACATCATTTGCCCACTTTTTAATCAGGTTATTCATTTTTCCAGTATTGAGTTATGTGAGTTTTTGTATGCTTAGATATTAATCATGTATGAGGTACATGGAATGAAAATATTTTCTCTCAATCTAAAGTTTGCCTTTTAATCTGTTTGATTATTTCCATTGCTATTCATAAATTGTTTTAGATTGCTCTAAACTCATTTTTTTAATTTTGCTTTTGTAGCCTGAACTTTTAAGGTGATATCCAAAACATCATTACCAAGACCAAGGCAAAGGAGATTTCTGTTTCCTCCTGGAAGTTTTGGAGGTTTTGTGGTTGGTTGGTTGGTTGATTGGTTGGTTTGAAACAGGGTCTCACTATGTAGTTCAGGCTGGGCTTGAACTCCAGGTGATCCTCCTGCCTCCGCCTGAATGCTGGGATTACAAGCTTGCATCACCAAGCCTGGTTTCTTTCAAACTTCCAGGTGCCCATATGAGGGGTGAGAGAAATCACTAATTCTAAATAAAAAGGAGTTGAGGACAAAAATCCACTGGTATTCACTTCTGATGCTCCCTAGTCTTCCTTTTTTCCAAATAAACCATCTTCTTTTATTTTAACCTCTGCCTCTTTAATTCATTGCTGAAGCTGAGAGTTTACAATCCTGGCAGGATCCCAATAGCTGCATGTTCCCATACAGCACTGGTGTGACATGATGTCAGGGCCGAGCCTCCCCAGGGGCACCTGGAGAGGGGTTTGGTCCATATAGTCTTTGGTACCATGAGGGAGTTAATTAATTCCCTAATAAGAACAGTAAACAGAGCCATTTATCAGCATTAGGGCAGCATCAGAGGAGGAGAGTTGGACAAGCCCAGGAGCTCAACAGCTGTGTGTCTCTTTATTCCTTCAGCAAAACAACAAAACAGATACAGTGCTCTTTAGTTCACAGACATTATAGTGCCCTATCAGCTTACTGGGACACAGTGAGACTAAACACAAGCCCAGTGACCTTGGCCATGCCACATATGCATGGTTAAGTATGTTGATTCATTCTTACATTACTGTGGCCCATTATGTGCATGTCGTTGGGAGTGAAGTCATGTCCTTAAATGTCCTCAAGTGTCCCTACATTTCCTGGGCCTTGAGTCTAATCAGAAGTGGTACCCCACTCCCATCCCTGTAGGGAACAGGGAAAGGGGACGTTACTAGAACCTCTGCAGT
>NW_004624749.1:15706470-15726220 GCF_000247695.1 Heterocephalus glaber
TCTTCTTACTTCTATGAACAAATAAAACAAAATTTCATAACAAATTAATTAAAGAATAACAATAGTTAATACATATTAACTGTGTACCATAATCTTAAAAGAATGGCCAAAATGTTAGAGAACAAGTCATAGAAAAAAGGACTCGTAACAAAAAAGAAACAAATAGATAATAGCACAAAACATTCTTTTCAATGAACTAAGTGGACCTAGTGGTATAAATGAAATAAATTAGCATATATATTGAAATATTTTTAAAATCATGGAATATATAATTTGGGCAATTATTAGAACTTCTCCCTACTTCTCCCTGTTTCTCTATGTTCTTTTTTTTTATGTTTTCTTTAACATTTAATAGAAACTATGTACAATAAACTTTTACTGTATTTTACATAAGCTAGCCACTGTAAAAATTTACATAGATTAGAAGGAAAATAGATGGTTAAGGAGGGCCCAGTCCTGTGGGATATTTTCTCAGAGCATGAAAGTCAGAGTTCAGCTAGGGAAAAGGGTTCAGGCTCTCAGATTAAGAAGATTTAAAAAAAAAAAAAAAAAAAAAAAAAGCTAAAATGCAGGCCTTTAGGTAGATAACCAGATGATGGGACCACCAATATTTCAAAGACACCATTCCTAAACACAGCCCCATCTAGTCATAAGTATTTTTTAAATGAAAAAAAATTTTTTCTTAAGAAACAGAGTAATGTGAATAGTTTCTGATGTCCATATTAAAGGAAACATGCATATGAGCATCTGAAACATCTAGAGCAGTGGTGTCAAACCTAGGACACATGTGCTTCAGTGGGCACACAAAGCCCTCTGTTGGCATGTGAGCCAAGTCTCCCCAGAATTACCCCAGGAACTGAACATCAGATAACAGCACACATAGGGGGCGGTGTTGGGACTTTGCATTAAATAACTGGGTTTAGGGTTGCAATTTGGGCACTTGGTGTCTAAAAGGTTCACCATCACTGATCTACAGCATTTATCCAAGGAGTAGGGGGCAGTGTAGTTCAGGTCTATTTGTGGTGAGGGAAGGCTGACTACACAGTGCTATGGGAATATCCAAGGGAATTGAATCTGTCCTATAATCTAAATACACTTGTTTATACATAGCTGTGTATATGTCAAAACCAATAGAAATATATACTAAAATAGAGGCTTTACTCTTGTCAACTTCATCTAAAAGGAAAGAAAATATCTGATTGAGCATAAACTCTACCTCTGAGCTTCTTGGAAGCCAACAAAAGGAAGATACTATATTTACTTATGTACTTCTTATCTTAGGAGAAAGAATTCCAGTACCTAATATGGCTAATAATTTTCCTAATACAAGAGTTAAACATAATTACTATCTGAGAGAATTGTACAGGAGTTATTAGTTAGTTGGGTAATATTATACTTCAGCTAGCTGCTGAAATCATTCAGAATCTCAGCCCTGTCTGTACCCAGATGGAAATAAATCTGCTCTTTTCCTTATATAAAGCCTGTGCCCAGGTGGTCTCTCTTACAGTGTTTGTAACACCCAGCCCTCCACGTGTGGTTCCCATTGATACAGCCCAGACAGAGACACTGCCAGTTTGAAGGAGCCCACCTGCCATATTAAAGTAATATAGGTTTCATTTTACTTAGGTCACAGGCAGTACCCAGAGGACATGTTAGCAAGTCACAGAGGACACATCGGAAATCCACAAGCCCACCGTTTCTCTCATCCACCCCCTCAAAAGCCCACCAAAAAACTCTATTTAAAAAGTTTCTTAACTTGAAAGAGACACCTTCTCTGTTCTTCTAATACAGAGAGGGCCCTCTCAGCTTTAGCAATAAGCCTGCTTGGACTGTTGAGTTCTTGCCCCTTCTTTCTCACTCACCCATCCTTGGCTGCTGTGTTTCAAGTTCTTGTACAGAACTTTGGAAACTCTTGATGTCTGGACCAATGTCCGGAGAGTCAGAGGAGACTGGTCTGGTTGGGATGAAGAAGGGATTTTTTTTTCCTTCTTTGTTTTTAATTGCTGTGTTCAGGATTGAACCCAGCACCCTTGCTTACTAGTGAAGTACGATACCAATGAGCTATACCCACAGCCCCAGAACTGGGATTTTCTTGAGCTCTCCAGGTGGATTTAGTGAGATCTGCTCTGACTCCTTCCTACTACCTGTGTTTCTTATCAGGTCTCCTCTCCTCCCCTGCATCTACACGATGAGTTTCTTTCTTGATCTCTGAATGTGCTGAGTTCTTTGCCCCCTCAGAGCCTCATGACTCCTCATTACCCTGCCAAAAGGCTATCACCCCTGCTCATCAGGCTTGAGTTCCTTTGCATGATGCCCCTTGCCATGGTCAGAGCCTGGACTGTTCTTTCCCATTAGAAATCTGAGGCTTGGAGGGGTAGGAGTTTAAAGATGAGACTCTTCCACCCCTTGCCATAATTGGAAACATTATCACATATGAATTGTACTGCTACCAGGGCCAGTCTCCTCTTCACTGTGAACAAGAAAATCTCAGATATGTAAAAATAACTCCTGCCCTTCATGTCGCTGATTCGTAAGCCAGCCCAGGGTGAGTTGAGTGAAGTGTTTCCCTTGAGGGTAAAATTTAAGAAGGTCCCCATAATTTGTTCATTCATATGAATAATTTTAAAACTGGCTTTTATATGTTGATTTTATGGAATACTAATTATTTTTATTGGACCAGTAGCATTTGTTTAATACCTATTTTCTTCAACTTGAATGAAAGCAGATATTTGCTATTTTTTGTCTTTTGATAACAGCCAGTATGAATGTAATGGGATAGAATTTCAATATACTTCTGATTTGTATTTCCCTGTTGGTTAAAGATGTTAAACAATTTTTCATGTAGTTATTAGCTATCTGTATTTCCTTTTCTGAGAAGTGTCTATTCAACTCATTTGCCCATTTGTTGATTATATTACTTCTTCTTTTAGTGTCAAATTTTCTAACTTTTGTATATGTTCTGGATATTGATACTCTGTCTAGAAATAGCTACAAGATTTTGTCCCATTCTGTGGACTTTCCTTTCCCCTCTATTGATTGTTGCCTGTGCTGTGTTCAGCCTTTTTAATTTGACATAATTCCATTTGTCAATTTTTGCTGTTAATTCCTGAACTAGAGAAGTCATATTCAGAAAATCAATGATTATACCAATATCTTTAAGTGTTTTAATTATATTTTTCTTTACTGCTGCCAAAGTTTCAGTTCTTATGTTAAGGTCTTTGATCTATTTTGAATTGATTAATGTACAAGTGAGAGATAAAAAGCTATTTCATGACCTTGTCAAAGTGCATTATTCCATCACCGTGTGTTTGTATATTTTCTGCAATTTCTTTTGCTGTTATTTCTAGTTTCATTCTGTTATGTTGATAAGATGCAAGAAATTAAGTCAAGAAATCTTTTATTTGTTACTATTTGCCTCATTGACTTAAGTATACTCTATTTTAGAGGCAGTTTCATGAACTGATTAAAAGAATGTGTATTCTGCACCTGTTGAAGGAAATATTCTGTAGATGTCTGTTAACTCCATTTGATCTATATTGACATTTAACCCTAATGTTTCTTTGTGGGTTGTTTTGCTTTGTTTTGGGTCTGGAAGATCTATGTATTGGTGAAAATAGGGTACTGAAATTATACACTATAATTGGAATTTGGCCTAGCACTCCCTTTATGTCCTACAGTGTTTGTCCAATAGATGTGGGTTCTCCAAAAGTTTGAAATATATATATTTATGATCTTCATGATGGATTTCTTTCTTTATCAATCTGTGGTGACTTAATCTCTTCAAACTAACTTTTGGCTGAAATCTGTTTTGTCAGGTATGAGTATAGCTACTCTTGGTTGTTTTTGGATTCCACTTATTTGGAATCTAATTCTCTAACTTCAATTTTCAATCTCTGTATGTCACTGTAGTGAAGTGGATGTCTTGTATACAGAAAATAGGTAAATCTTGTTTCAATCCAATTGCTAGTTCAATTTGGATTGAGTATTATTACAGAAAAATGTGTACTAGTTCCTCTCATTTTGTTTTTCTTCTGATTATTTTGAATTATCTATATTTTTTCTTTCTTTCTTATTCATTTTAGAAGTTTCTTCATTTAATGAACTGGTCATGTTTCATTCTTTCCTAATTTTCATTTTCATTTCTACTGTTCTAGAAAGATTTATTCTTTCCTGTACTCTCAAGTCTGTGTTTATCTGACTTCTCTTCTTGTATGAGTCCTTTAAATATATTCTGTACTGACCCCCAGTACCAGGAAAAGCAAATAAATAAATTCTGTAGCCAGATGTGGAGTTGCACCCATTATCTCAGCACTTGGACGACTGAGGCAGAGGAATTGGTATGAGTTCGAGGCCAGCTTGGGCTACATAGTGAGTTCAAGGCCAGCCTAAACTTCATAGTGAAACCCTGTCTCAAAAAAAAGGGGGGGGAAGGATCCAGCAAACCCTCCAAGGAATAGATTAAAAAAATGAAACCTCTCAGATAGGAAGCTGCAAGTTCAGGGCTGTGTGAAGAGCAGGCAGCTGGCACAGTAAGACTCACTGACTCGGCCTGGGAGGAGGTTTGCGTGAAAGGCTAAAGCACTGTGGCAGATTATTATTTTCAGAATATATGTATCTCTGACAGGAATAAGCCACCACATCTTCAGACTGAAGGCCATTTATGATGAGAGTGAAATCTGTCCCAAAACCACTGCCAATGAATCAGTTAGGGACCCCAGGCACCCTGGTGTATGCATGGTAGATAAGTGGTTTGGGACCTTGTACTGGTTTCTGCTAATACCAGGCTATAGCAATGCTAATGTTCTGACTAGTAGATAGTGAGCCTATCTGCTAGGACAGCAGCAAGGGAATCTGGAGACTGGGTCATTACTATGCCCCCTTTGGCACCTGTAATCAGAAATAAACAATGATCATGCATAGCAACACACACTGTATCAAATGCACACTGAAATATGTTGCTTAAAATGCACTTTTGAATGGTATCATAAGTCCTAAGAAATCATGATTAGGTAACATGTTGGAAACAGTTACTTTTCCCACTACAATTTAAAATTATTTTTTTTCAGGTTTAACATAGATATTTCTCCAAAAGGATTACAATGTTTCAATTTCTACCAGAGACCCAGAGCAATAGTGATGAGATGACCTGAGTCTCTGACACCATTTTCCCACCCCTGTCTGCTCAATACAGCTCAGTTCTCATTGCAAAGACCTCCTTTATAAAATTTCATCAGCTGGACTGGGCACCACATGAGGAGCACATGCAAAGCAAACAGCAAATGAGAAAGCACATTGCGTAAGTAGTGGGCTGGAAAAGTATCTGATAAAAATCAAGAGCCAAGGATAGTATCACAGTGTCCTTGTGTGATTAGGAAATACATAGTAGTCACCTTAGAAGTTCTAAGATCAACTTAGAAGCAGTACAATGGAAAGCTTTTTTCCCTGTGTATTTGTGATTTAGTTTTAGTTTCCATTACTACTAAAGCAAGAATCCATCTTTCCAGAACCCCTGCCTTTTCTTCAGGGCAGCTTTCCACCTTCTGCTTTTTCCTCCTTACAAATTAAGCATCTTCCTTTCTTAAACTCTGTCCCTCTATTTCTTTATTGGTAAGGAGTTTATGATCCCAGCTGGCTGCTCAACCCAGCAGTGCTCATCCAGATGCAACAAAAATAAACCTTTCCTCCTTTAACTTGTGGGTGTTGGGTATTTTGTCCCAACCACAACAAAGTAACTAAACTAATATGAAAACCATCACACTATGTCAAATATACAGTGTAAACAGAGAACAAAAAAATAAAGAATTTTATTATTGGGATCCATGATACCTATTTGTATCATTATTGGCCTTTGACACAGCTTACATAATAAATCATAATTAAAAGTTTTGTTTTAACATCCTCACATCCTTATATCTAGGTCAGAATGTGCCTTTCTTCTTGGGGCCCTTGATCCACTGGCTGCTGTGGTGAAAAGTGGGCAGATGTTGGCCATATTTTAAAGGCAAAACAAATAAGCTTTGCTTATGATTGTGAGAGCAAAGTAAAGTCCAGAACAACTGCTGCATATGTTTGTACCTGAGCAAAGAGAGAACTTGAGATGGGGTCTTCTGATGGGAATGGTTGAAGGAAAGCAACAGAACTTTGAATGAAACACTCTAGAATTCTGAGATGTCACCGACCTCCAACTGCAATATCTCTGAGGCAGGGATTGTGGAGTTGAGGGAAGCAGTCTGAGCTGGAGGAGCAAATTTGGGGATACCGGGTGAGATCCCCACACAGTGAGTATAAATAGATGAGGGCAGACTGGCCCCTGGAAGTTAACCCAATACACAGAAGTCAAAGACAAAAGGAAAAAAACAACAAAGGAGACACAGGATTGGCCATCAAGTTAGAAACTGAACTGAAAGGGAGGGATGTTGCAGAGTCAACACAATGTTCTTAGTTTACAAATGTAAAATTAAAATGTTGAATGAAAAGAAAAATTTATTTAAGACTGGTTATTATTAAGTGGTCCAAATACTCTTTCATTTACAGATTCACATCTCTCCCTGGGCAGATGGAAGATTTGAAAGGTTACTTTTCAAAAAAAGAATGTGAAAAATGTTATACTAATGCCAAGGGAGAGAATGATATAGAAGAATATCCAGATGTTAAAGTAATAACCAGTAATGAAGTACATCTGTTAGATTTTAATGGGATGTCTTCTGTCTGTGAAGTACAGTGCACCAGAGAGGGCAGTCCTGGAGCTCAAGCAAACAGCCTCCACAGGAAGATGTGCTCCAGTGCCAGCTCTGACCCCAGAGACTCGGCTCTGACAGCAGTGGCTAGTGTGTGGGCACTGGAGAGGAGGAGCTCTTTTCCCAGACTCACCTCTGACCTCACACCTAGTGCAAGTGCTGTTTAAGTGCTATGTGACAGGAAACCACCCCTCTTTGAGGCCTGTTCATCTAAAACAACATAGGTTTCTTCTTGGAGAAGAACAAACAAACAAAAGAAGTGGCTTCTTGCTTCTCTCTGTGGGTCAAGATCGTGCACTGCAAGTTCCATGGAAGACTGACATCAACTTACCACTTTTTAAATATCTTGAAATATTTTGCCTGCTATGCTGTGATCTAGTTCAAAGACTGTAGAACTGCTTGCAATATCTCAGAGTACTGAAGCTGTGAAGAATTTGAAATCTCATCTGTCCCATTATTTTAATCTATATGTAGGAAACAGGCTCAAACAAAACATTGTTGTCCAAGGTCATTTGTTTAGTTCATCAAACTTGATTCCTGGTGCTTTTCACATCATTTGAACCCACTTTCTTACCCATCCCTGTGCTCAGCCATGTACAGCACACAAGCCATTCTGCACATTACACCAAGTCTACTGTCTCGCACTCTGATGATCTTGCATTACATTATGATGCTACTTTCAACTTGCCAAGTCGCTACACTTAGTGGCAGAAACGCGAGAAAATACACTGAATCAAAAAATCTTCCAAATATTGTACTGCTACAACAAACAAACCATCCTTACTGACATTTCTTTATTCACAACATAGATACTATTTTTACTGAAAATGCTACAATTTTACTTAGAAAATTCTACAAAGTTACTTAAATTGTTTTACACTAAGGTGTTTTTACTGATTTTGATTTTTTCAACATTGCACTGAAATATTATTTATCTGAATAACCTATATATGCTATTTTATTTACCCCTCATGACAACTTTACGAGATAAGGACAACATTTATAGAATGAGAAATTGGGGCTTGGGAAAGTTAAATAATTTACCTAAATTGACACACAATTTATTAAATCCAGAATCAGTATTCCAGGCCTATCTCTGAGCCCATTTCCCATTCACCACAACACACATCCACCACCTGTGAGGAAACCTGCTGGCCAGACAAAGCCATCGCCCAGCTTACAGAATGGTTAGGTTTCTGGTTGCAATTATTTATCTATTTTTGTTTTCCAGTTTGAATCTAGGTCCTCAGAGAACACATTATGCATAGTTTTAATCATCTGAAACTTGCTGAGCTTTGTTGTGATACCAAGTATAAAATAATGTTGGTATATTTTCCAGTATTTCAGGAATGTTGATTTACCAATTGTGATAAAAAAAAAAACAACCACAGTGACTAATAAAATATATACCATAGACCCAAGAGAGAGCAAAGACACACTGTACCAGGAACATTTGACCTTTCAGCTCCCTAGCTAATCCATTAATTAGATTGTGTTGAAGGTCTGATTCTACAAAGGCCAACTCCACTTAAGGTGAGGAGGGGCACACTCCTAAATTGCTGGATGACTGAACTTTGGATTTTCTCTCCCCTTTCACATGTATTTAATATCTCTTTAGATAAAACTGACTAGTTTTATTTATGAAATCTTAAAATTTAGAAGTCTAAAGGAGATATCATTCCAGTATCTGTATTTTTTCTCCTCTAGCTTCAGACATTTATATAACATTGAAACACTTTCAGATTCCTGCTAGTATAGTAAAGGGTGTTTAAAAATAGAATCATAGCCATAAGAGTGTTAGTATCATATATAGAGAGAACAATTGTCCTAGTACATACAGATTTCCTTCATTTGCTGTTTGAGTTGATTTCAGTTATGTTTGGAGAATCAAGGAACATTCTTAGAACACCTCTCTCTGACCCATGTTGATGCTAATTATGTAGTGCACCAAACCTGTCACTAGGGCAAGATTGACTATCAGGAAAATTGAACCCCATCCCTTCAGAATTAGGCTTGTTACCAGGTTTCCCTGAGTCATTGACAGACTTCTGCTGGACATATGCCAACCCACCTGCACAACATATTTTTGTTTCTCTTATAAATCATGCATTGCATAATTTGTGATAACTTAAAAATATATTCTGTGTTCTTAGAATACAGTGCCCTAAAATGGTCCTTATGACCTGCAGAATTGAGCACATCTCCAGGTATTTATTTCATGAGCAGTAAAATTAAAGTGTTTAACCTTAAATTTGATATCTGACATTTGAAATATTAAGATTTTTTGAATTGTCATCATATAAGCTTACTAAAAATATTAGGGTTTTTCCTTAGCCAAGTCATGCAATAATTGAATGTACCTCAAATTTTTAAAGACAGGAGGGAAGTTGGGGACTTATATTCAGATTGATGATAATAAGTAACCAATGATTTTTTTAAAAACATAATGAATGCTTAAATTCTTTAAAATTTATTACAGTAAAAGTCAATACTATTAATCTCTAGCTCATTGAACGCGCCGGCAGCTTTGGAGGTTTTGTGTGATTTCCTTGCCAGTAGAACTGGGCCTACACTCAGGCAACCATGTCGAAGGGACCTGCAGTTGGCATTGATCTTGGCACCACCTCCTCCTATGTGGGTGTCTTCCAGCACGGGAAGGTAGAGATAATCACCAATGATCAGGGAAACCGAACCACCCCAAGTTATGTCGATTTCACTGACACCGAATGACTGATTGGCGATGCTGCAAAAAATCAAGTTGCAATGAACCCCACCAACACAGTTTTTGATGCCAAGCATCTGATTGGATGAAGATTTGATGATGCTGTAGTCCTGTCTGATATGAAGCATTGGCCCTTCATGGTGGTGAATGATGCAGGCCGACCCAAGGTTCAGGTCGAATACAAAGGAGAGATGAAGAGCTTCTATCCAGAGGAAGTATCTTCTATGGTGCTGACAAAGATGAAGGAAATTGCAGAAGCTTATCTTGGGAAAACTGTTACCAATGCTGTGGTTACTGTGCCAGCTTACTTTAATGACTCTCAGAATCAAGCAACCAGAGATGCTGGAACTATCGCTGGTCTTAATGTACTTAGAATTATCAATGAGCCAACAGCTGCTGCTGTTGCTTATGGCTTAGACAAAAAGGTTGGAGCTGAAAGAAATGTGCTGATTTTTTATTTAGGACATGACACTTTTGATGTGTCAATCCTCACTATTAAAGATAGAATCTTTCAGGTGAAATCTGCAGCTGGAGACACCCACTTAGGTGGAGAAGACTTTGACAACCAAATGGTCAACCATTTTATTGCTGAGTTCAAGCACAAGCATAAGAAAGACATCAGTGAGAACAAGAGAGCTGTCCGCCGTCTCCGTACTGCATGTGAACGAACTAAGAGAACCCTCTCTGCCAGCACCCAAGCCAGTATTGAGATTGATTCCCTCTATGAAGTAATTGACTTCTATACCTCCATTACTCATGCTTGATTTGAAAAGTTGAGTGCTGACGTGTTCCATGGCACTCTGGACCCTGTAGAGAAGGCTCTTCGAGATGCCAAACTGGACAAGTCACAGATCCATGACATTGTCCCGGTGGGTTGTTCTACCCATATCCCTAAGATCCAGAAGCTTCTATAAGATTTCTTCAATGGAAAAGAATTGAATAAGAGCATCAACCCTGATGAGGCTGTTGCTTATGGTCCAGCTGTTCAGGCAGCCATTCTGTCTGGAGATAAGTCTGAAAATGTTCAAGATTTGCTGCTCTTGGATGTCACTCCTCTTTCCCTTGGTATCGAAACTGCTGGTGGAGTCATGACAGTCCTCATCAAATGCAATACTACCATTCCTACCAAGCAGACACAAACCTTCACTACCTACTCTGACAACCAGCCTGGTGTGCTTATCCAGGTATATGAAGGTGAACATGCCATGACTAAGGATAACAACCTGCTTGGCAAGTTTGAACTCACAGGCATACCTCCTGCACCCCGTGGTGTTCCTCAGACTGAGGTCACCTTTGATATTGATGCCAATGGCATCCTCAGTGTCTCTGCTGTTGACAAGAGTACAGGGAAAGAGAACAAGATTACCATCACTAATGACAAGGGCCATTTGAGCAAGGAGGACATAGAGCATATGGTCCAGGAAGCAGAGAAGTACAAAGCTGAAGATGAGAAGCAGAGGGATAAGGTGTCCTCCAAGAATTCACTAGAGTCCTATGCTTTCAATATGAAAGCAGCCGTTGAAGATGAGAAACTTCAGGACAAGATCAATGATGAAGATAAACAAGATTCTTGATAAGTGTAATGATATCATCAACTGGCTGGATAAGAATCAGACTGCAGAGAAGGAAGAATTTGAACATCAGCAGAAGGAGTTGGAGAAAGTCTGCAATCCCATCTTTACCAAGCTGTACCAGAGTGTAGGTGGCATGCCTTGAGAATACCTGGGGGCTTCCCTGGTTGGGGAGCTCCTCCTTCTGGTGGTGCTTCCTTAGGGCCTACCACTGAAGAGACTGATTAAGCCAACCCTAAGTATAAACTTAGCATTGTTGCACACACTAAAACATTGAAGGACCTAAATTTGTAGCAAATTCTGTGGCAGTTGTTAAAATTTAACTGCTACAGTAAAGTACTGGGCATTCTCAATACTTGAACATGGAACATGTGCACAGGGAAAAGATAACATTGCACCTTATAAGCACTGTATTATAAGTGGAAATGCAATGTCTTCAACAAAACTATTTAAAATTTTTTTTAAAACTCTAAATTACTTTTCTGATCCCAAGACACAATTTCCAAAACTAACAACTTGAAGGAGGAGAAGTTTATTTGGCTCATGGTTTCAGTCCATTGCCAATTAGTTCCAAGGAAGAAACAGCATGGCCTAGGGGGATGACGGCGGAAAGCTGCTCATCTCATGGCAGCCAGGAAGCAGAGAGTAAAGAAAGGAGCCAGGAAAGAAGATACACCCTTCCAGGTCATAGCCCCAGTGACTTTCCTCTTACTACCAGGCCCTACCTCCTAACAGCACAGTTAGCTCTGAATTCATTCATAGATTAATCCACTAATGAGAATAGTGCCCTCATGATCCAATCACCTTCCAAAAGCCTCATCTCTGAACACATGAACATTTAGGGGGGACATTCTAGATCTAAACCATAACATTCTGTTCCTGGACCCCAAAAGACTCATGTTCATCTCATTGCAAAACGCAGTTAGTCCATCTCTAAAAGTCACCAGTCCTAATAGTCGTAGCACTGCTGAAAAGTCTAAGTCCAAAGTCTCCTCTAAGATTCAAAGCTAATTCCTAACTGTGAATCCCTGCAAAACTCAAAAAAGAAAGTTAAACACTGCAAACATACAATGGCACAGGGTAAATATTCCCATTCCAAAAGGAAGAAATAGGGGAATAGAAAGGGATGGAACCAAAGTAAGACCAAAACCCCACAGGGCAAACATTAGGTTCTGTGCCTCTATGTCCAGCACCCAGGCAAGTTGTAGTTGAAACGTGCACTCCAAGGGGCTTGGGCAGCCCTGCCCCTACCGCATTGAGAGAGCTGCATCCCTTGTGGCCTATTTCTTGGGGTCGCTCCACTCACTGCCTGTGTTTTTCTCAGCAGATGTTTCACATTGCTGGCTTCTCCAGTTTCCTGGGGTCTCCACTGCACTCTCAGCTTTACTCTCACAACTTCAGGTACTGCCTCCTTAGGGCCACACTGCCTGGCCTCCCAGGCCTTGTAAAATCTGGGTAGAAAACTCTATGATCTCTTAACTTCTATATTCTGCATGTCTAAAACTGGCACCATGGGGATGATGCCAAAGTCTGGTGCTAGCCTGAGCAGTAGCCAGGCCCCCTTGGATCTTGGCTGCAGTGGCCTCTACATGAATAGATGACTGAACTCAAGCAAATATTTTCCTCTGTGGCCCTGAATGAGCAAGGCACACTGGGCTTTTTTTTTAAACTCATACAAACATTTAATCTATCTCTGCCCAGGGGCAGTGGGTGAGAGGGATGTACAGAGAGCTCCAGGAATGGGGGCAGTGGCAAGCAGGGGGGCCTCTGGTGGGAAGACAGTATCCCAGAGGCCATGGGATAAGGAGGCCTCCAGAAGGCAAGGCCCTGGTCCAGGGCTGGCCTGCTTCTTAGAAATCACATGAGAAGTCAGGGTCAGCTGGGGAGGTAATTTTGGAAACTGCCACCCCAAGGCAAGCTGGGATGCCTGGAGGCCACAGCAGGCCTCCCGCAAAATCTGTTACTAAAACACATGTAGGATGGCCAGAAGGAGAACTTCAAGAGCTTTCTGAGGACCTTAGAGAAAGAGCTTGAGTGGCAGGGATGGGTTACTGTGGCCCCTGCTTGAATCTGGCTCACACCCATACTAGTCCCCAAAGAGGAAAGCAGTGCCAGGGCTGTGCTTGTTGGGCAGAGATGGCAACTGCACAAGTCAACAGATTTAAATTTTAAAATAATAAAAATAACAATGTGAAAGAAAAAGACAACCCCTGTCTCAAACAAGCCCATAACACCACCCTGCCCACTCGTGGACAGGGGAGCAGAGGCTGGAAAAGGGGGAAAGGGCAAGCACCATGGCAGGGGCGAAATCCAGGCTGGCCTCAGCATCTGTCCCATCTGTCATTTGTTTACCCATGTGCACAGGATTAGCTTTCAGATTTATTGCCCTTTTTTGCAAGTGGCCTAGAGTGGGGGAAACAGTGTCATGGCTTGGTCTTGGAGTCCTCCTGGATATTCCAGATTACTAGGTGCATGTAAGTACTGGCATCCTCCCTGCAGCTATGCCCAGCCACATTGCCCTGAATGATCTGTCTGAGGCAGTCAGCTCTGAGCTTCCAGAAAGAGTGCTTGTAGGGGGTGGCCTAGGTGGTGTGGGGACAGCATGGCCATGTCTGCTTCAGTGATATAGATGACCTTCAAGGGCAGGTCACTCTCCAGGCTGTGCCCAGTGAGGATGGTGTTAGTGCTAAACATGCTCAGCAGGATGGCTGCACATCCTGCAGTATGATGCTCATGTTCCAGAGATCATCCTCTGTTATCCTGGAGAATGTGGTGGTATAGTCCTCAATCTCATTCTCAGGCTTGACAAAGGTGCCATACACCACTTGCATATCGGTGCCCACCACCATAACACAGGTCAGCTCCAGGCCACACATGGTGTAAGAGGTCTTGCAGTCGAAGGCATAGATCCCTGTGTGGGTGTCTTTCTCAAAGGTCCTCATGAAGTCCTCAAGATTCTCCTTCTGGCCTTCCTGCACATGTTGTGGCAAGAGATTCTGCAGGAGGAATCCTTGTGATTCTCCTCAGCTGTGAAGATGATAATACCACCTGGCCTCTGAGAGTGGGAGAAGGGGTGGCTGTTCTTGAGCTGCTCCTGGGTAAGCAGGTATCCCTGAGGCAGCTTTACAGGGTGGCCCCTTTCTGGTCTTCCACATGGCACCTTCTGGCCAGCTGAACAAGAAGCTGGTCTTGGCAGCCATCTTGCCCCCCAGCACCACTACATAGGATCCAATCCTATCACTGGGTTTGCTGATGCTGGGTACAGCACTAGAGGCCAGGCCTCTCTGTTTCATGAGTGTTCATTGACATTCAGGTAGATTTTCTTTCCAGGGCTGTGATAGTAGGCTACCCTCTCATTCAGGACCTTCTTAATAGCCTCCTGGTTATGGGAAGACCCACAGGCACTCAGTGAACAGGCTGAGATAGCACTGGTGGGTGGCAGTGAAGACCTTGCCCCCAAACTCTTTTAGGATAATGGGTTTCTTTAAACTCTGTAGATGGACTATTTGTGATGCTCTTGGTCGGGGGGATGGTGGTAGTGGTCTTGGATGCCATCCCTGCTGGTATGCAGGCCTTCAGCATGGCCTGCTGGGCTTAGGGTCATGGAGTGCTTGGCTGCTGCTGGCTAAGAGGGTCCTCTTGGCACCTGTGGGGGCTATGGTTAAGTGGGGATGGGGCACATGTGTGAGATATGGACAGAGGTAGGTTTCTCTAGCTGTTGCAACGCAACCTATAGACAGCTGGCCAACACCCTCTGTACCTGGTGGGACCATGGGGAACACACATCCTGTGCCATGGGGACCCAGGCTGAGAGCACAGCCAAGCCCCTGGGTGGGGGGAGGCCTCTGCCTCCTTACTTTGCTTGGCAAAATATGACATTCTCTTCTGCTCCAGAAACAGAGTGGTCAGGCCTATGTGCCCTTTCTTGCTCTTCTTGTCCTTGGAAGGCTGCTGTGCCAGCAGTCCTTGTCCTCTGTCTTCACACCAGTGGATTTATTGAAGATCTCCAGCCACTCCTTTATGGGGGCTAAAAGTCCACTTACTTCTCCAGGGCCAAGTAGTCCACATCCTCCTCCTCTGCCACCTCCCTGGACCCTGAGGAGGTGGAGGACGAGGAGGAAAAGGACGAGCAGGAAGATGTTGAGGCCATGGTGTACTGGTGGTAGGAAGCTAGGGAGTGGAGTAGAGGTAGGCAGCAGGGAAGCTTTGAGCCACTTGGGCAGCTGCATTTTGGAGAAATCCAGGCTGGAGTCCAAGTTTCAGTCTGAATCCAAGTCCAAGCTGAGGATGGGGAGGGTGGGGGCCAGATCCATGGTTCCCCAGGCTCCTGTCCTGGGTCTTCATCTTTATTCTCACCCCCAAAGAGCTCAGCATGGCCCAGGCTCCTGTTCTTCAGCTTGCAGGCTTCCTGGGAGGCATCCTTGTCCATTGAGCAGGGCTTAGGCTCCCCGCCTTCCCAGCTGGAGCCTTCCTTCCACCCTTCCTCTCTGGCAGCTCCTGGGGGCTGGGACAAGAGTCTCAAACCCGGGACCTGCACCAGGGGGTGGCCAGTCTTCCCTTTCTCTGACTAGCCAGTAGGTGGCTGAAAATGGATTTTTCTTGGTCCTGCTCAGCCTCACCCTCTGAGCCTCTCAGCCTTGTGCTGCTGTAGGCTGCTGGCCTGCCAGTTCCTCTTTTATGGCCCAGACTTATTCTAGTCTGCCTTCAGTCCCAGTTCATTGTCTTGTTTTCTTAAGGGACTTCTTGTGACTGGGAGTGGATGGAGTCACATTCTTCTTCTTGGGTTTGTCCTCCTTGGGCTGCCTCTATCCTGCAAGGCCCTGGCTAGGAAGCCAGACTAGGCTGAAGATACCATGTCCAGGCTCTTCCGGGGCTGCCCAAGGTCCCCTGTGTCATACTGCACAGTTATCTCTTTGATCTCCCTCAGGTCACCCTCCTCAGACTCTGAGACTTCCCTAGAGGTTGGTTTCCCAAGGGGCTTACTCTTAGGGCCAGGCCCAGCCTTGGGGATGGGGGACAGTCTGGCCCTTTGCTGCCTGGGGGCACAATAGTGTCATCTTCTGAGTCTGAGAACCTGGCATCACAGCCACCAAAGGAGTCACAGGACTTTTTGATGGTGGGCATGTAGAGCTCAGTGTCATGGGGGCCCTCGGGCCCCTTAGTGGCCCTCTTGTCCCTGGAGCTGACCCTGATGAGGTGCCAGGCTGAATAGGTAGATAGAGGCTCATACTCCAGAACAAGACCCTGTCCCAGAAAAAAAGTTTGGTCAATCAGTGAGGAAATTGATTAGTTAGGGTTTTTAATAAATGTATGTTTATTACTATTCATATAATAAAAGCCCAAGGCATCTTATGTTTAGTGTGCACCCACTTGAGGCCTGACTAGAAGGCAGAACTCCACTCCCCAGGAAAGGTAACTAAGAAGAAGGAGCTCAGCCACTGGCCACTAGAGGGCAGAGTAGGGAAGTAGCAGCCCTGCCCACACACACACACACACACACACACACACACACACACACACACACACACACACACACACACACCAGCAATTTTCCTCTGGAAACTGCAGGTGCCTTCGGGTTATCCTGGGCTACTGTATTTCTTCATTCAATACCCATTTCTTAACAACTAAATATTTTATTCCAAGAGATTAAAATGACAGATTAAAGACCAGCAGTAAAATACAGCCTTTCTGGGAACATGTATTGGAGACACCTGGAAAACAACTTGGTGAAGAAAAGAGTAGATCTCTGGGAATTAGGAGGAAGCTGAGAGAAAAACTAGAAACCACAAAGAAGCTGCAGAAATGAAGCACAATATACAGAAAAAACAAAGCAGATTGAAAACCTAACCCTAGCTCCCAGGGAAAGGAACCTGTCTCCTCTAATAGAAAGTAAGCTTGGAGAAGTTCTGCAGCTCCAGGGAGCAACAGCAGTTGGGGTAGCAGTGCTAGCCTCAAGAAAAGCCCACAGTTATTGTAAACTCCAAAAGACAATGTGGAGCTTCACTCTGAAAATGGCTCCTTCTGCATGGCAGAATGGAAGGAGTTGAAGAAGAAACCCAGTGTAGTACCTGCCATATTTGACAGTGTTTAATCAGGAGCCATTTTGAGAAGGAATTAATTGTTTAAGGCTGAGTTACAGAACAACTACAAAATATCTGCACTTTGGGGGTCCTGGTATTATAGACAGCTGTTAGAAATATTATAGGCCATTGATGTGGACCAGTCACAATATGTATAGATTGGTGGGGGCCAAACTACAGGTCCCAAAGTCATGAGGCAGACATTGACTTGTCTCAGGAATAGGGAAGTCTTTGTGGAAGGCTGCAGGCTTCCTGGCTAGGTGGGATGTAATCCCATAACTTCAGCATTCCTGAGGCAAGATGACACCTGCTGAAGATAAGACAAAGAAAGCAAGTGCCCAGATATGGAGAAAGATCTTAACTTACTGCTTTCGTGATGCTAAACTTGTTCCTCATTCTACTACCTCCTTCTTACTGCAGCCACTGTTCCAGTAAAAGTATACTACGCTCCCCCTGTGGTTCTCACTGGCTAAAAAGGTCAAGCTAAAGAGGTCTTGTCTTTTGCCCAGTCTGAGGCACTGACCTCCTGGGTCCCTGTACTTGCAAATTTGTCTTGTCTTTCTCTAACCCTCACCACTGTACCCCACTGATCAGGCAACCAAGGGTCTGATCTGCACTCAGTAACTGGCACCTGAACAGGGACTTAAATTGAGGCCTGAGAGGGAAGACCCAGCAGAGTGGAGCAGAGGAAACAAGGTGACAAGGGATTCTGTGGGACAAAGTCAGAGACATCCAAGAGAAAGTGAAAGGTAAGCATTTGGCACCATGGATAGTTTTCTAGCCAGCTGGGATAATGGGGCATAATCTGTCAATGAAGAACAAAGTTATGTACAATTACCGGGCATGTTGCTGAAACAAGCTGGAGCTCAAGTTAGTTTCCACACATTAGCAAAAATGTTACAAGAAATTATCAAGCATAATCGATGGTTTCCACAGGCGAGAACTTTGGATATTGATAATTGGGATAAGGTGGGTAAAAACTTAAAAAGAGCCCATACCAGAGGGGAACAGATCTCTCCAGAGACCTTTTCAGTGTGGGGTTTGGTTCAGTCTGTTTTGGGCCTATTAGGCAAAGCAGCACCAGGTGCTTTTGCTCATATTTCAGAGAAAGAAGAAACATCTAAGGGAAAGGGTAAATTGGCCACCTCTACCAAGGGAAGACCCCAAGGCTCAACAGGTAAACATGGAAAACCCCTGGCCTGCACTACCTGCTACCCAAGTAAAAACACAGCCCCTTGCTTTGCTAAATACCAACAATCCATATGGGAAGCTGCCATGATGGGAGATATTATTTGGGCCATGTTGCTGCCTGATTACTAATCCTGATAACCCAGATCAGGTAATGCGCAAACATCAGGCAACTGAATACAAACTTCTTAAAGAATTAGACTCCATTAAATAATGGAGTTCAGGGACCTCTTACTCTGGAAATTTGGGGCTGTGTCCTGGGAGCCATGTCCTTGGTTCCACAGGATGTTAGACATCTTGCTGTTTCCTGTTTGTCACCTAGTCAATATCTTCATTTTAATATTCAATTACAAGAACTTGCAGTTGAACAGACTGTCAGAAATAAGCAAGGGAACAGAGCCAATATTACTGAGGAAATGCTGTTAGGGACAGAAGGTTTGTGGATCTGGAGCGACAGTTAATCTACCCCAATGAAGTTTATGAACAAATAAGCTTGCTGATGAAAAGAGCATGGGTCTCTGTCCCTGAGGACAGGATGCCTGTTCGGTCCTTCTTGCATATTCTGCTGGGTTCTAGAGAAACATATACATAATTTATTGCTGGGTTACAGAAAGCAGTCTGTAGACAGGTCCCTGGTATGCAGGCAGCAGACAATCTTACTCTTCAATTCACTTATGATAACACTGCAAACAGGCTTTGGCTCCCATTAAGGCTACAAAAAATTTAAGCAATTATGTTAAAGCCAGTCAAGACATAGGCACCAAAACTTGTAAGAGTTCAATGCTGGCACAAGCCATGTTGAGCCTTACAAAGGGAAATAGCAACAACAACAACAACAACAACAATAATAATAATAGTGTTTTAATTGTGGAAAAATGGGACATCTCTGTAAGCAGTGTACTGTTCTTATTCAATCAGGAGATTCCACCATCTCTGCCAATCAAGGATATAACAATCCCTCTGGGGAAGATGCAACTCTGGCCCCTCGACTGTGCCCTCACTGTGAGAAAAGAAATCACTGCACAAGACACTGTCATTCATCATAAATATCTATGCACCAAACACTAGTGTGCCGAACTATATAAAACAAATATTAACGGACATGAAAAGTCATATATGCACTAATACAAGTGTAGTGGGGGACCTCAACACCCCACTGTCACAAACAGATAAATCAACTAGACTAAAAATAACTAATGAAATATTAGAACTCAATGGAACTTTTGAACAAATGAACTTAACAGATGTTTACAGAGTCTTCCACTCCACAAAATCAGAATACACATTCTTCTCAGCTGCACATGGGTCATTCTCCAAAATAGACCAGATACTCACACATAGAACATGTTTAAGTAAGTGGAAAGGAATTGAAGTTATCCCCTGTATATTATCAGACCTTAGTGCGATGAAATTGGAGATCCATAGCAAAAGAAACTCAAAAAATTTCAT
>NW_004624749.1:15729685-15816704 GCF_000247695.1 Heterocephalus glaber
TTTATAAATTCTTCATAAAATATATTTGACAATTATATAAAGGTACAATTCCCAATGAGAAATGTAATTGTGTTGTATACCTACAATGTACCAATAAAAGAATTTAATTTAAAAAAAAAAAAGACACTGTCATTCTCAATATCATAAAGATGGTACCTCTCTGCTGGGGAATGGGGGCTGGGCCCAGCCCTGGGCCCCCCAAATAACACGGGTGACTCCCACCTTGGATTAGAACTTCAGCCAAATTTATTTGGCGCAGACTTGCCAACAAACATGGGTCCCAGGAGATACATTATGTCCCTCACTTGAAGAACCCCAGGAAGCACAGCACTAGATCTCTCTGCAGCCCAAAAGATGACCCTTGTAAGAGGAGACTAACCCATTAAAATATCTACTGGATGGGGCTGGGGATTTAGCTCAGTGGTGCCACACCTGCCTCGCAAGCACAAGGTCCTGAGTTTGATCCCCAGTACCAGAAAAAAAAAAAATACCCACTGGACTCTGGGGTCCACCACCTTGGGTCACTGTAGGATTAATTATAGGAAAAGTTAGTCTAAATTTACAAGGTATAACTATAATGCCTGGAGTAAATGATTCTGATTATGAGGAAGAAATTCAAACTGTTGCTTATTCTATGGACATTTGGGTTTTTGAACCAGGTGATTATGTTGCTCAATTGATACTTCTCCCTCTAAACAATCAGGTTTTGGTTTAGGAAAAAAATTTCAAAGTAACGCCAAGCCACTATAAGTTACTTAATTCAGCAAAGGAAGAATTTATGAGCAGGTATCAATGAACAGTCTTGCCTCAGGGAATGATGAACAGCCCCACCTTGTGTCAGCATTTTGAAGGCTGTCTGAGATAAGGACTTTCAACATGTTATTTTAACCCCTGGACTCTTGGCCCAAAAATCAGAAATAATTGTTATTTTATATATTATAAAGCTTACTAGGCTGGCTCCTGTAAATATTATCGATGATTCAGCTTATCCCATATTTCTTATTCAACAGCTAGAGAGCACCACCTTGTGGGCCACCTCAGATCCCTCAATATTTAGTTTATTTCCCAGGTTACAATGGGCAAGTCAAAATCACTCTGCTTCCTTTTTTATCAGGCATATTAGATCACACTCTAATCTACGCAGACCCTTAGCATATGGTAATCAGTAGGCTGATCCTTTGGTAGCCTATGTTACTCCTTTTGATTTGACATGACAATCACATTTGTACCATCACCAAAACAGTAAAGCCTTAACAAAACAATTTCAGTTATCCCATTCACAAGCTAGAAGAATTGCCTTCTCCTGTACTACTTGTCAGCACATCCCACATCCTATCTGTCCTGAAGGATGTAACCCTAAGGGGCTTAAACAAAATGAAATTTGGCAAATGGATGTTATTCATATTTCATCATTTGCACAATTATAACATGTCCATGTATCTATAGATACTTATTCTCATATGATTCATGCCACATGCCACGAAGGTGAAAATGTAGGACATGTTCAACAACACTGTCTGTCTGCTTTCACTGCCATGGGAGTTCCACAAACCATAAAGACAGATAATGGTCCCTCATATGTTAAGTAAGGATTTATCTTCTTTTTTAAAACTCTGGCATATTAAACATGTTATGAGCATTCCTTATAATTCTCAAGGCCAAGCAATAGTAGAACATACCCACCTCTCCTTAAAAACACAAACAGAAAGGGCTGGAGATTTAGCTCAGTGGTTTTTCCACCTGCTGCGCAAGCGCAAGGAACCAAGTTCGATCCCCAGTACACACACACAAAAAAAAAACAGAAAGGGGAAATACATTTGCTTCCACAAGCCCAGTTAGATCTTGCTAGTTTTAAATTTTTTGAATCTGCTTGTAGAAAACAAATACACTCCTTCAGAACTCCACTGACAAAAAGACTCACCTACAGGCACTCCTCAGGCACAGGTCCTGTGAAAGATACCCAAACAGGTATGTGGGAAGGCCCTACAAAATTAATAATGTGAGCTAATAATGTGGGGATGAGGGTATACTGTGCATTAAAAGACAATGGAATGCCATTCTGGCTGCCCTCCTGGAACGTGCAACCATGGAGAAAGGAACATACCAACCCCATGGTGGAGCCTGTTCCCATCTGACCCTCCAGTGCAAACATTCTCAGGGACGACCCTAGAGGAGAGCTCAACACCACAAGTACTAAGATCCACACAGGCTGCAAAACCCATGACATGGGGACAACTGAAGAGAACAACACAGGAGTCTCACACAATGGTAATGCAACAAGGCCTCCCGCCAACCCCTGAGAATATGTTTGTTGCTATGATGGTCATCACAGCCTATACTGTTTGTATAACACCAATTGCAGGAAACCAATTCTGGGCTTAGGTACCCAACCCTCCTTTACTCTGACCCATCATATGGGCAGCTTTCCCTCCCGAGATTTATCATGATCAATTGGATTGGGCACCCAGTCCTTTCATGGCCTCTGAAAATATTAGTTCTAAAGCCACTTTAAATTATACCTCTCATTTCACATACCCACCCCTGTGTGTTGAATATAGAACCTTACAATCTAATTTTTGTCTTCCAGCTCATCCTTAATTCTGGATGGCACATGATAAAGAGCAGTTTATCTTTTTAGGATTGGGCTCAATTAATATATCTGGGGAATGGATTGATTCCTCTGCCCCTAATGTGTCTCCATGTGTAACTACTACAGATTAGGGGGATTCATATGAAAATTCTTCCCTGCCATAGATTGCTTGTAAAGGAAAAAGGGGTCAAAAATGTATATGGGTCAATTTGAGTTTATTGATTGGGTCCCCCAGAGAAATATGACAGGAAGGACAAATATCAACTCAGAACAGCATGAAATATCATGGAAACAAATTAATGCTTCAGGTAGACAAATCCTGCCAGAGAGACAATTGGAATGGAGAGGAACAGGTTTTAGCCCCCCTGTGCCACAAGCTATTATTAATGGCAAGCCTGGGCCTATACAGAAGATAATTTAGAAACTAGCCTTACCTTATTATATAGGGGAAATATAAAGAGGGCATATAATTATACCCTCCTCAGATACCACTATTTTTCTTGAAAAGAATAAGACAACTAAGTTTTCCATATGTGCATATATCCCATATGTTGTCCTTAAGGCACTGCAGAATGGAATTTGACCTCATTTACTTGTAAAGAATGCACTCTAAGTCATTGTGTGCCAACGGGGACCTTAGTAAACAAAATCTTATTAGTCCTGGGACACATGCCTGGAGTATGGATGCCAGTTAATCTTACCAAGCCTTGGTCCAACACTCCTGTGATACATGCCATACAAGCTCTAATTGACCACCTTGTACATGGGACAAAGAGAATGATGGCTTTAATTGTTGCAGGAATACCTACATTGGTGCTATTGATCTCCAGTGTAGCTATTTCCTCTGTTCTCACTCATTCTATTCAAACAGCTCATTTTATAGATGATTCAATGAAAATTGCAGATGAAGTCTGGAAAACACAGCATTCTATTGATACAAAGTTGCAATCTCAAATTAGTGTTCTAAAATCCACTGTAATGTGAATGGGTGACCAGATAGGAGCCTGCAATTACAACAAGGCCTCAAATGTCATTTTAATATTACTCAATTTTGTATAATTCCCTTGCCTTATTATCAATCGGCTCATTCATGGGAACACATAAAAAGGCATATCCAAGGAGCCATGCATCAAAACATAACTGGATTTAGAAGCTCTGCAGAAGGAGGTATTTTCTATGTCTCAACAGAGTCAAAAATTTTATACTCAAATTAAGGCTTGGAATTAATTTGCCAATACTCTTAATCAGCTTAATCCATGGAGCTATCTTAAAGCCCATTTTGGATTTTTTAAAATTAATTTTATTTGTACATTTTAGGTATACAATATAATGACATTCATCATTGGAAATTTGCAACTTTACATAATCTCTCTTGGTTCTTATTTTTCCCCCTTCCCCTGCCCTCCCTTCAACCCCTCCATCCCTCCCTATTTACAAAGACTTTCTTTCCTTTTTTTCATTTTCTCATATTAATTCCATTCCCTTCTTTACTTTCCCCTACCCCTCCCACTTCCCCTTCCCCTTTGCCCCTTTTCTTCCTATTTCACATTATCTATTATACCTTTTAGTCCTTATTTACACTTTCAGTTTCTCACACTAGAGAAACTATTCAGTATTTACACGTGTGTTATATTTATTTCACTTAAGAGTATTACCTCAATGTGCATCCATTTAGCTATAAATGTCTCTAATTTCTCATTCTTTGTCGCTAAGTAGTACTCTATTTTATTTAAAAACCACATCTTCTTTATCCAGTCTCCAGTTGATGCCCAATTGGGCTGCTTTCAAGCTTTAGCTGTTATAAATTGTGCTGCTATGAATATGGGTGCACATATATCACTGTGGTATGATTCTTTTAATTCTTTGGGAGGATACCCAGCAGAGAAACAGCTGGGTCAAATGGGACTTCCAGTCGTAGTTCTTAGAGGTATATCTCCATACTGAGTTCCACAGTGGTTGCACCAGTCTGCACTCCCAACAGCAGTGGAGCTGGGTTCCTCTTTCCCCACAGCCTCACCAGCATTTGTTATTGGTTGATTTCTTGATAGCAGCCATTCTTTCTGGGATGAGGTGGAATCTCAGCATTGCTGTCATTTGCATCTCCCGAATGACCAGCGATATTGAACATTTTTTCATATGTTTATGTGTTATTTCTACTTCTTTGAGAAATGTCTATTCATTTCAGATGCCCATTTTTGGACTGGGTCTTTACTATTTTGGATTTTAAACTGGATTGTTATATTAATATGTTTCTGTCTCATACTTTTACTTATAGTCTGCCACAAGAGAAGCCAAACTAGACAATGCCTAGATGCCATTCAGCCTCAAGTCATGCTGTTTGAACTTCTGGCACTACAAAAACAAAAGAGAAGAACTATTGTAGACCAGCCATGATAAGTATAGATTGATGGGGGTCAAACTACAGGCCCGGCAGTCATGCAGTCATGAGGCAGATGCTGACTTGCTTCAGGAATAAGGAAGTCTTTGTGGAAGGCTACAGGCTTCCTGGCTAGTTAGAATGTAATCCCAGCACTACCGAGGCAAGATAACATCTACTGAAGATAGCACAAAGGAAGCAAGTACCCCAATATAGGGAAAGATCTTAACTTGTTTCTTTTGTGATGAAGATCTAAACTTGTTCCTCATTCTACTACCTCCTTCTTACTGCAGTCTCTATTCCAGGAAAAATACACTACACTCCCCCTGTGCTTCTCACTGGCTAATGAAAGGGGGCCAAGCTAAAGGGGCCTTGTCTTTTGCCCAGCCTGAGGCAGTGACCTCCCAGTCCCCCTGTACCTGCAAATTTATCCCTGTCTTTCTTTATCCTGCACCGCCATACCTCCTGAGCAGGCAACTGAGGGTCTGATCACTCGGTAGGCAATCAGACAGGGCTAGGCCCTGGAAGAAGTCAGAGCAGAAGATAGGACCACATTATAACTATGATTAGAGGTGCATATGTTGAAGGTCAGGCCTCAGGATAAACGAAATGACTATTCCTACATACTTCCTAGAGGGATGAGCAATAATGATAAACCTCCCTGGCCCATCCTTTCCAGGAATGTACACTTGCTATGTGATTTGGTTCTCCATTAGATCAATATTACCTAAGTGATTACCCTTGTAATCTTATTGGTTGACCAATTTTGTCCCACTTTATACCCACCTTGTGATTTTCCATTAGATCAATGTTACCTAAGTGACTATACTTGTATTAGTAGACTATAGTTTTATACTCTCCTCATGATTTCATTCTCACCTTGTGAGTTTGCTCTACAAAACTGCCTTGAGGAGATCCCCAGCCACCCACTCGGGATACCGTCTGTCTTTCTTAGAAGCTATCTTTCCCTCAATAAATACTTCTTACTCTTAATCTCTGTTGTTCCTTAGAATTCATTTTTCAATTTTAGAGAACACGAACTCGTATCATACATCTAGCAGGTTGGGAGTTACAATATTTCCCTTGTATTATTTGGATTATTTGGAGGTCCTTATATCATCCCTATATCACTGGGGCCACAAAAGATAGTCATAGAGAGTGTCTGAGCTAGACAGAGACCCCCTGAGAGGTTTAAGCTCAGTCTAGGAAGGACACAGAGGACCCATCTTCCAAATTGAGAAGTCACACTGGTCATATACAGCATTCAGAAGGGGCTGGGTCTGAGAGTGCTGGTATTAAGTCCAGTGGACTGATTGACACCCTTCCCCTGCTGCCCCACTGCCTAAATCCAGCACAGCTCACTGAACTGTTTGTTTTCTTCATTTGCCAACATAATCAGAAATATACCTCAGGCTGTACAGTTGCCACAGCCTAGGATATACAGAGGAGTCTTTGCAGCAGGGGGAGCACCTCACAAACCCACGAACCTTAAAGCTAGGCAAGGAAAGCCAAGTCCTGGGGAGCACTGAGGGACACAGAAAGTGGGAGGGGCAAAAATGAACATAGCCTTAGGGCAGACACCATTGACCAGCCACACCCAGCAGGAAAGGCAGGGCAGGATTTGGTGTTCACACATGGAAACATCAGTGTGGAAACAATATAGGTCTCAGTAGTGGCTCCCTATCCCTCCTTCATATCTGGTGGATTCCAATATTGCAGACCCTGGAAAGAAACCACTATTCAAAAACACAGATGATTTTGGGGGGGCACTCATTTCTTTTTTTTTTATTAATTTTTTTGGGGGGTTGAAGTTTTTTCCTATTTATTTACTTATTTTCCTCTATTTTTTCTTTTCTTTTGTTTTTCTTTCTGTTACTTTTACCTAATTCTATTAATTTTACTTTACTCCTTAATAGAATCTTTTATTTCACTTTTCTCTCCTAATTTTTCTTTCTTTATTCTTCAAATTTTACTTCATTTTCCCACCCCCTCCACCTTTACTAGCATTATAATTAAGCTTTGTTCATCTTTAGGTATTTAGTTAACTCTATGCTGTAATTGTTGAATTCATTTATATTGTTAATAGTGGTACAGTTGGTGCATTTAGTACATATTTACTGTAAATCAATATTTGCTTGGCTGGGGATTTAGCTCAGTGGTTCTGTGCCTGCCTCATATGTGCAAGGTCCTGAGTTCAATCCTTGGTACTGGAAAAAACAAACATATTTCCTTTATCTTTAACTCTATATTATAATTACAGATCTCTTCTATTTTTAAGCCTGGTACAATGATAGCTTTTATTGGTTCTTACGTATATCAGTATCCAATTTGCTTTTGACTTTATTATTGTTGCTGATTTTGTTATTGCCGAGATGGCATATTTGTTACTATTAGTTGGCATTTGTTGTATGCCAATATCTGGGTTTGTCTTTTTGTCATCAACAAGGCTGTGATTTAGTTCCAGAGAACTAGGTGTGATACAAATTACAGTGCACCTTCCTCTCCCCAAATTAACAGAGCTGATTTGCTCTTGGGTCAGAGGTAAAGGCCCATATTTAGCCAGGCTGGGCATGCATCACTAGAAAGCTGACACTAAAAGATCTCCATACTAATAACTAAGTTTTCCCAATATACCCAACCCACAACCTTCAGTGCACACACATGCACACAGACACATACACACACACACACACAAACACACCAATAGAAAGATGAAAAAATAAGGTAACAAAAATGTCTCCAGAAACTCTCAACTCCCTGAAAGCTGAGCCATGGGACATTGATAGGGAGGACATCAAAAGCCAAGCAGCTAAATTATATGAAATGATAAAATAAGAGACAAAAAAAAAAACACTTTTTGGGTGAGCTCAAAGAGGATATAACAAAACAGACAATGGACTTAATACAATGATCAGTGAGCTTACAGAAAATGCCCCAAAAAAGGTAGTGAGCTAATAAGCAACATGAGGATAGTGTCAGAATGCAAAATAGGGCTGATGCAGGTGACTGTATATTCAGAGATACCTTAAAAACAACAAGAGAATGTAAAAAATGGATTGAACAGCTGCTAGATGATGCAAAGAATAATCAGTGATTATCTGGAGTTAATGACAAATCAGAAGACAACATGAATGGCATAAAAAATTCTGTTTGCAGAAATCATAGCAAAAACTTTTCCAAGTACAGAAAAAGAATTTAACATACAGATAGGTGGGGCATATAGAACTCCACATAGTCATGATCAGAAAAGAACTTTTTCCATGACATATTATAGTCAAAAGCCCCAAAGTCCACCCACAAGA
Source organism: Heterocephalus glaber (assembly GCF_000247695.1). The sequence continues at coordinate 15,737,955 of NW_004624749.1, forward strand.
ATAGAACCTTAAAAGCTGTTAAAGTAACAAATCATTTATAAAGATTAACCCATTAGAATTACTCCAGATTTCTCAACACAAACCATAAAGGACAGTAGAACTTGGAGTAATCTATTTCAAGCCCTAAAAGAAATAACTTCCAACCTAAACTAATATATCCTGCCAAACTATTTTTCAAAATTGATGGAGCACCTTTAAAAATTCATGACCACCAAACCAGCATTGCAAAAGCTCCTGAAGGATATCCTAGAAAGAGACAACAAAGCCAACAGTGCCAAAAAAGTCTAATGGAATTAATATACCAGGTAGGGTGAGCAGCTATGCAGAATGGGGAGCAAGGGTGAAATAATGCCATGACAAGAATAAGTGAATAACTTTCTGTAATAACTCTCACTGTGAATGGTCTTAATTAGTCAATCAAAAGACAGAAACTGATTAGATCAAAAAACAATACTCCATGGGGAAGTGGGAGGAGTAGGAGAAAGAAAAGAAGGGAAAGGAAAAAATATGAGAAAAGGAAAAAATGGAAACAAAATCTCTGTAAATAGGGATGGGTGGAGGGGTTGAAGGGAGGGTAGAGGAATGGGAAAAAAATAAGAACCAAGATATATCATGTAAAGGTGTAAGTTGATGAATCTAACTGTATTGTATACCTAAAATCTACCAATAAACTTAATGAAAAAAATAATAATCCATAGTATTCTATATATAAGAAACACAATTTAATCCAAAATGAAATTCATAGATCAAAGGTCAAATAATGGAAAACTATATTTCATGAAATGAAACCCAAAAAATAAGTAAGAGTAGCTATCCTATTTTCAAACAAAGTGGACTTCAAACCAAAACTGATTGGAAGAGACAAAGAAGGTCACTACATATTGATAAAGGGACTAAATCAACAGGAAGAGATAACAATTGTAAATATATATGCACTAAATACTGATACTCCCAACTTTATAAAACAAACACTACTGATGTGAAATAGGAAGAAAAGGGGCAAAGGGGAAGGGGAAGTGGGAGGGGTAGGGGAAAGTAAAGAAGGGAATGGAATTAATATGAGAAAATGGAAACAAAATCTTTGTAATTAGGGAGGGATGGAGGGGTTGAAGGGAGGGCTGGGCAAGGGTGAAAAATAAGAACCAAGAGAGATTATGTAAAGGTGCAAATTTCCAATGATGAATGTCATTAGGGGTAGGGGTAGTGGGAGGGGCAGGGGAAAGGAAAGAAGGGAAAGGAAAAATGATGAGAAATGGGAAAAATGGAAACAAAGTCTTTGTAAATAGGGAAGGGTGGAGGGGGAGAAGGGAGGGCTAGGAATGGGAAAAAAATAAGAACCAAGATGCATCACATAAAGGTACAAGTTCCCAATGAGAAATGTAAATGTGTTGTATACCTAAAATGTACCAATAAAAGAATTTAAGTAATTAAAAAAAACAAACTACTGAACATAAAAGATCAAATTAACATCAACATAATTATAGTGGGGGACCAAGGTACGCCACTACTACAAATAGACAAATCAACTAGACAAAAAAGTCAACAAAAAAATAAGAGATGAATCACTCTTTGAACAAATGAAATTAATAGATATCTACAGAGGGTTCTACCGAACAACAACAGAATATATATTCTCTTCAACAGCACATGGAACTTTCTCCAAAAGAGACGACATACTAGCCCATACAGCATGCTTAAATAAATACAAAAAGAATCAATATTATTCCATGCATATTATCAAATCATAATGCAATGAAACTAGAAGTCAGTGACAAAAGAAACCAGAGGAATTATGCAAACACATGGAAATTAAACAATACACTCTTGAATAATCAATGGATCATAGAAGAAATCAAGAAAGAAATTAGACAGTTCCTAGAATCAAACAATAATGCCAATACAACATACTAGAATCTACCAGACACAATGAAAGCAGTCCTAAAAGGGAAGTTTATAGCTGTGAATGCCCACATTTAAATAAATTTAAAAAAACAGAGAAAGCTGAAGTAAATAACTTAATAATGCACTTCAGGTTCTAGAAAAACAAGAACAATCCAAATTCAAAGCTAGTACCGTGCAAGGAAGGATATTATTAAGGTCAGAGCAGACATTAATGAAATTGAGACTTAAGAAATAATACCAAAAAACAATGAATCAACGAGCTGGTTTTTCAAAAGAATAAACAAAATAGGCAAATCCTTAGCTAGTCTTACCAAAAAAGGAAAAACCCATAGCAATGCAACTGGTATTTTAAAAAACAGATCACAACAGACACTGCCAATATGATGATTTTGTAGGCTTACACACAGCATCTCCAAGCCAGCCTACCTCACCCACCACACTCCCATCCAATATTCTATCCAAGGAGCTATCCAAGACATATATGCTAGCTCACATCAACCTGGGACAAAATTAGGATGGTAAAAACAGCCACACATAATATGTCACAGGAAAGTGGAGGAGAGAAGGAGCTCAAAAGCAGCGCTAGAAGGGCTTGCCTGGTCACTAATAAGTCAGAAACCACAGCACCCAATATGTAAATCTTCAAGCATAGTCAACCCTGACCCAGTGGCTGTTGTCTCTTTCTTTCAAGGAAGCAGAAAAATATCTGCAGCTTTAATGCAGAGCACCTGCCTCTTCCAGAGTGTGACCAGAATCTCAGGTCATGTTTATGGCACATGCATTTGCACAGGCTGTAAAAGGACTTTGCTTCTACTAGCATGCTTTTCTTTGGGGATGAGTGGAAACAGTTATGAAGAAGCAAAGAGCCACGTCTTTATCAAGTGACCTCTTTTGGCTTCTTCCTTCTTGAACAATAGGGCCAGCCTCACTCCTTGGGGACCCAGGACAGATAGCCTTTCATGACACTCTATCTGGAAGACACTGATCTGGTTCTCAGCATCACTGAATGTGGACTACAGTTTTCTCCTCTCCTCATGTGGTATCAGATGAGATACAATAGAAACAACAGTGTCACAATCCAAGAAGTCCACCTGAAACAAAGAGTCACCTACCTTGGACTCTACTGTGATCGGTAGGCTGGAAATAGAATATTAAACTACAGACTTCAAGATGGATATCAGATACAAATGTTTCCAAGCCAGGTAGGGAAGACACCATCCCTCAAACCATGCCATTATGTCTCTGACATGAATGAATGATTCCTTGCATGTTACTGATGTGAGAGCAACCCCCCCCAAAAAAAACCAGGTTGGTTAATTGGCAAATAAAAACTAAAAATAGTGTTTCTGGAAATGTTAGACCCAAGGAACATTGCTAAGATAGCTTAACAAAAGCATTCAGTATGATTTATAAATGTGCACTTAGGTTCTCTCTTCCCTCCACAAGCAGTGTACAGTTTATTCTGAGAACCTGATTTCTGGGGAGTCAAATGGGAAGCAGCTTCAGTGATGAGTTTGTTGGGAAGCTTCCCCTAATTGATTTCTATCATTCGTATGATTTGAATCTAAGAACTCCCCAGACTGTCTTATTGACACTTTAAACCAATAACAACACAATAAACCAATCTTATCAATGTCCATCAGGGACACTTTATAGAATCATAGACCCTGGCAGAGCTTCAAATGCTTCTGAGACATCCTTTGCCTTCCAGTAACCCTGTACATACTAAGGATTTCAACCACTTTTCAGCAATCTATTTTATGTTACAACAAACACCACCACCCCCATTCCTATCAGTCATTACTGTGTGTATCCTAAGACTCCTTAACAATAGTCATCTGCTCACACTGTTTATCTCAGATCTCCAAATTACTCACTTAATAAACATATCCCTCATACAGCCAGCTCACCTTTCCCATTCCAATGTTCTAGCCCCAGGTATAAAAGATTATCTCCTACACAGAACCAGAGATCATTTTACCCTTGTTGCTCCCTGCTTAAAGATTTTACAAAAAGGTTTAATTGACATAAAGAAAAATCTCATGAATGTGTATATATCATTTTAAAATTACATTTATACATTGCAGGTGACTATTGTGAATGTTATCAATGCCAAAATTTACCATTTTTCAATGGTACACAATTTTTTTCTGAAGACCCTAAAATTAGTCTAATCTGACCTTTTAAAATCAAATAGTTTACACTATACAAACAATAGAAAGAGGAAGTGTTGATACTTCTCCTCTGCAATCCCAGGAAATAATTGCTAAGCACAGTTAGTGTAGGCTTTAAGAAAGAATCTGTATTTATACACCCACATAATCTGTCTCAATGGATCATCACACTTGATATACAGCATTTTAACTCTTTCCTGTGACTATGCAGAAGCCTACTTCTCTTATTGGCTGCTTTGGGCATCATTGTAAAGCTTTATCAAAATCAGCAAACCCAAACTCATGTTGATAAAGATTTTAGTTATTTTCCCTTTTTTCACTTCTTAAATAGCTCTTTAATGCACACTCTTATATGTACATCTGGGCACTTATTCAACTCATCTCCAACCCTAGGATGGTCTAAGGAGTGTTTCCTCCACCTAGAATTCTCTGCCATGCTTGTTGCTTCCATTACATGACTTTACTCCTGGGGCAGGGATTTAGCTCAGTGGTTCTGTCACCTGCCTCACAAGCGAGAGGTCCCAAGATCGATCCCTGATACCAAAAAAATAAAAAAAGAATGGTGGGACTTTACTCCCAGTATCAGTTCCCAGCTCTGCCATTTACTGTTATAAGCCAGTTACTTTAACTTTCTGCACCCAAGTTTTCTCACTACAAAATAGAGGATAATCTTAATTTCTAATTCATAGGGACTTGGGGATAATTAAATAAGGTGATCCATGTACAATGTCTGGCACTTTGTAAGTGCTCAGTAAATGTCAACCTTTATGATTGATATTGCTTATATCTCTGCAGAGAAAATCACCTTCTGTCCTCTTTAGGATCCATGTTGCCTGTGTTCTTCATCAGCTGTTTTGCACACTTAATTTCCACTTATTAAATTCTCTCTTCTCTCTACCTCATCCTCTCTACCTCCTCTTTTTCACCATCTTCTGGTGGGACCTATCTCTGATTCTGCTACTCAAACCAACTAGCAAAGCTCCCAATGACAGAGTCGAACATACCCACCTCTAATCTTTGCAATTACATTTACAGTTTCTCTTGCAAAATTTACTAATGTAATGGTCACTATCAATCTTTAGCCTATTATAATTTATCACCTCTGGTCTATTTTGATTTTTAATTATTCATTTTTTCATTTATTCTGAAAATATCTGTTGCACATTTTCCAAGTGAAGATACTGGACTGGGCCTCCCAAATAAAAGGCAAATGAAACTGCAAACAGCTTACAGTCCAGTAGGGAAGACAGACTCTGACAGCAGGTCAGAGCCATTAAGTGCTCTAGACCTACTGACCTTGTCTCTGTAGTCTGCAAAATCAAGTCACCTACTTAGGGATAATATAAGAGAAAGTCTCTGTTGAACTGCATCTTGAAAGACAATTAGCTGATTACAATTTAGCCCAGGTGAGCAAAAATGTTTCCAAGCCAAGGAAATGTTTTGTTAAAGCTAGAGGCCAGGGTAGAACTGTAAGGAGTTTACCTTGGTGGGAACAATGTGTGGAAAGGGATGGAAATTGAAGGTTAAGAAGGAAACAAGATGTAATCAATGAAGCTGGACTCACAGCAAAACAAGATCTTCAGTATTTTTGATGAAGTTACTATAGGAAGGCCATGGCACGCCATCATTCCATGGTAGCTCCAAAGACACTGCACCCACAGTTCAGCTCAGTAAGACCTAAGCTCTACCTGTCCTGTGACAATAGACCAATCCTTCAAGTAAAGTCTACTTTTATCTGCTGTTGTTCTTCATTCTTGCTCCACATGTAATCCATAACTCAATTCCAAAATACACTGCAAAGATAGGAGCAATGATTTGATATATACTTTATCTGCCTTTTTTGAAACAATTCATAGCAAAGGAAAAGTTCAAATAGGAAAACATTCTTTACTTATTATTATCTGAGTGAAGCTAATGAACTTCATAATTATAACCAAATAAATTTTATCATTTGTGAAAGTCCGCTACCCTCACCCTAGGAGAAAGAATAAAGAAAAGGTTATTTTTTTAATTTGCCTGGTTGTCTTTATAATTTAAATTCAACCTGTGTTTTAAGTGAATTAATAATAAGTAGTATAGTTGTGGTAGGTTGCTGAAGAAAGAAACCATCATCCATAAAAATATATTATTTTATAGTATTTTAGATCTCACCTAAGAAAACAAACATTCACTGTCAGAGAAGCCTGTAGCCTTCCACACCTGCTTGAAAAAGGGGTTAAGTTTTAGCAGCTGAGCCAAGGGTCTGTTCCTCTTCAGTTAGAGGAGATTTTGTTCAGTGAGACAGTAGCGAGCCATCACTGTGGTGGACGTTCGGCAGAGGGACCAAGCTGGAAATCAAACGTAAGTAGAATCCAAATTCTTTTTCCTTCATTCTCTGTGTTGCATGGTCTCTGTGTCTATGAAGTGATTTCTTAACTGACTCTGAACCCAGGTTCTGACACTCTCAAGGGCACAGAAAAAAATGAAGTCTGTAAGCAAACTTTGAGAACTGAATGTACATTTTCTATAAAGAGCAAGATTCAGTCGTTTAGTGCAAATAATTTTTTAAGGTGATAGTTTCAAAAATTTACTGGGAGCATAATAGCCGGCTGCAGGCACAGCCTTGCTCAATGGTAGGAAGGGAAACTCAGTTTTTGTGTTAGGAGGGAAGTAAGGGGAACTACTGTGTGTATACTTTCGGCCTAGGGACCAAGGTGGAAATCAAACGTAAGTATCTTTTTCAACTGATTCTTTGCTGTTTCTGTCTGATTGATTTGCTTTTCGTTGCCTTTTTCTGTTTCTTAGTTCGATGTCAGGGTTGTTACAAATTTCATTCCCAGATTAGGTACTGAGGAGGGACAATTAGTCCGCAGGAGGCTGGCTGGGGCTAATTCTTGTGATTTCTAAAGCAAAATAGCTTAGTTGGAGAAAGGGGCTTGCTGCCTTCTAGGGGGGTTTTTGTAAAGGGAGAGCTTAAAAGTAATCACTGTGATTCACTTTCGGCTCAGGGACCAGATTGGAAATCAAACGTAAGTACATTTTTTGCTCAATTATTCATGAAGTTTTAATCCTGTTGTAACATCTGTGTGAGTTAGTGACTATTTTGGTTAAATGAACCATTCCTGGTGATCCAACAATAAGTAGAGGAATACCAGAAAGTAGCCAACTTAAAATCTGAACAAATAGATTGTTAGGTTTGTGAGGAGAATAAGATGAGTAGGGAGAATGGGAAAGAAATGGCTCTGTTTTTCTCTGAATTGGCTGGCTTGGTCTGACCAGCCTCGAAGGAAGGTTTTTGTTGAGAGGTGAATGTTAGAGTCATCACTGTGACTCACATTCGGTGGCGGGACCAGGCTGGAAATCAAACGTAAGTGCATTTTTCTAATCCTTTTTCTTATAGAGTTGTAAAATTTGGGGGTTTTTATGTTTGGGGTACAAGTTGAAGTCAATTCTGGAGAGAATGGATTTCTTCCAAAAATCAGATGAGGAAAGGGCTGAAAAATCTGTTCTATCAAGGAAGAGCAGAGTCAGTCAGTTGAAGGGGCAGCTAAATTGCCAGATTTTCTCTGTTTATCAATCTAGTGAGATTAGCAACAAAAAAAGATTTGTTGAGGGCAAAGTCAGTAAGTTAATATTGTGGCTCATCTTCAGCAGTGGAAGAAGGCTGACAATTAAGCGTAAGTAATTTTTCTGTATTGCATTCTGAAATTTAGGTCTAAATTGCCAGTCATATTAACTTTTAGAAGCTTAAGTAGGAGTTTTATGGAGATGAGTAAATGAAAGCACTTCAGGTTTGTTATCAGTGCCAAAAGCCAAACACAGCTCCAAAAATGAATTTGGAGACAAAAAGATTAAATTGGGCTAAACTGAATGACTAAAAGGAAAATATCTATATAGTAAAGATGAAAGGGGGCTCTTGGAGCCACAAAGAACAAAAGCAAATTCATTTTTACTGAGCTTTATCAAATAATGTGTTTTGTTTATTATAAATGATATAGAAAAGTTAAGAGATGTATTTCTTAGTCTATTTTCTCTTTTGATATTAAAAGACAATTTTAAAAAGTAATGGCATGCTATAAAAAAATCAGTAAAAAGTTAGAAAAGTATAGCTGTTTACAGTATGAAAGAAGGCTTATTAAGAATCATCAGCAGTGTCATTTTTAGAGTCTAAAATGAGTGATAAATGGTCAAAATGAGAGATTCTATAAGAATAAGATCTTGACAGATAACTCCTTTTTAAAAATCTAATTTCTGCATTAAGGTAAAGTTGAAATGATCTCTTATAATGGTAGAAAAGCTTAGTTTCAAAGAAACTTGTTTTAAATAAAAGAAAGTAAATAATTACATTTTTAGAATGCCTGTGGGTTTGTAGGAAAAAAATGTTAAAGAATCTGTTCTTTTATTTCCCCTAGTTATTACTTATCTGTATTTTTATACCGCCAAGGAGGCTGTAGCACCACTAGTGTGGTCCATAGACCTCATGGCGGTCTCTGTCAAGACTCAGTGGCCCCACTGGCTGTGCCACCGTGGCCCTGTGACAGTTTGCCTGGCCACTAAAGGCCATAGCAAACCCGCCTTAGCCCGCGTAACTGTGCATCAGCCAACTTTCCTAATGCACAGTGGTATGAACAGTGACACTAACAGAAAGGAGATAGACATGTGGCGGCCACTATACTAACGGGAAAAAATAGGAGGAAACTTATTTATTAAAGGTTTCAGAAATAAAATTCATATTTGTTATTATACTCCTTAATGAAATTTTTCAATAAGAGACTATAAATAACAGAAAATTATTTTTAGTGACATAACATCATTTCATCTAATTCACCTAAATAATAAAAGCTTGATATAAAAGAAAGAAATGTATTGTCTATAACTCTTTAAGATAAAATTCACACTAGCAAAAATTAAATTTAATGCCAGCAATGTAGCCACTCAGGTCTTGCTCAGTTCACTTGCTGAGTTCACATCAAATAGTATTATGACATAGTAACTGACAAAAAATGGCAGCATGTTTTTAATTTTCAAAAATTTAACTGTTTGGATAAGATTATATTTCATTCTACAGAATATTTAATCATATGTAAATGTGATTAATAAAAACAATATCAGGGCCAGAGATTTAGCTCAGTGGTTCCGCCACCTGACTCGCAGGCACAAGGTCCCAAGTTCGATCCCCGGTACCAAAAAAAAAAAATTAACATATTTTCCAATAGTCTAATTCTGTGAGAAAAAAATAGTAATTTTGCTATTTAATCTCATAATATCTAAAATAGTTTAATAATTTGTTTCTGTTGTAGTTGTTGCTTGCACCCTCTTGGTTTCAAAACCGATACTTAAGAAGGACTATTTTAGAAGCCTTTTAGAATTCTTTTGAAACCATTTTTAGAACTTTTTAAATTATTTTAAAACTATTTCAGGGTCTTTTAAAAATTCTTTTAAAGAGTCTTAAACTCTATTAAAATGTAATGAGATATCTTGAAATAATTTCCATATTAAATACATAATGGTTAAGTATTGTAGAGCCAGATGGAAAATTTCAAGTTATCAAGAATTCAACCACATAGGAGGAACTTGATAGAATGTTTTCCTCTGCTTTTTTTCCAGAGATCTCATAATTTCGGTGCAAAGCTTACTTTATGCAATTATTTAGGAAAAATTAGTGACAAAGGTTTAAAGAAAAGAAAAAGATCAAAGATAAAAATTCAGTATCTTAGGTTAAACTTCTAAGTTAACCTTGAGGTTGGCTTTATTTTTTAAAACCTGCTCAGGTATCTGTTGACTTTTTCCAACAAAGAATTCTTGATTTTGTATTTTACTTATTGTTTTCCCACCCATGGGCTTGCTTCTCCACAGAGGCGGCTTTCTAGGAGGCCATCTGACAGCTGCTCAAGGTCAAAAGCGAAGTTAGCCAGTTCCTCCCAGACAGGTGGCCAACGTTACAGTTGACCCTCCTGGTCTGGCTAAAAATTGCCCCCTGTGGTTACTCAGGCTGGGGCAGGGGCTCACTTTCAAGCCCTTATGAGCAGCAGGAGAGTTGCTGGCCTGATCCCAGAGAGTAAGGGACTGACACCCACCCAGGCACAGATGCAGAGATTGGGGCCATCCCTGACACCACAGCACCGTCATGGGGGAGAAACAGGAGGGAGAGCCCACCTTCTGCTGCCTTATCTTCTCCTGTATAGAGGAATCCAGACCTGTATTGACTTCTAAACCCAAGGGAGCCTGTTTTCTTTGCCTGAAGCACTAAGTCATTGCAGGTGGCAGGGAACACAATTGAACCAAAGAAAAGTGAGGTCAGAAAAAGAGGCCAAAGAGGCCTCAGAACAGCTACAAAATGTTCAAGCACAATTTAGAACTTTCTTAAGGGGAGAGGGAACTGGGAAAGAACCCCATGTGCGTCCCAGCCTTGCTGTACTACTGTGCATGATAAGTGTGCTGTTCTGTGTGTCTGTCTCTAACCTCACTATCCACGATGTACCCAAGAGGAACCTGCTCGGTGACTTAAACCCAACCTCTGTGCTTCCTTCCTCAGGGAGTGTGGCTCAGCCAACTGTTTCCATCTTCCCACCATCGACTGAAGAGTTGAATTCTGGAAGTGCCTCAGTTGTGTGCTTCGCTAATAACTTCTATCCAAAAGATATCAACCTTAAGTGGAAGGTGGATGGCAGTGACCGCACAGGTGACATCAAGAGTATCACGGAGCAGGACAGCAAGGACAGCACCTACAGCCTCAGCAGCACCCTGCCGCTGACCGCTGCAGAGTACAAAAGCCATGACAGCTATATCTGCGAGGTCTCCCACGAGGGCCTGACCTCACCCATTGTCCAGCGCTTCAACAGGAATGAGTGTTAAAGCCAGGGGCCCAACAGGCAACACGCCTGGCCCTTGGGCCCACCCAGCCTCGAGCTTCCTCCTCAGACCCCTGGCCCTCTCCCAGGGGGACCTACCCTGTCCCGGTCCTCCAGCCCCTCTCTCTACCTCCCTGCCTCCCCCTCCTTGGCTTTAATCATGCTGATACTTGGGGGAAACAATGAATAAAGTGAATCTTTGCACCTGAGAACCCTTGCCTGATTTCTTTTTTAAGGTTATACATTGTTTTTCCTATTACCCCATTTCTTGTCTGAGGGATTAGATATTTAGTTGTTCTAAAATGCACCACCATTTATAAAAATCAACCTGCATTCTACCCTATCCTACTGCCCTCTACAAGACACCCCTCCGTGAGACCACCTGACACCTGTTGATACATCCCTCCCCTGGGCCGTAGTGGGAAAGGCTTCTTTCCATGGTTTCCCTTCCCTGGGATATTTCATAGTCCTTAACAGTGACAGTCATGTGTTCTTTGATCCAATTCAGCCTACCCTGAGAACTTCACATAGCAAAATTTTCAAAAGAAGAAATCAGCTAGGAGAGTCATCCATTGTAACATGATATGCAAAAATAAAACAATGAAAAAATGTAAATGAATGTGCACTAGGGAAATGTCTAAGTCCATCACAGTACTGGACCTAATGGAATATTGTGCCTTCATTATATTTTAAAATGTGTATTGAGGGATGACTCCTAGCTTCCAATGATGATACTGAGCATTTTTTACAATCTACTTTCATACTGACTAATCTGTAAGGTTAAATATATTCATTAAAATGTTGGGGGAAAGGAGGGGTATTGGGGGGATAGGATAAAATAAAATTTATTTTAAAAATAAATAAATAAAATAAAATGTTGGGCAGTTTCCATAAAGCTAAAAGATAAACATTTTCTATACCCAGAAATCCCATTCCTGAATAACTAAGTGTCCCTGTCCACCAAAAAAAAAAGTATAAAATAATGTTCAAGAATGCTCACTTACAAAGCCAAAACCTGGAAATATCAAAATGTCCACTAATAATAGAAGAGGTTATTAAATTGTGGTATGTTTACAATTGAGCTACTTTTCAGTAAGGAGAATTACAAACTACAACCCTCTCTAATAACCGAAGTAACTCTCATAAACATAAGCCAAAAAAATATACAAAAGAGACATTCTTATATTTTCATCCATAGAAAGTTAAGAAGTAGGTAAAAATAAAATTAGAAATTGGAAAGGGGATTAGGTATGGCTGGGGACAAGGTGACATAGTCCTGGGAGGAGACCAGAAAGGCCATCTGGTGTTTGGATAATACTCTGCTCTTCAAAGTGGGGCCTCTCACTTCATGAAAATATATTCAGTTGTACAATTAGCGTCCGTGAACTTTTCTGTACATGTCTACCTATGTCTTTTACTACAAAATAATTTCATATAAAAATGTCTTATATAGGTAAGAAAGGCTGGGAGGAATGAGTCGTGATGGGTCAAGCCCAGATAACTGATAAACGAGGGCCCAGGATCAAACCTGCACCTGCCCAGCTCTGCTTTCTTAAGCCTTACAAATCCTGCCTTTCAGAGCTCCAGGTGCTATGCAGAATGGGGTCAGAAACATGCTACCTCCTCCTCCTCCATCCACCTAGCTGGCCACACATATATAAAAATGAATGGAACAGACCTTCAGCAAAGGGACAAAGGACAGAAGGAGCCTTGTCCAAGTACTGGGAACCCATGTATGAAAGGTAACGTTTGGGAAGTGGGGAGAGACCCGTATAACACCAAGTCTCCTCCTGTCTTCTATGTGGGACCCTGGGTTTGCCTCATCTACTTATCTACCGAACTCACATTTACTAAGCACCTTTCTTAACTTATACTCTGAAGGAAGTGCAGAAACAACTTCCCTTGTTAACTTATAATCCAGTTTTTCTATTCTTATTTTCTATGCTTTGTCTGGAGAATTCAGGGGGATAGTCACTGGCAAACTGGATAGGAAGGCATGTAGCCTTTCTGCCTCTTGAGAATCTTCATTATTATCAAATCTTGAGAATTTTGGAAGTCTGAGCTGAGTTCAGAAACTCTCAATATGGCATGAATTTGTTCACCCATCTTTGGGAGCCAAACAGAATGGCAAGAGCACCTCTAATCTGGTTATGAATCCAAAGCAAGCCTCTTCTGAGAAGCAAGACTCTGAAGCCAGATCCAATAAGGCCCAAGCAAGGGAAGGCAGGTGGTATGGGTTGAACTGTGTTCCTCAAAAGGGTATGTTCAACTCCTAACTCCAGGTTCTCCAAAAATGTGACCTTGTGTAGAAAATGGGTCTTTGTGGATGTAATCAAGTCAAAGTGAGATCACACTGAAATGCTGATGAGGATGTGGTGAACCTGGATTGTTCACATATTTCTGGTGGGAATGTGAAATGATATTACAACTCTTGAGAATAAGTTGTCTATTTCTAGAGAAATTGAACAAAATATATCTACCATATCTACCATAAAATATATCTATCCCCCCAGCAACTGTACTTCTGGCCATGCACCCCCAACAAATAAAAGCTTATGTCCACACAAAAATTTATACATGATTGTTTTAGCAGCTCTATTTTAATAGCCAAAAAGAAGAAAAAACAAACATGCCCCTAATGGGTGGCTGGTCAAACAAACTGTGATACGTGCATAACATGGAATCTATGAAGCAATATTAAAGCATGAAAGAAGGATTCATGCAACCTTTTGGATAATTCTGAAGGGGACTGTACTCAGTAAAAAAATATAATCTCAAAAGGCCACACACCCTATGACTGCTTTTATGTAACATTTTGAAATGACAAAATTATAAAGAGGGAGGACAGATTACTGGCTTCCAGGAGCAGGGATGTTGGGGAAAGGAAAATGGATACGACTATAAATGGGCTCAGGGAGATCTTTGAAGTCATGGAATAATTCTGTATCTTAATGCATACATTTAGCCATGTGATAAAAATGACATAGACTGTATACACACATTGCACCAACATTAGAGTCTTGGTTTTTATGTTGTACTATAATCATGCAAGAAATAACAATTAGGAGAAACTGGGTGGAGGCCACACCAGACCTCTCTGTTCTATGTTTTGCCTTTGCAACTTTCTGTGCCTCTGAGATTATATTTCAAAATAAAAAGTTAAAAAAGAAGATGAGGGCGTACTCTAATAGCGTGAATCCTAAATCCTATGTCTGGTGTCTAAAGAAGGAGACTGGAGATGCAGAGGCACAGAAGGAGAATTCCATGTGACCTTGGAAGTGATGTTGGAGTGACACAGATACCAGCCAAGGAATGCCAAGGATTTCTTGGACCCACCAGAAGCTGGGGGAAAGGTATGCCATGGTTTATCTCTGAGAGCCTCCAGAGAAGAAACCCACTCTGTCGGTACTTTGATTTCAACCCTGCCATCACCTTCTCTCCAGAGCTATGAGAGAAAAGATTTCTCTTGTTTTAACCCTGGTTTGCAGTATTATTTTAGGGCAGACAATTAATACAATGAAGACACCAGGAAAGAGACTACTTTCTTCCACACTGATGAGCTGGGCCCATAGGTGTCATCTCCTCAGAGACACTGGGCTGCTCCAAAGCTCTGAGAGATTTTCAAATCCAGAAAGTTCAGGTCAATGTGAATTAAACACCAAATGGACAAGAGATGCAGGCTGCTTCTCATGAGAAGTGGCGCACTCTTTGATTCTGAACTATGGAATCAGAAAACCCTCATCTGCCATGTAGAGTGTATAGGGTGCCATGAAGGGTGGCATGACCCTGAGCAAGTTTCTGAACCTGTGTAGGCCTCGCTTTAAGTTTTTAAAAAATCAAATTAAAAAGAACAAATGCAAAGAGCTCGGTACATGGGTACTTATTCAAAGTTCAATGAGAGGTGGATATTGAATGAATACACTGTACTTCCATGGATCTTCAGAGTGGGCTAACTTTAGTTTCAAGCCCCATGAGTAGATCTAAGGCAGGAGTGAGGAAAGAGATGAAATAGAGAAAGAACAGGAAAAGAGAAGAAATTAAAGAGGAAGGAATAAAGAAGAGGGAGGAGAGACCAAAAAAATTGAGAAAAAATATCTATCAAGGAAAAGTAAGTGAGTCATGCTATGACATGTTTCTACCTATGGCAGGGTGGATGTCCTCTCTCCAGGTCAGAGATAGCCCCTCAGCACGCTCTGCAACTTAAAGAGTGTGAGACAGCAATCATTCCAGGAGAGAAAAGGCAGGCCCATGCCCATGGCACAGAGCTGGACATCACCACCTATTAGATGGTAAAGATATCTGGATACTTTAATAGCAGCCTATAGATTACATAGAGACCACAACACAGTAGGAAAACTTAAAGCTTCCTAAGAGTGGGCAACAGGGTTAGAAAAACAATTAATGTAAAGAAGATGCTGCAGGCGCAAGGACCCGAGTTCAATCCCCGGTACCAAAAAAAAAAAAAAAAAGATGTGGGGTTTTTTTAATAAAATGGAGTACTACTCAGCCATAAAGAATGAAAAACTAGAGATATTTATAGCTAAATGGATGCATATTGAGGCCATACTATTAAGTGAAATAAATAGGACACACAAGTGTAAATACCAAATAGTTACTCTAGTGTGAGAAACTGAGAGTGTAAATAAGGATTAAAATGATTAAAACAAATAATTGAAAATTTGAAATAGGAAGCAAAGGTCCAAAGGGGTAGGGGAAGTGGGAGGGGAAGGGGAAAGGAAAGAAGGGAAAGGAAAAATTATGAGAAAAGGAAAAAATGGAAACAAAGTCTTTGTAAATAGGGAAGGGTGGAGGGGGTGAAGGGAGGACAGGGAATGGGGAAAAAATAAGAACCAAGATACATCATTTACAGGTACAAGTACCCAATGATAAATGTAAACGTATTGTATATCTAAAATGTACCAATAAAAGAATTTAAGGAAAAAAATAATTTAAAAAAAGAAAACCAATTAATGTTTAGTCACAAGATTGAGGCAGTCCAACCACTAACCCATCAGCTCCTTCTGCCACTCCCATCACCCCACTTAACTCCGGGCACATGATTTCCCCTCTACTGTCAGTAAACCAAAGAGCTCCATTTGCAACCCTCAAGTCCTTTTGTAGCTCTAATACCTAGACTTCTGTGGCTTCAAGTGAGCTGTAGCTTTCCACTTATTCTCCAACAAGTCCTTGAGCAAGTCAATATGTTGAATGTATTCTTTTGGAGAAAATGAAAGGAAGAAGACAGGATGATGGAAGTTGAGAAGTGAGAGGAGATAGAGGAGGGAAAAGAGGAAACAAAGGGCAACTGATGGAATATAAGATATAACGCAAGAAAGGGAAAGAGGAAGCAAGACAGATGTTCATTTGATTGACTCTTTTTACCATGCATTGATGCAGGCACTGACAACTGCCAGTTGTTTCAGTCTAACAACTAACTTTCTTTGCTCTTTCTTGCAACTGGACCTCTGGCAAGCCCATGTGCGTGTCAGGCCTTTTCATCTCCCCATAGCAGGAGGCACTTGGGCCAGTGCAAGTGCTGGGGAAGGAAGAAGAGGGTTTTTATAAAAGTTAGCAAGGGGGGACCAAGCATTTCTACCACACTGTCAATCAGAATGGCTATTGGAGGACCTAAGGCTAAGTCACTAGGAAATGAGCCAGAGGCTCTTCGGGGCCCTCACCACAGGGTGCACTCAGGACGGCCACCAACAGGAGTCAAGCAAACTTTTACCACCAGCCTGAGGGAAGTGGAGGGTAAATGCCTGGGCATGGTGCCTCTCCCACAGCTTTGTATAGAACTGCCTGGGAAAGTGAGTTTCCAAATCATAATAGCAAGTTATTTGGTTTTTGTGCCTCGGTTTTCTCATCTTAAAGGAGGGCGTAGCTTAGTTATAAGATTGTTGTGAGAAATAAATGAAATATGAGGTGATTAAAATACATAATGAAAGTTTAAATTTAAAAATTTATTACAGTAATAGACATTGCCATTAATCCTCCTCAAAAAAATTCCCCTAGTTTCCCTTCATTATCCTGTCACTCTTGCCACTTTCTGAAGCAGTTCTGGAAGTCTTCTTCATGGCTTTATGAAGTATGATCAAAAATGGAATGAGTGCCAGGCATAGTGGCCCACACCTGTAATCCCAGCACTCAGGAGGCTGAGTCAGGAGGATCCCTGAGAGTTCAAGGCCAGCCTGGGCTGCATAGTGATTTCAAGGCTACCCTGAACTACATAGTAAGAACCTGTTTCAAAATAAAAATCAAAAAAAAAAACAAAAAACCAATGAATGGTGCTGCCAAATATCATCCAACAGAAAGGTAAGCTCTTAAAATCATTACAGTGTGTCCTCATCTACCATATTCACCAGATCTGGAACTGGGTAAATTCTAGCTCTTCCCTACAGTCAAAATGAAAGGTGAATGGGGCCGGGGATTTAGCTCAGTGGTTCCGACGCCTACCTCGAAAGCGTAAGGTCCAGAGTTCGATCCCTGGTACCAAAAAAATGAAAGGTGAATGTTTAAATCAATTCAGGATATTAAGGCAACCACAACATTGCAAGTAAAGATATTCACAAAAGAAGACTCCCAGAACTGCTTCAGAAAATGACAAAAACAGTAAGTGTGTTAGAAATGCAGAGAAGTGTTCTGAGACTGATTAATGCAATGTGTCTTTTACTGTGAAACTTTTTTAATTTAAACATTCCACCATAATTTTATGTAATTCATGTAAAGTGCTAAGTACTTGGCCTAGTACATACTAAGTGATCTACAGCCAAGGATTTAGCTCTGCAAGCACAAGGACCCGAGTTCGATCCCTGCTACCAAAAACAAAAAAACTAAGAGATCTAGAAATGTTAGTCACCATTAGTAATCCTCCTAGAACTTAATCTTCAAACATAAATTTTTCAGCTTAAAATGTTTGAACCTTAAATTAACTCATGTGTGTTCTGGACCTATGTGTCCAGTACAGCTTCCGCTAGTCCACATGGCTACTGGGCTCTGGACACAAGGCTAGTCCTTATTAAGGTGTGTTATATGTGTAAGAACACACCAAATCTTGAAGGCTTAGTTCCATAAATATATACAAAATATCTCATCAATAAATTTTGGTTTTTATTTTATATTTTTATTGCATGTTGAGATAGTAATATTCTGGCTATATTGGGATTAAAGATATACTAATTTTACAGGTTTATTTTTATAATGTAGCTACTAGAGACTTATAGGTGGCTCACACTATATTTCTGTCAGGTAGAACTGACTAGACTATACTCAACTACAAAAGGTGCCCTGGAAAGTGGTCCGGAGCTTTACATAAAAGGGATTCAGGACTAAGCTGGCCCATAGAGAAATAAGGAAGCCTTTCCCTGAACTTACACCCAGCACCTGAGCAGGGATTAGAATAAATATGAGTGAGAGGGTTTGCTCTAGTCCAACCCCCTTCATTGTGCAGATGAGAACTGGCAGAGGGACCTTGCATCAGACTGTCCAGCTCCAAAACGTGAAGCTTGTGTACCTGACAATGCAGCTAATCCTTGTTACCACTCTATCTCCAGAAAATGTTCTCAATTCTTTTGCTTATAAGTATGGGTATAGCAATTAGGACAACAGAAATCTTAATTATATAATTTCAGAGGGACATAATACACTTGGGCTCAAATTTTTATAAGATGTGAAATAGCTTATGCAGCTAGAAGGAAATAGACCTCATATATTTATAAACACTTACATATTTACATAACATGAATTATGATGTAGGAAATGGGAGGAAGATAAACCACTCCAATGTGTCCCTCACGATGCTAGCAATAGTGGAAAATTTAAAGCAATGTGAGATAGGACCACAGTTCCAGCCATTAATGTTCTTACAATCTAATTAAACAGTCAAGTGATATACAAGGAAAGTAAGCCAGTCTCATAAAACAGTAACATTAGATAGGCCATTGGTGTGGCGAAATGGGCACCATACTGACCACTAGTCTGGGGACCTGAACTCCAATGCATTCTTTCATTTAGTCAGTGTTGGTTGAATGTCTAAATATTCTGGCACTGTCTTAGGTCCTGTCTGGGATGCTGGGGTACAGCAAATTTATAAAAGTCCTGAGGCAGATCTGTACCCAGTGTTCGAAACTGAGGGTCACAGGGATGAGGGGCAGTAAAATAAGGTCTCATGGGTCACAGGAAGAATTTCTTTTTAACTCCAAGTGAGGTGAGGATAGGTGGTTTTGAGCAGAAGTATAATATTACTTCACTTATATATAGCAAGCTTATCTGGATGCTCTGATAAGAAAAATGCTCAGGAGTAAATGGGGGAGGGATACCAAGCAAGAGGTGACACCATGCTGAAAGTCAGTCTGCCATGACCCATTATGGGTGTACGTGGGGTATGAGAGAAAGAATTCAAGGGTGAATCCAAGGTTTTCAGCCTAAGGAATTAGAAGGATCAAGTTGCTTTAACGGAAATAAAGAAGCCTGTAGATGGCACAGGACTGGATGAAAAGACCAGGATCCACCTGGTTTTATTTTTGTGAATAGTATGAGTTAAGAGTTAAGGTCTTTTCTTTTCCATATGGATATGCAACTGCTCTGGTACCATTTGTTTAAAGGACTTTCTTTGTTCTCATTAGATTGCTTTGTTGAAAATCCACTGGCATTATAAATTGAATCTGTATCTAAGCTCTCTACATCATTCTACTGAGCTACTTGACCATCCTAATGTCAATACATGCTGAATTGATTAGTTCAACTTTAGAAGTTCTGCCTTGAACACATTAAGTCTGAGATGCCTGTTAGACAACCAAGTGGATGGGTCAGATGAACTGTTGGATATACAAGTCTGGAATTTAGGAAAAAAGGGTCAGTGCTGGAGACAAAAGTGTCATCACTGTACAGATGGGGTTAAAAGCCTTCGGACTGGGAAAGAGGCCCTAGCAAGGGAGCACAGATGGAGAAATCCAACCACTGAGCTGGGAGGCACTTCAACATCAGCACATGGGCAAGATAAGGAGGAAACAGAAAAGAAGGGATCAGCCAGAGAAGAACAATGAGACTAATGTTGGCCTGGGAATACAAGAGAAGAAATGTTACAAAGACGATAAATTGTTCAACTGTCAGCTGCTGGTAATAGGTCAATCAAGATTAGGAATGGAAGTGGACCACTGGATTAAGCAATGGGGTGATTATTGATGAACTAGATGAAAGCAGTTTTGTAGAATGGCGGAGGCAGAAATCTGATCAGAGTTTAAAAGGAAATGGGCACAAACAAATTGAAGATAATGTGCATGAACAGTTCTTTCAAATGGAAAAGAATTGGAAAAGGGAAAGAGGAGAAATGGGGGATATAAATAAATGGATCTACAGATAGTGTATTTTAAATTTGGGGAAAAGAAGCATTTTTGAATGCTGATGAGAATGATCCAGTAGAGAGGGAAGATGTGGTGCTGCAGCAGAAAGAAAAGAATATTACTGGAGCACTGTCCCTGGGGGTGAGAGGAAGCACAGGTAGAGATGTTGCCCTTAGCTAGACACAGACGCTTTGCCACTGTAACAGAAGAGAAGGGCGTACTCAGGGCGCAGGTCCAGAGAGACTTCCAGCAGTGCTCGGAACTGCTCATGGCTTCTGCTATGAATTTGTAGACTTAGACATTTTGGAAGACATGTAGATTGATCTAAACAAGTAAAAACTCTGGGCAGAATGAAGGTAAGAGAGGATGGGGAAGAAGAAAGATCTCACAAGAGAATCTCCCTACCATGTTCTAGGTGCTTTCTCCTTGGATCCACTTCCTGCCTCTTTTTCTGAAAAGACCCCCCAAAGATAGCTCAACAAGAAGCCCTTATTTGTCAGTAAGACTGGTTTCTCCAATTTCTTCTCACACACAGCCACCTCTCCATCCTTTCCCATTCCTCTTGCTCCTTTTCCCTTTGTAGATGTCCTCCCTTCTCCCTATCTCCTTCTTTCCTCCTTGCTTCTCTCTCCAGTTCCTCTTATATTTTCTACCTCTTCAACTACCTACCAAGCTCTTTTCAGGGGTGACTAGCCCTCACGACGCCTACCATGTAGCTAGTGCTTTTTATGAGATATTCCATCTCCCAACCCTGGGTAGAGCCTTTTGTATTCCTGAAGCTACAAGGTTCTCCACATAGTAGGAGAAAAAGAAATGACAGAGAGGAGAGGGGAAATGGAGTAGGGGAGGCAGAAGAGAAGAGAGGGCTGACACTGACTAGTACTGTCCCCTGTGTGACCGACTTTGATTCTCATCCCACATACTGAGGTTTTTCTTAGCATCCCTAATGCATAAATGAAACATTAAGGCTAAAAAAGTTTTCACAATGTGTTTAGCATTACAGAACCAATAAGAAGTGAGATCATAGCTGGACATGGTGGTGCACACTTGTAATCCCAGCTACTCAAAAAGCTGAGGAAGAAGGATTGAGAATTCAAGGCTAGCCTAGGCAATTTAGTGATACTTTGTGCCAAAATAAAAAGACCTGTGGATAGAGCTCAGTGGTAGAGCACTTATTTAGTATATTGTGAGGGCCATGTTCAATTAATTCCCAGTACTGTAAGGAGAAGATACAGAAAGAGGGGGAGAGGAGGGGAAAAAAGGAGAAAGGGAAGGCGAAGGACAGGGAGAAGGAAAAGGAGATCTGAAAATACAAAAGCTTTTGTTTCACCATGGGTTTAAGAACAAGTGAGAAAGAGCCCCCAATCTATGACATAGCAACAAAATATTAATGATCAATGTGGGAAACAAAATAAGCACAGAGACCTCTATGATATCCCTGGTGGCTCAGGACAACGCCAACTTGTAAAAGGGTTTTACTCTTGGTAATAGTAGTAGATGTAGTGTTTCCACACTGATAAGGATCATGTCTTGAATCTTTCAACAGACTCCCAACCCATATTAGCTTGTATTATATCTTTTTATAGATAAGGAAGCTAAGATCTAGACAGAATGTCATGTGTAACATCACATTATCAGCATGTCTCAAAATCAAGATTCAAATTCAGGTAGCCTGTTCAAGAGCCCTAACTCTGAAACATAATATTGATCTCTCATCCACTACTAGTTACAGTTGCCAGTTTCAAGGACAAAACATCAGTGCATCTTAGAGTCAAAGGTGACTTAGAAATTAAGTCTGTCACTTAACCAATGAGGAAAGGCAAGAGGAGAGGCTGAATCATTATATAGCCTCATCACCTAGAGACACATAGAGATTTGAGAGTTATTTCTACCTGTTACGTTTTTATTCGTTTCAATAAGGAGTTACTTATAGACATTTCTGGGAAGGGTTCCATGCATCACCACAATAATGGAGAGTCAGCCAAACCTAAGACAATTAGGAGTATTAGTTTAGTTTGGAAAAATAACTCCTTGGCCAAAATTCCTTCTTGGTATGCCAACATCATCCACCATTTCATCATAATACCCAGGCCCTAACGATGTCCACAACCATCCCCACCCCAAACTGGTGATTACCAAGTTTCATGGTGACTGGCCTGAGAAGGTTAAAAAAAATAATAATGCTACCTATGGGGGAGAGTCCCAAAGACTAAGATAGCAACTGTCATAGCAACGGTCACACTGCTTTGGTCAAGAAGACCCTTTGGGGAACTGAAAACAGAACCTTGAGCACATCTGTTGCTTTCACACCCATCCTCCTCCAACAGGCTGGGTGGTGCACCCCACACCCTTTCAGAAGTTCCCAAAGCTCTCTGCACTTGAGACCCCGTGGCACCTGCCCAAGGTTGTGTCCAGCACTGGGATGGAAATAACCCCAACCCTAACTTGCTTGCTCTCTCTCCACCTAAACCCAATCTCTATCTCCAGTCCTAGCTCTTCCAACAGAAAAAGTTCAGCCTGGAATAGTCGATGTCCTTGAAAAGGTCTGATGGGCTAACCAGACCCACATGAACTATGAGACATGCGAGAAAGAGCAGTGAGCGAGCAGGTGTTTCATGAGGCCCAGAGAGGTCCTGGAAGTGTCTGAGAGCAGCAAGACCTGGTTTGTGTTGAATAGTTTGGCCATTCAAGGATGAGAGGCTGGGAAGGACAGGATGAACTAAATCAACATTTCAGAATATATTTCAATTAATTTCCTAGCGCCCATGACAGAAACACTGTCTTCTACCATACACCCTTTACATCCATGCACATAACCATCCACATATCCATTTACCCAACTGTTGATCATTAAGTCACAGTGCAATTTGACTGCCTTTCTACAACAAACTCTAATACTACAGAAAGACTTGTTTGTATGCTTAGAACAATGAATGCCCACCTTCATTCACTCCATGGACAATTATTAGCATCTCCACATGCCTGGTGTATTTGTTCTGCAGATCATAGTGGACAAGACAGAGGTCTGAACTTCAAAGAACTCCCAAGTTAGGTGGAAAAATGTTAACTAAAAATTGCAATATGAGACCAATGAACTAGGGGTAGGTGGGATGTCTAGCAAGCTCGACAGGAGGGCACCTAACATGCTAGAGGTCAAGAAGGTACACACCATGTCCTAGGCTGTAGGCGTCTAAGAATTGTGGTACACTAAAACAATCATTAGTTGGTCTGCCACACATTGTGCCAGGGTTCCACTACACAAATCTCCACTCAGAGAAGCCCCCTCAGAGATGGAAAGTTTTCCTTGGATTACAATAGTGACAAGAACTACTCCAACTAAACGGTTAGAAGAGTCTGAAGCTTTATGCCCTTACATTGGCTTGTCTTTGGCTTTCTTCTTCCACCTCCATCCATCCTTTTAAGATTGTAAATGCTTGAGGATACAGACAAGATCTCTTAAATTGACTATAAAAAAATCAAAGTCCTTGAAATAGAAGTAAATATGTGAAAAATGACACAATTCAACACTCACCACCTCTGCCTAAACACAAACACATACACACACACACAGTTAGGTGCACATACACACGTACATCCCTGTCTAGACTGTCTCATCCCTGCAACTAGCTCTTCTCATTATCAGTCCCAACTTGGTTTTCTAATACACATTGTTGCTCCGAAATATAGTAACCCTTAATTATTATGTAAGAAAAAGGACTGTTCTTCTTTCCAGTATTATATTCTGTAGTAAGAGTTGACAAGTAACATTAAAGAAGTTCTTGGGCCGGGGATTTAGCTCAGTGGTTCCTCCACCAGCCTCTGAAGCGCAAGGTCCCGAGTTCGATCCCCGGTACCAAAAAAAAAAAAAGTTCCTTAAACTTATATTCTCTAGGCCTACCTGATATAAGTTTCAGATTCATGTCGTGATTCATGATACTTCCCAAAATAATGAGGCATAAATAGCTTAACTTTAATACTATCAAAGTTATTAACCTCATAACTCTTAGGAGCTATTTAAGAATATCTGAACAATAAAAGTTTGCTTCTATTTCCATCTGACCTAATGGAATTCCATCTCCCTAAGAGATCATCTGTGCATAATGAAAACATCTTGATTTCACTCTGAGTTTACCCTCTCTTCAACTCCCCACATCTCCATATTCATTGCATACCATCCACCATTTATGTATTTGATTTGTGTAAGTTCCAAATATTTCTATCTTATTTCCTATCAAAATACTTAAGAGACAGAGCCACTTGTTCACTGTATAGAAATTGGCATTGTTTTTCTTGGAAACTGTGCACCAAAACAGTTTAAAAACACAGTTGCAGCCAGAAAACCTACAGAAAGCCATTCTTTATTTCCATACTTCAGGTTATGATTCACCTACCATTTACCGAGAACCTGAACTAGAATTTTTTCACCTTACTTTTAATAGCACAGCTGAGCACAAAGCATGGAGCTTTGGTCATATCAGCATATGTTGAATGAATAAATGAGTGGAGAAGCAAATGAATTGTTTATGGTTGATTTGTGTTTGTAGAACACTTATAGGAGCTGTTTTTCTCAGCACGTGGTTGGATTTGTTTGTTTTTCTTGATACATTGACTCATAGAGTGTGACATTATTACCCTCAATTTACAAATGAAGATGCAACACCAGAGGGATGGAGATACTTGCCCAAATGGAAAAGTTATCTCTCAGAAAGCTGCTTTCTGAGATCAAATCCTTTTGTTTCTCACAAAACTCCTGCCTGGAATAACACTATTGGATCTGATAGTGTGGGCCTCCTGGAAGATTCCTGCTGCACTTGTAATCAATCCACTCTCCAGCTGTGACTTTCAGGGACTTCTCTGCTTATTCTTCTTGCTCTTATACAACACATATGTTCTATGTTGTCTTGAATACCAAAGAACATTTCATATAAAGATATAAGTTTGCACCTTCTGGATCAACCAGCTAGAAATAAGTTCTCACTTCTCAGGACCCCAGATAATCTAGTCCAACTCCACCCCTGCTACCCTCTACCCAGCACTATGGCCACTTTCACCATTTCCATACATACAATGGGCACTTACAGTTGGAGTTAAGAGGACAACTCCACTTTTGTAGAGTGACAGGACTAGAGCCAAGAGGTTATTGAGCTGTCTGGGAAGAAACTGCTTAATCACTCTGAGTGATTTAGAATCACTGCTGTTTCATGAATTATGTTTGTGTTCAAATTTCTCAACAACCTCATTTAGTTGTAAGAATAAATCTTTTTTAAAAAACTTTTTTGGCTGGGTGCGGTGGCACATCCCTATAATCCCAGTACTAGGGAGGCTGAGGCAAGAGGAAGACCAAGAGTTCAAGGCCAGCCTGGGCTACATAGTCCAAAGCCAGCCTGAACTACATAGCAAGACCCTGCCAAAGAATAAAAAAAAAACTTTTTGTGAAATTACTTCCAAATAATTGCTTCATTCTTAGCAAATATTGGATCTATAAAAATTCCAGGGTTTATTTAAAATTTTGATAGCTTTTTACTCTTCATTTATAACTTTTATGGGTCTGATATAGAGTCTAAAACAAAACAACAGAATTGCTGAGAATCATGTTGTTTTGACAAGAACTCCAAGAGTACAGGACACAGTAAGGAAATATAAACACATAAATGTCACAACACCTACCCTTAAAGAGGGTCTATGAAAAAAATCCTAGCAAAAAATGTAAGAGTAAGCCGAGTGTGGTGGCACACACTTGTAGTCCCAGCAGTTGGGAGACTGAGGCAGGAGGATCGCTATGAGTTCAAGGCCAAATAACAAGTCATTGTTTCAAATTTTTAAAAAAGTAAGAGTATAAACAAGAAAAAATTATTATAGTACAAATTAGGTGGTAAGCTCTAGGAAGAACTAACTAAAAGTAATAAAATAATTGGAGCTAGATTAGAAATAACCAATAAATTGGATAAAAGAGCTGAAGATAAATTTATAGACTACAAAGACCAGAGAGGAGTGGCCAGAAAAACCAGGTTACCCTCTTTATTTTAAAAAATAAGGAGGCTGAGCCTTAATCCAGTTGATCTACTTATCAATACTGTAGCTGAAGTTGAAACAAGACTAGGAGCAGGTCTCAAGC
Source organism: Heterocephalus glaber (assembly GCF_000247695.1). The sequence continues at coordinate 15,764,314 of NW_004624749.1, forward strand.
TCTCTGTCCGTTTTCCCTTCTCTCCATTCACAAGAGTCATTCTCTCAAATTTAGACCAGAAGACCTAGGAAATTGACATATGGCACGAGAAAGAGGCCCAGGCTTCCCTGTGGTGGCATGAAAACCCAAAGGATAACGTGAGCCATCCTGATTTATTAACATCTAATTTGTCCATTAGACTCACTAGCACAAATGCCCATATACTTTTTGGACTGGTTCAGTGGAACAACTTTCATCAGATTGGCTTGCATGGGGTTGAACTGATGTGAACTGAGAATCTAAATGAAAACTGGAAGACCACTGAAGGTCATGGTTATGCTGCATCTCCTCAGATCTTCCCCTTAGCAAAAGCCCCACTTCTCAAGCAACAGAAGCTCCAGCTAGCTAAGTACACATTACCGCCTACAAGGGAAGTCACTGCATGGAGCCAACATGCTCCTGAGAAGCCAAATTTTCAAGGGAAGTTCACAAGGAGTTCCTTTGAAAATGCAGGCTCCATCTACCAGAGTGAAATGTAAATCCACTCTTGAATTATCCATTTATTGAGTTGACAGTCACTGTACTGCTTTGTTTTTGAAGGGACTTCCACCTTTATCTGAGCTGATCAACTTGAGAGAAATAAGCATTTTTTAAAGAAGTAACAGGTGAGTGTGTGGGGTCAAATAACACTCCTAAGCCCTCTCCTTTCCTTTAGATTCAGTATCAGGTGCTCGCTTTGGCAGCATATATACTAGATTCAGTATCAGGTTGTTGGGAATGTCAGAAGGAAGATTGAGAGAAATGGAAATGGAGCAAAGAGGACTCCATCCCCTACAGAATTTGTTGTCCTTTTCTCTCTTATGAAAAGAAAAAGAAAAAGAAAAAGAAAAAATACCCATTGGAAATCACAATAAATACCAGGGAGGAAGTTCTGCCTCAGAGAAGGAGGAAGCCCTCACTTGGGCACTGGTATATTATTTAATCCATTCATTATTCAAGATAAAATTATTTTAAATATTTGGTTTATATTAATTATTAAAATGAAAGGCTAATAAAAAGAATGTTTTTTAAATTCATCCATAAATCCATAACCTTAAAATCTATTATTTTCTCACTCATTATTTTCTAGTATTTATCTGTGTATCTCCATACTTAGCCACAGAATAAATTATACTATTACAAATTGTGTTCAACTTTTCCCACTTACTGTTATCTCATAGTACTTCTTGTTTCTACTTAGGAATCATCATAGACATCATTTTCTCTTATGATCAGTCCATCATTTACTTAGCCTTTTCTCCATTCTTGCAGCCTGTAACCTGTCATCCTGACTTATGGACTTAGAGGCCATCTTTGTGAGAATTTGCTTACTCTACTCAGGTTATAGTGTAGCCAATATACCAAATGCTCATTTCCTGATGCAATCTGTTCTCTAATAATTTCATCTGCATTCATTGTCTCAGTATTGTATAAAATATTGCTAGCTTATTCGATAAATGGCTTAGGGTATAGCTCATTGGAGAAGTGCTTGCACAGCATTCTTGAGGCCTTGGGTATGATCTACAGCACTACAAAAATTAATTAATTAATTAAAATAAATAAATTATTGCTACTTTATTTGAAATTAGAGGGTCTATCTTAAACTTACTTCCCAGCCTCAAGATTAATAAGTATCTAGTGTTCATGGTCAGAGAAAATGGAGCTTATTGTTTGACCCTAAGTGAACATTTTCTCTGTGCCTAATACATTTCATATACATTTAATTCCCACAACAACCCCATGAAGAAGGTATTACTATTATTAGATCTTGGGTTTCAAACTTCTTCTGTGTAAATTAATAATAATACCTTCTTTGTGGGGTTATTGTAGGAATTAATATATTTTAATAAATATCAATCTCTTAAAGTCTAACTTTCATGGAAATAATTTTCCCCAATATTAAATTCAATCATCTATCATTTTCTGTGATCCTAAGCACACACATCAAGTCTAATGCAAGCTTTGAGTGGTGCTAATCGCCTGCTTTAAGGAAGATTGCTGGGTCAGAGCAAATGGGATGTCAGAATGTTGGAATGATGTGCTTTAACCATCCAGAATCCAGAGAGTCCCCACTCTCTGAGCTAGAATAATGTTGATGGGAGATCAAACAACACAAAGATGGGGAATTCTAAAATCTGAGCATTACACAGAAACAGGAACACAGAATATCAAACATTGGAGGGACCCCTGAGATCACCAAAAACAACTCCCATACTTTACAAAGCAACAAAACTAGGGAGGTCAACCAACAAATGAAAGATCCCATAGGAGTCAGGAAAATGCCATGATGAGGGGACAGATCTTCATTATCTCATTAATCTGAACATAAGGTGCAGAAAGAAGGGGGTTTCCATAGTGCCACATCATACGGAACAAAGGATGCTATTTTAAGAGCCCAGCCCTGCACCTGCTCTGTCCAGATGGGCTTGGCAAAAGAAGAAATGAAAACAGGCTTTTTTCACTATGGGACTGGGGCAGAGGTCTAGGTCACAGGTTGCTTAAGCGACAATGGAGGAGCCAAATGTTTCTGATGTGCACTCCATGGGGGTGGGGAGCCTTCTCCCCTAAGATTCCCAATTCATTTACTCCAGAGATTTTCCCACAGACACAAAGGGAACAGTAAGGCAAAGTCAGAGAGGAAGGAACTGTTTACTACCCTGGCTCATGTGCAGTCCCACTATGTGCACATTCAGCAGGAGGAACAGGAAGCAAAAGAAGCTGCAGCCCAGCCACAGGTTACAGGGAGGGAGTCGGGAACCTGCGCTTCCCACTCAGCATGTCCAGAAAAAGGAAATGTTTAGTTACTGGAATAAATTGTTAAAAAAACAAAAGCAAAAGGAGGTTTTCATCATAGTTTTTTCAGTGTAATAACAAAAGTGCAATGGAAAGATTACAAGCTATAGAGCCAGGCAGAGCTGATTGTGAACCCAGTTCTGCCACAGCTTGGTTGACTGGCCTTGACCAAATTACTAACATTCCCTAAACCTCAGTTTCCTCATCTATAACCTTGTCAGACAATAACAGAGCACACTTTTGGAGGTCCTTAGTAGGTTGGTGACAACAAGACAGCACCCGGGACAGAACCTAGGTAAAGGTAACTGTTCTTGTTATTTTTATCAACCTATATGTGAATGTTGTTGGACAATTTCTAAAGCTCAAACAAGACATTTCTCTATTCTGTTTCTTCATATCAGAATTACACAATAAATCCCATCTTCGGTGCCATCAGAGACTTAAGGGCCATTACGTAGCATCCTCCTCCTTCCAAGAATCTGCCACTCAAATTTAAAGGATTTTTTAAATTTTAGTTTAAGTCATCTTATTAGTCCTCCTTGCTCTATCAAACCCTGATGATTTTAAATCTGTTGTGTGTAGTTATCAAGATCCACAAATACTACTTTTTAACAAAAGATGAAATAAAAAACCACCTCAGTAAGGGGCTGGAGAAATTGCCAAAATTTACTAAGTAACCTCAGAAAATTCTATGTTAGCTACCTTACTTAAGGAATAGGTTGTTCCAGTTAGGATAAATTGAATAGATTTTTTTTTTTTAATGATGGCAAGGTTTCACATTTATCAACGGTAGGAAAAAACAGGCTCTCTGGGGCCAAGTTTGGGCCAAGTAAAAGGAAAAGGGAAGGACAAAAATGTTTTAAATATGTCCTTAAAAAAATACACCCTACAGTGTAGAGTGGGCTACTATGAAAAGACACAATAGCTACATACATTGAATAGATTTTAAAAGACCATGACTGAAGTAAAATAAAACCAGTAGAAACAAGTTTCCTTTTCTTCATGATTTTCTTCCTTTGATAAGTCAGAAATCAGAATCTCACAAAAAACTTGTAATTTTATAAAGGGGCAAAAATGTCAGGGAATTAAGACTATTTCATAAAATGTTGAATAAATCTTATTTTACATATCCATACTTCTGTGCATTTAAGAGTTTATAAATTATAAGGGGCTCCAAAATTGAAATGAGTTCCTGTGGTTATGATATTTACTTTCCTCTGATTTCTGAAGCAGAGGATTTTTTCTTTTGTTGCTCTGCTCCCCATCTGTATAATAAGAGCAAATATCTGATAATGTAATCACAGAAAAGGTGGGCCGGGGTCCCTCCAACACTACCACCTAGTTCATCTTGGGCAACTCATTGTGCCCTAGTTTCCCTGTCTATAACATACAGGGCTGGTACTGGTGATTGTGAAGGTCCCTTCCACATCAAAAATACTATGATCTCTACCTGGCAATATGAAGAATTTTGAAGGCCCATTCTTTGAGCATGATTTGCTATCTATAATGTGGAAAAAGGCTGTGTAGTATTCCTTCTGGAGCAGACATTTTAAGTTTCATCAAATGAAAAAACATTTTCTTTAAATGTTTTTTCATTTGATGAAACTTAAGAAAGAAACTAAGTAAGATAAGTGGCCAAAGAGAAATTAAAATAAAAAAGATAGACAAGGACCATCAATGCAGCTCTATCTGTGACCCTTAATGTGTGTGATCTGTGCCAGACTTCCACAGGAACTTACAGCCTGAAGAACATGCTCATCTACACAGATGCTGAGAATGCACCTACACAGGCCAAGAATGGCACTAGGAGACAATCCAGATTATTTAAATAATGTGCTTGGAAGGAAACACACATTAAGTCAAGAAATCCTTGAGTATCTTGGTCTGAGTGTCAACACTGGATAAAAATTACAAAGCAACTGGTCTAGTTTTCCTTTATCTGTACTGTGGAGACTGATTGAAAGATTTCTACCCTCAGATGGCATGTTGTAAAATACTCAAGTGGCCTAAAAGAAATAAAACTTCAAAAACTGCACTGGCTTTGAAAACAGACTTGTACCTGGTTCTGGTTCTGCCTCTATGATATGTTGACTGAGTCATTTACCTATCTAAAATAAGTCTCAATATAAAATTGGGGCTAAAAACACCTGCCTGCCTTTTACACAACACTGAGTAATGGTCACACAAACAACATTCAGGAAAATTCTTTGCAATCTAGTTGTATGTAGGTTTCTGATTAAAAGTGCACAGGGACAGTGGCAGAATTCATTTCACGAAAGGCAACATGGCCACCTCCCCGTCCCTGCCACCAGTGAGACACAACAGTTTTCCCCACATGTGACAGGTTCACAAGGCTTCTCTTCCATGTTGAGTGCGTATTGACTTAGTGAGACGTAATTAGACCAGCAGGAACAATTTCCTTCAACTCCCTCTTTCTGGAAAGACACCTGTCAGCACAGAAACAGAAAGTCAAAGTTTCCACTTTACCAGTCAAGGTTTGTGACTAAAAATTTACAGAATTGGGCTTTCAGATAGGAACTAACTCCATATTTGAGACCTAAAACTAAATCCATTATTTTTGCATTTCTCGGTGACAGAATATCTGTAGAATTCAGTTTCTGAAGTTTAGACACAGTAAACACAAACACATACACACATATGTCCACATCCTACTTTACCCTCAGACTGTTTTTTTTTCTGAAGTTGGAGAGGAGAAAGACAGATATATAAAAATAAACTACAAAATAATCCTCACATAGCTGAAAAATAATGCTTGTAAAATATTTAATTGCCATTGTAAATCAGTATAATCATTTGAAAAGGAGTTCAGTAATATCAAATTCCATTCCCTTTAACTTAATAATTTTGAGAAATCTAAAAATGAAATATTGGAGGGATAGGGGTGTAGTACAGTGGCAAAGTGGTTGCCTAGCATGCTCTCGGCCCTGAATTCAATCCCCAGCACCTCTAAAATATCAAACATTAGAAAAATTCTAAATGACCAATAATAGGAGAAACGGCTGAGGAAATAATGGAAAGTCAACTCAATGGACTAACTCACCATCAAGTGAGAAGAAGCTTCCAGAGTCTATGCGACAACATGGAAAGCTATAAATTAATGAGACATTTGTAAAGTGTGGGCTTTTATACACCTTACACTCAGACCCTTGTAATAATATATGTTTAGGAATAATAACTGAAAAAAGAACACAGGCAAAAAGAATCTTACTGCATTAAAATACAAAACTGAATTTTCTTCCTTCAAAATGTTTGCAGTTAGAATATCATTTTTACAATAAGGAATATTTAGGAAGAAGTAAAGAGGTAGAACAACTTTTTGGCATTCATAGTGGAAGTAAAATATGAGATCACCGTCTCATTTTCAGATTGAATCCAATCTCTTCAGTGCCAGGCCCTGGCAGTTTATCTCACAACATGTCAACTATGCTCAGGGTCCTAGGGTAGAACACTGGTACTTAATCAGACAAACAGGAGCGAATGGCTTCCTAACCATTTAACCTAAATGATCTAAAAAAGGCCTGTAAAACTTCAACACATCAGTAAATATTTCTTGGAATCATAAAGTATCTTTTATCATCAAGTGACATGTAAACCACAAAAATAATTTTACCTTTCTGTATTGACTACTGAAAATACAGTACACGTAGAGAACTAACATAAATTAACAAGGCTATGTCTGGGGACAATGTTTTAGTCAATTAAATCACCTCTCTAATTTTTCACTTACATTTGTCTAATTCCACTCTTGAGAGTATTCAAAATGGCACAAACAAGTTAAAAAAAACTAAAAAGATTCAAATATTTTACTGACTTGTTTCCCGAAAATTTCTGTTCAAGTTTTGGAAAGGTAATACAGTACCTACATTTGGTAAAACAGCCCAAAGCGCAAAAAAGGAACCATGGGAAGGAATTCTCTCTACCATCCCATATTCCCCAGGCTAAGAAGTTTTTAATAAAATATTTTACCCCTAAAGTGTTTTTTTAAAATAGATTTAACCCAAAAACTGTTATGTTAGAAAAGGGATAACAAGAATTGAGTTTTAGGGATACAAGCTGCATAAGTTCTTCTTATAGAATATCCCTTGAGCACTTCTGAAAACAAAACATCTGGAATTTGTTTAGGATTCTCCTTGCCTATAAAAATAAATTATAAAAGTGACAATTATTTTTGCTTGGTTTGGTTTGGATTAGCTTGGGGTTTTGTGGGGAGTTTGTGTTTTTGTTTCTGTTTTATTTTTTGTGAGACAGAGTCTTGCTATGTAGTCCTGGCTGGGCTCAAATTCTAGATTCTCCTGCCTCAGCATCCCCAGTGCTGGGATTACAGGCATATGACACCATACCCAGCTTGATAATTATTATAATTACAAAAAATTATTCAGAAAAAAATATGCTCTAGAATACAACATTGTATTTGGATATTTTAGATCATTTACTCATTGCCATCATTGATATTCAGATACAAACTCAGGATTAAAAATTATCTAGGAGGGAATTGTGTTCGCAGCTGCCGCCGCGCCACCGCCACTCTCCAACGCCAAGGCCGCCTCCAGCTCGCCGAGCTCCAGCCGAGGGAGAAGGGGGGGGTGTGTCAGTAAGGAGGTCCCTGTACCATGGCTCGTACAAACCAGACTGCCTGCAAATCCACTGGTGGTAAAGCGCCCAGGAATCAACTGGCTACAAAAGCCGCTAGCAAGAGTGCGCCCTCTACTGGAGGGGTGAAGAAACCTCATCGTTACAGGCCTGGGACTGTGGCGCTCCGTGAAATTAGACGTTATCAGAAGTCTACTGAACTTCTGATCCGAAAACTCCCTTTCCAGCATCTGGCTCGAGAAATTGCTCAGGACTTCAAAACTGATCTGCGCTTCCAGAGTGCAGCTATTGGTGCTTTGCAGGAGGCAAGTGAGGCCTACCTGGTTGGCCTGTTTGAAGATAACAACCTGTGTGCCATCCATGCCAAACGTGTAACAATTATGCCAAAAGATATCCAGCTAGCACGCTGCATACGTGGAGAACGTGCTTAAGAGTCCATTATGGTGGGAAGCATTTCATTCTCAAAAAAGTTTTTTTCTCTTCTTCCTGTTATTGGTAGTTCTGAATGTTAGATTTTTTTTTTCCATGGGGTCAAAAGGTACCTAAATACATGATTGCGAGTGGAAAATAGGGGACTGAAATCAGGTATTGGCAGTTTTTCCATTTTCATTTGTGTGTGAATTTTTAGTATTAATGCGGGGATGTAAAGCATTAATGCAAGTCAAAATGTTTCAGTGAACAAGTTTCAGCAGTTCAACTTTATAACAATTATAAATAAACCTGTTAAATTTTTCTGGACAATGCCAGCATTTGGATATTTTTAAAACAAGTAAATTTCTTATTGACAGCAACTAAATGGTGTTTGTAGCATTTTTATCATACAGTAGATTCCATCTAGTCATTATACTTTTCTGAGTTGTCCTAAACATGCTAGTACATGTTTTTAATGTTATCTGTCTTTCTGTGCTGTTCCTGTAAGTTTGCTATTAAAATACATTAAACTGTAAAAAAAAAAAAAAATATCTAGGAGGGTTTGGACAGAAAATATATTTTTCTCACTCACAGAATTTATAATTAATGAGTAATTGTTGCATGCATGCCATTTTAGACAAAATCTACAAAGCTTCTGAGAGAAAAAGCCCTTTTTTCTCCTCAAAACTTTGAAATATAAGCATAAAATTTCACATCCACATATATCTTATAAAACAGCAATCTATTTTAGGAATAAGAATGCATTACAATGCACTTTATTATATGGAAATTATAACTCAATAAAAATAAGAATTCATTAAACAAAACCTAAGAATACTCGTCTTAAGTGAATGGAGCTGATAGCCTTTGGATGTCAGTGCAGAGAGCACAACTCTCAGCTCTGCAAAGTGCCTGAGAACTTCCAAGGTCAACATTTGCAAGCATCATGACCCTGAGAGAACACCTATCAGAGACAACTTTGCACATCTGAAACAGTTTATTTGGTGAAACCATGTTTATTTCTCACAGTTAAAATTGCATTCATGGCCCTCTTTAGCCTTAACAATTATGTTTTGTTGGTGCCAACTGAATGCTATAAAACAGTAATATTTTCTAGCTCTCCTTATATACATTTCAACAAAGCAATCTTTTCCTTTCCATGTTTTCACTCATTTTCCATACAGCTGTACAGAATGTTATACTCATTAAGGGAGAAAAAGCCACACAAACAAAAGTAGATTCTCAGCTGGGGATATGTGCAGGGGAAGGGTGTCTGCAACAGCCAAACTATACAGAAGTACATGAAATTCTTCCAGCTCCTGGACCTTCCTTGATTTCCCAAAATTCTCCACCACACACACACACACACACACACACACACACACACACACACACACAGCAAAGCGCGAGGGTCGCAAGGCCTGGGTGGGACTCCAGGACACAGTTCTTACCCAGAGTTTCTGCACAGGCAACCACTTGGCAGCACTTATTGTGGGGGCCCTAGTGGCCGCCCAGAGCACCTCCTTGTGTGGCTGCAGCTGCCTTCAAAATCTAAACCCCACTGCATTTTTGCCATGTTCAGCACTTGGAGTTTGACCCATTCTCCCCCCAGGAGAGCCTTCTTGCTCCTAGAACAACCTCCCTGGCTCCTGAGGGCCTGTAAGTAGATGTACAGGGAAACCACCTGCCTAAAGAGGCCTTGGAGGAGCTTCAGGTGGGCAGAATTGCACCCAGGCCCAGCCAGCAGTCAGCCACAGAGGTCTTGTGCAATGTGCACCCGGAAGAACAAAGCTAAGGCCCGGCAGCAGCCAAGCTAGCAGACATTCAAGATACACATCTTTACTACAAAGCAATGTCCTCTGGCCACTTCATAGTGCAGCTCTCACTACACCTGCTGCTCTGCTGCTTAAGTGACCTGAGCTGGTCTCTGAGAGTCAGTCATTTTGGATGAGATGACTAGAAGAAACAGCAAAAACTGTGAAGCTTTACCCAAAGCAACTGGAGATACTGACAGAGAGAGCTCTGGTGGATTTTATGGGACATGTATTGTTATATGTCATCCAGGACTCAAAGCTCTAAGCTGTGAACACTGGCAACTCTTGCAGTCCTATTGGGCCAAGCATAATTAGTATACTGAGGAACATGGTCATGCCAATGCACACATGTGCCAAGCAACCCAAAAGAACAAAGAAAGACCCTCAAGTTCCAATAGTGCTCAGCTTGGCTTTCTCATTAATTTCTCAAGCTATTTAGGAAATAGCTTGCCTAAAATGGAAGGATCAGTTCTAAGACAGAAACATAAATCTTCCACCTCAAATCAGCCTATCCAGTCATAGGCCTTCACATGCTGCACTGGAGTACCCCCTGCTGGCCACTGTGAAGGAACGACACCAAGCTCTTTGAGGGTCTCTAAGTAAAGCCTGGGAGAGAGACCTGGTATCTAAAACATCAGTGTTTGACTGCATCGCGCCCACCTCGACATATGTATCACCTTCTTAGGTATATTTGGCATCTCCTACACACACACTTTCCAATTTCTATTTTAATAACATTGTTCAGGTTCTTTAGAGGACACAGGAAAATAAGCTAACTATAAACCTATTAGCAAAGACAACTACTTTTATCATTTAATACGCATCATGTTTATGTAGTCAAGATTATGCTGTGTGGGGTCACTGTCAATCTACATCCAGTATCATCTCCTGTCCCTGGCTCCATTGGCAACTGGCTTCTGGCTAGATTTGGCCAGTGGGAGCCACTGGAAAGAGACTGGAGAATGGAAAGAAGGGATATGACAGGATATGTGTCTCTCTGTCTGCCTTGAGGAGAAATTTTCCAGCAGTGGCTACACCTGCTCCATGACTCTAGCTCCCTCCAAGTGCCCAGTCTCTGGGTTTTGGTACCACCTTCTTCAGCCCTGGGGAGAAAGAGGAGAGCTTCCTGCTATTGCTCATCTCTGGGTCATTTCAGCCTAACAATGGGTTCTCAGTTCTTCATCACCTGTGAAGCAGTTTCCATAATAAATTCCCTTTGTTTGAAAGGCTAAATGGTTTATTTTCCTGACTGGATCATGACTAATCTCTGTCATATGTGTAATTTTGATTAATTTATTACTTAATAATTTATTACTCAGTATTATTCCATACAGATTTTCCTATATCTTTAGTTGTTTACAAATTTTGGTTTTGATTTTGGTTTTGAGATAGGATCTCACTTGCATTCTAGGCTGGCTTTGAACTATGTAGCCCAGGCTGGCCTCAAACTCATGGCGCTCTTCCCACTTCAGCCTCCTGAGCAGTGGGATACAAATTCTTCTTAATGGCTACCCATTTGGTAACATCACTCCGTACCACTTAAGTTTCCAATGTTTGCTAAAATGTAACATTAGTATGACTATCTTGTGCATATTTTTCTATCCAAACTTCTAAGTATTTGCACAGACTGGCTTCCCAGAAGTAACTTAAAAGGAGTGATTCATTTTAAGATTCTTGGTATGTATTGCCTAAAAAATTTCCAGTACGAAAGGTTAAACCAGTTTACAATCCCACTAACAGTATACGAAAGCTGGTCTCACCATGCCCTCTGCATCTCTGATTACATTAATTTATGTTATAAACAGAGTTTAAAAAAAAAGGCATCCACTGCTGCTGTTTGTTTAGGTGTGCTTTGTTTTTATTTTAAGTGCAGTAGAACATTTTTCAAGTGTTTATTATCCAGATGCACTTCCCCTTTGGTAAACTACCTTGCTTTTTACTACATAATCCTTAATGATTCTCTTAATGGCTGAGATATCCATCAGGATTCTTAGATGCATCACAACAACTAAAGCTGGCTCCAGCTAAATTAAGCAGGAGAGATTTATTCAAAGGATATCATGCAACCCCAAAATGAATGAGGAGGCTGGAAAACTGGGTTCAGAAGTTGGGCAGAATCAACAGAACACAGAAAGCTTGAAATATGGCCAACAGCCCAACCTAAAAGTCTGAATAAAATACCACTATTGATGCTGCCACCCTGAACTCTGTCCCTGGCATTGCTGCCACCCTCCACTGAGTTCTGGATGCCACCAGCTGAATTAATTCTAAGCTCTTCTTGCATCTCTGTCATTCCCTGTGATAACTTGCAAAATTAGTTCCTTCCCTCATCAAGATGTGGGTTCTATTTCTCTACTTCCTTAAAGCTAGACTGGTATTCTAACTTGTGACCAATACTTACTTGTGAGTAAGTAGGAGTGACATTGTACAATGCCTGAGAGTTTGCTTCCTGCTTCCACAAGAACACTCATATTGTAGTTTGGGTAAGTGCTCCCCAAAGATCCACACACAGCTGGGCATGGTAGCACACACCTGTAATCCCAGCACTTGGAGGGGGAGCCAGGAGGATTGCTGTGAATTTGAGGCCAACCTGAGATACACAGCGAGACCCTATTTCAAAAACACCAAGAAAAAGAAAAAAGAAAAACCCAAAGAACCACATATTAAAAGACTTGATCACCAGCCTGTGGCGCTATTGAGAGGTGGTGAAAGGTGGAGCCTAGTGGGAGATAGGCAAGTCAATGAGGCTGTGCCCTTAGGGGATATTGAGACCCCAGTCCCTTCTCCCCCACCCCCACTTCCTGGCCACCATGAGGTGGCCAGCTTCATCTGCCATGTGCTCCCACATGTGCCTGTGTACAGCCTTGCCACAAGGCCAAACCAATAGGACTGTGCAACAATAGACTAAAACCTCTGAAATCTTGAGCCGAAATAAAATCTTTTTCTACATTGCTAATCTCAGGTATTCTGCCACAGTGACAGAAAAGCTAAGGCAACTCCCTCTTAGAATCCAGCTGCCCACCATGCTTGAGGAAACCCAACATGGCCTGTGGAGACACCCCTCACACATTCCAGCCACAGTCAGAGTTGCTCCAGAAAAAGCCATATCCAACATCTTTCCACCACCAGCATTGCCTGTCAGCCATGAAAGCTCCTCAAAGGTCTCCATACCCACCTCATCCCCACTCACCTTCATCTCTGCCCATGCTGTTCCCCCTTCACAGGATGCGTCCTTCTACCTCACTCTTCCCCCAACCACCATGGCCTGCCTGCCTGGTGCAACTATAGTTAAAAAAAGAAAAAGAGGAAATCAATGCTATGGCAAAATATATACATATTTTGTAAACAAAAGAAAGGAAGGAACAGAGGAACAAGACAATGAAGAAAAAAAGCCATACAAAAGCTTGCATATGAATGTCCCCAACAGCATGATTCATAATAGCCAAAAGCCAGAAACAATCCATTGATTAGGAAAATATGATATATCCACACAATGAAATGTTATTCAGCAGTTAAAAAACAAGTGCTGATGATATGTGACGTAACATGGATGAACCTTAAAAATGTAATGCTAAATTAAAGAAGCAAAATACAAAAGAGTATCTATTATTTCATTCCATCTTATCAATGACCAGAGAGGCAAATCTATACAGACAGAACATGAATTCATGGGTACCTAAGGCTTGGGGTCAAGGCAAAAGACATTGGAGAAAAATAAGGAGCAACTGTCATGAACATAGTCTTTCTTTTTTAATTTTTTAAAGTTTTATTAGTCCATGTATGCAGCACATAATGATTACATTCATCATGAGGAACTGGTACATATACATAACATATCTTAATTCTTTTTACTTCCCTTCATAGGGTCTTTCTTTAGGGTAATGAAAATGTTCTAAAATTGACCATGGTGATGGGTACCTAACTTTTGAATATACTAAAAACCACTGAATTGTACACTTTAAATAAATGTGAATTATATCTCAATCAAACTGTAAAAAAATTTGAATTTGTTTTCAAAAACAGAGATTCAGCAAGATGAAGCCTTTCTAGGTTTTCCTTGATTTCTCCACACAGAAAATACACACACACCTCAAGTAGATTCAGACCACGTTTCACAAAGACATGTAAAATTATTTTAACAGTTACTCTTTCAGCAAATTTCGGAACAAAGTGGAAAAGACATTTTAATAAAACCCTCATATATTAACAAAAGTTGAGAGCACTAAACTTCCGTGTTCCTATGACTCAGGTCATGGTTTCCCCTTCCACTGTCCCCACCCATTATTTGCAGCAAGTCATTTTGTGCATTCCCATACTCTTAATCCAAGGTCCAAGGAATTTAATTTCTCAGTCTTCTAGTAATTTAACGTGTCTTACATGGTTTATGTGCCAATAACTACTCTAAGCTGTTGGCATGAATTAGCTCATTTAATCCTCAAACAACCCTAAAAGGTAATATCCTGATGCCCACTTTACAACAGACAAATCAAGGCTTCAAGATCAAAATAACTGGCTCAAAAGCTAGTCACTGGAAGAATGGGATTTCAAACTTAGGTTTCATCATACTACCTCTTTTAGAAAAAAAAAAATAGTATCTCTCAACTAAAATACTTAGAAGCAGAAAGAATGGTGTCCCCTTTCCTGGAGTCAAGGTCACTTACAAGATCAAGGAGATCAGCTACTTGAAGAACAGATTAAAAATCTCAGTTCAAAGTGGGGTCACTGAGTGGATCCCTAACCCTACGCCCCCAGAGGTAGCTCTCCATCTGACTCAACTCTCTTGTCGCTCTTAGAAATGTATTAAGACCACAGAAGAACTCCAGGCTTGCTCCAAGATACCAGAAGGGGCTTGAATAGCCACTACAAAGGCAAGGCCAGCGTTCCCCTGGAATTCTGGACCCAGTTCTCTACATGTGTGCCTATTTGTCTCTTGGCATGTAGCCAGTCCAAAATGAGATGGGCCATATTTTGTTTGTTTTTTTTTTGTACTGGGGATCACTCGGGTCCTTGCGCTTGCAATTCAGGCAGCGGAACCACTGAGCTACATCCCTGGCCAGAGATGGGCCATATTTTGAAGATGCAGTAAAAAGAATATGAAATACTGGGGCCAGGGATGTAGCTCAGTGGCACCAGCCCTGCCTGGCAAATGCAAGGTCCTGAATTCGATCCCCAATACCAAAAAAAAAAGAATGTGAAATACTGATTAGTGTTAAAATAGTATTGTGAACACTTGGGATCAAATATTTTCTTGAAATCAATTTCACCTGTTTCCTTTCAGTGTGGTGATCAGACATTTAAATGTATGTATGTGGCTCACAGTTCTACAGGATGGTGCTTTTCTTGACCTTCTGGGCGGCGCCGGGCACCAGGTCCCAGTGGGTTCTCGCTTTGTGAAGGCTCCTCAGAGGTTTGTGAAGTAACACACAGAGGCATCCTCAGCACAGAGGACTGAGGGCCAAGTGCAGGTGAACTCAAGACACTGATGCTCTGGAAGCTTCAAGATTCATCACTGTCTGCAACCTGGCCTCCTCCTCCACTAAGGCCAGCTTCTCAAGTACAAAGAACACACTCTCCTCTTTGAAACTCGGGCGGTGCCCTTGAACTTGGACATTCCCTTCAGGATGCAGCTCTGTCAGCAGGGGGCACATTCAGGGATCTTACTGCCACTGGGTTAAGCCTGCAGTCAGATGGCCCCACCCGGTTCCCTGAGCCAGCTGTTTCCTCTCCCACCTGGCTGCTGTACTGACCAGAGGTTCTCAGAGATCCAGGGTAACAGACGGGGGTTTTGCCACTGGATTGATCTTGTTCGTCAGTGTGCATCACTCATTTTCACAGAACACAGGACTCGCCTTCCTAAGGAAGACCTTTCCTTCCCTCTGGACTCTGCCTCCACCCATGTTAACCATGACACTTTCATCCCCCTCGCCACCACCAGATGTTTATCTGCTGGGCCCACCTGGGTATGTCTAAGTGCCAGGCTATATTGGAGTGTTTTGCTGCCCTGCAATACAACCCAGTTACTAAATAAGCAAAGGCACTGAACCTTTATCAAAACAACATCTGATTACTGGGTTAGCAAGGAGTCAGTGTGACAGCAAGTGAGCAATGAGGCTTTTGAGAAGGGCACAAGAGACTGAGGGCTGGAGTCACATCACAGGGTGTCTGGGATCCAACCTGCCCACTACAGTGCCCAGTACACAGCAAGTGCACACCACCAGTTCATCTAAGGTGTGGAAGACTTGATTAGCGGATGCTCAGGCCCTCTTGATCTTGAGAAAGAGAAATGCTCTCCTGAGCTGCCCTGGCTCCAGCAGTCAGGTCTTGGTGCATCTATACCCTCAGCAAGGCCACGGTGTTCTCCTGTTGGGCATAAAAGATTTCACAAGGGCTCATCACACAAGGATGTTCTGTGATCATAATGAAGGCAAAAACAAGACCCCTCCTTGATTATGTGAACACAGACCAAACAGAATGTCGGGCCCAAGTCACAAGTAGGAGCAGACATCCCCCGTCCCACATGAATGACTGACTGCCACTTCCTTACTGATGCCAGCTTTACCACACTTCATTCTTCTTACTTTGTAGGTGAGAATCATTAAGATGCCCCTTGTAGATTACCCCTGCTTGCTGACAGCATTCAGTCCTAAGCCAAGCCCAAGTTCTTGAGCCCCAAAGTCCAAACATTCTGTCCTACCAAACCCAGATAAGATTCCCCACAGCAAGTGATTTCCTTCATTCAGCAGACTGATGACCCCAGCCTTGTGTTTCTGAATGGCTTCTGGCTAACGGAAATGAAGCACCTTTAGCCATAAAGACGCCCCCACACAGCAATACCTGTGGTTGTCACTGTGCCTATGTCACAATGAGAATGCGGGGAGGGGTGGGGTGCCAAGCACTGGAAGGACAAGCCAGGGTGGTGGGGGGATCCATGGCTGTCAAGCTTCCAGGGTGTCAGATACAGATGATTTCTACAAAGGGGACTTCCCCTTGGCCCACCTTTGGATGTATGTAATGTTCCTTTCTCCACTAAAGAAAGCTATCAGAATATTATAAGATTAACCATGTGCTTATACACACACATTTAAAATAAACTATTCATTAAGTACTGAGAAAGAGAAATGTTCTCCCAACAGCCAAGAGCTGCCATTACTCATGACTCAAGTTACAACTAATGGCCACAATCAAGAACCATAAACTAATCAAAGCCCTACAAATATGTCAAAGTAGGAGCAAGCCCTGGAACTGAAGTCTGTCTTGCCTTCCGAGGTGTGACCTGAACAGAGTATTCAAACTGAGCCTCAGTGTCTAACTGCAAACTAACACACATCAGACCATAGCTGTGGGACTGCTTGTCTGACAGTGACACAAACCTGTAATCCCACCACTCAGGAGACTGAGGCAGGAGGAACACAAGTTCAAGTCCAGTCTGGGCAACTTAGTGAGATCCTGTCTCAAAATAAAATTTTAAAAGAAGGGTGGTGGTGGATACTGGGGATGTAACTCACTGGCAGAGCACTTGCTTGGCATGTATGAGGGCCTGGGTTCAATTACCAGTAGTGAGAAGAAAAACATAGAGAGAGCAAAGTCCCAGGATAATGACTGGTATGAAGGCCATGCCAAAGTGACAAATCCTACCTTTCCCCTCCTCATTGCTTTCTGATAATAGGGTAGAACCACTGAAACTGTATGTTTTAAAATAGCATGTTTAAGCAAAGCCCTTTTTCTTCAAACTTAAAAAATGACTTCAGAAGCAGCTCGTCTTTGAAACTTGCCTGTCCACTGGCACTTTCCCATACACAGTGTGGCATCCCTGGCCCTTCCATCTAACCTGAGAACCTTCCAAGGAACCATAAACCCCTGACCTGAAGACCAGGGATCCCAGGCTGGTGTAGTGTCTGTGACCAGTGACTGAGGCTATGCAAGCCCATTTCTCCACCATAAACTGGTGTATGATTTAACTTTAGTGAAAATATGGTGACAAGAGCCAAAGTCAGTGGTGAAGGACGCAGTCGCCAGTCACTTGTTAACCACCATCCCACTCACAGTCTCCTTCCCCACCATCTGTGTCCCCATCCTGTCACCCGGCAGGCTCACTCACCAGGCCAGAAGCCCCAGGGACAGAGGAGCCTCCTGCCTGCCTCTCCCCAGCCCCACCAGAGATGCCACATGGTGGGAGCTCAGACAAAGGATGACAAATGAAGTGTCAAAACTTTGAGCTCTAGTTAAAACCAAATGAAACACATTTCATTCCAATCCAAGTGATTTTCTTCCTCTGATGCCTCAGAGATGGGAGCAGCCTGTCTGGGATACAAACCTTTCCCCATCACCACACTTGCAGCCTATCCTGCACCCCTCAGATGAATGGCATGTACTGGGAAACTTTCTTTCACCAAATTTATTGGCAGTAGGGTCATGTTTAATAATTTTATTGAGAAATCTTTAATCAAGATTTACCACCAGCAACATGTGCCTAAGGCAAAGCAGGTGTTTTGATTTCTTCACAAGAAGAAAAGCCTTACAATAACATTCAAAAGACCTACAGTTTGCTCACAGGTGCGCACGCCTGTGAAACCCACAAAACATTTATTTACATGTGATGTGGAGCGTGCAGGTGTTTTTCAGAAACCAAATTTAACCTTGTTTATCTTTATCCCTGAGTTAAATCCATGCCACAAAAACTGGATTATTTCGAAAATTTCTTCTGCTGGAGTTTCTCAGGTAAGATCTTGTGCCCATTTTTGTGTAAAAATTGCCTATCATTCAAACTGAAAGTCTTAAGGAAAAATAAAGCACTACTAATATACTTTCCCAATGTGTGACACAACTACTGGGGACATTAAGAGCGAGGAAAAATGA
Organism: Heterocephalus glaber; assembly: GCF_000247695.1. The sequence goes on from NW_004624749.1 coordinate 15,782,817, forward strand.
AGAATCCACCAAGGAGAAGCCTCTTCAGTGCCCAATCCTGACTTTCATTCTGCGATTTAATTTAGCAGAATTTTGATGCCAATAAGTTTGATAGTTCTTGAGTTCAAATTTCAAAACAGGGTAAGCTAAGGAAATGAGTTTTCAAATACTGTGCACAACTAGCATAGTCACACCTACAAAGCTGTTTCTGGACAGTTCACTGCCTACCAGGCTAAAAGGAAACGTCAGGATCCCTATTTTACTGGATAGCAGCTTTCACAACTAAAGAAGTTTTAATTAATATAAAACCCAGGAACAATTATTTTTTTCAGCTATGTCACCCTCACACTGAAGTCAAACTCTCCCAGAAAAAGGCCATTCACCAGTACCTAGTCTATGGCACGAGATTTCTTGACTAAATTCCACCCCATATATGAGGTAAACTGCATGGGCCAGATTCCCATTTCATTCAAATTCTTCAGTAAAGACAGAGTCAAATGGCACCACAATGTTTTATTTCAACCTTCAAACATCATAAATAGGTGAAAACTTTTGACACTGAACCATGCAATACTAAAGGAACAACAACAACAAAAATCAACAAAAAGAAAATCATTTTTTAAAAAAACAAATACTTCACATTTCACAGCAGTGCTCTGGCAGTACTGCCAAGTATTTCTGGCTAATTGCTTCCAAAGACAGGGATCAGAACAAAACCTTTAATAGGAACAAAATTACCAAGTTTTCCCCCTGCTAGTTCACATTCCAAGTCACTACATATCATGCTGCTCTTCTCAGACTTTTGTAAACTTTATCTTAAAATGGAAGTAGGAATTGTGCGTGATCACAAGGAAAGCTACCTAAAAACAGAACAGAGAGTGGCAGAGAAGTAAACAAGGTTTCCTGTAAGGCATCAGAACGTCACTGCTGGCTGGGCCCTTCATTTCACCAACTTAAAGAAAAGTTTTGATTTTTATTTCCCAGCAAACTCACTATTCAAAAGCTTAACCAGTAGGCTCAAGTCAAAAGTGTCAAAGACAGTCCCATCCCATCCCTCCTCTCCATTTTTTTTTTTTGGTAAATATTTTATATAAAACATGAAATCAAGTTCTACTTTATAAAAAAACTGAGTATGTTTAATAGTAAAAATATAAATATATATATATATATATATATGTTTAAATCTCTCTTTTTAAAAAGACATACAATAACAATATTTGAGAAGACTGGATTTTATCCACTGCCCCCTCCTCATGGCCAGCTGTCCACCCTGGCATGGACATATTAAGGCGAAGGCTCTGGGAGGCACCGTGTCCACCCAGGTGTGGCTGGAGACTCAAAGTGAGCATTCTGCTCCTTGCAGGATCAACCGAGGCCTCTCTCTTATGTCCACCGAGCCGTCCTGCATCCCAAAGTAGACTCTCTCAGCCATGTTGATGAACAGGCCTGTGTCCACCACACCTGCGAGGCAGAAGATAGAGAGAGCATGAAGTTTCAGCTTTTCAGGGCAGGAGGATCAAGGGCCATGAGCTCACTGGAAGCAAACAGAGTAAGTAGCTGTGGTCAAATGACAAATCTAAAGGCTTGCACTCCCACAGAGCAACTGACACATTCTGATCGTTTTTACTTCTTCCTGTGGCCTCTTTTTCCCATCCCACTGTGGCCTTCTTTCTGTCCCCAAACATGCCAAGCTTTTCCCACTTCAGCACCTTTGTTCACACTGTTCCCTTTGCCTGAATGGTCATCTTCAAGCACTTCTAGGGGTTGCTTTTCACTATCCTTTGATATATCAGATCCCAAGTCCTCCTCTAGACAGACACTCCACTACTACTATAAGCAGGCCCTACTCCCAATTATTGTCAATCACATGACCAGACCTGAAAGACTCCCTCAGAATGGAAGGAGATATTTGCACAGCATACACCTGACAAAAAAAAACACCCACCTCAAAATATATTTAAAAATCCTCAAGTCACTAAGAAAAAGACAATCCAATAGAGAAAAGAGCAAAAGACAAAGCAAGTACTTCAAAACAACAGCCATCCAAAAATTCATTAGTCAAAAAGAACACAGCGCTATACACTCAACCAAAATGAGCATAGTGACAGCTGGCTAGGATGTAAAGGCAGTGTCATACATTGATGGGGGTAGGTAAACTGCAAAACTACTTTGGAAAACGTTTGCTAGTACAACTTCTAAAGCTTAACTCATGACGTATGATCAAAATATACAATTAACTTATTACAGTAAAAGACACACTGCTATAATCTCCCTAATAACCCCTCTCACTTCAAACGCACTTATCCCATTGTCCTTGCCACCTTCTGAAGCAAGTCTGGAAGTCCTCTTTCATGAGTGTCTTTACAAGGTGTGACCAAAAACACGTATACAGTGAATGCTGGTACCATCCAATAAAAAGGCAGCTCACTGAATTCAATCCCTGGTACCAAAAAAAAGGCAGCTCATAAAAATATTATGGTGTGTTCTCATCCACCTTATTCACCTGATCTGGTACCATGCAACTTCTGGATCTTCCCCAAAGTCAAAAAGGCCATGAAAAGTAAATGCTTTGAATTCAATCAGGACATGGAGACAGGCACAACAGTATAACTAAAGACACTCGCAAAAGAGGACTTCAGAACTGCTTCAGAAAGTAGCAAGAATGATAGGATAAGTGTTTTTGAAGCAGGAGGTATTTTGAGGGAGATTATGTCAATGTCTTTTACTGTAATAAATCTTTTAAACATTCACTATTTTTCGATCATGTCTTATATTCATATCTAAACACCAGTTCTACTCCTCGACATGCAATTGTTAGGCACAAATATGGTCATTAAAAGACAAGCATAAGATATTCATAACAGAACTTTCCCTTTTTTTTTTGAGACAGGGTCTCGCTATATATAGTTCAGGCTGTCCTTGAACTCACCATGCAGCCCAGGCTGGTCTCAAGCTTGCAGTGATCCTCCTACCTCAGCCTCCCAAGTGCTAGGATTACAGGCATGCGCCACCATGCCCAGCAGCAGCACTTTTCCTAATAGCTAAATACTGAAAATACCCAAATGTTCATCAAGTGTAGGATGGATATATAAACTTTTTTTGCATACACACAATGAAATACCATTCAGCAATGAGAATGAACTACAATTACCTTTGGTCTTTCTCAAAAAAGTTTATATAGATGCACACACACACACAGACACATTACAATGAGACACCACTGATCAGCTACCAGTAAAAAGGTTTCATGAATCTTGTGTGTAGGAAAGCAGGGACTAGAATCTATTGTTGGCAGTAGGGTAAATTGGTATAGGGCTGAGGATGTAGCTCAGTGCAAGGGCCCTAGGTTCACTCCTTAGTTCCACAAAAAAACGAAAGAAAACAAAAAGAGATGGGAACAGAGCATATACACAGTGTGATATCATCTGGATAAAAACGGGTCAGCAAGGGAGTTTGAACTTGGGTGTTTATAGAAGCTCATCTCAAAAAAAGATTACTTGATAACAACAATGCTGCCAGACAACAATGCTTACCAGATGAGGTAACTAACTGCCTAGGAGAAAGGGATAGGAAAGATGGTCTTGCCGTCCTTTAAAAACTCTGAAAGACAGGCCTCAATAAACATATAAAGAGGGGCAGTGAGTCACTCAAACATGGAGGTCTGGACACCAAACCTAGCCCAACTGGAGCCTCCCACAGACAAGCACTATGGCACTGAGACCCCCCAGTCTTTGGGAGAGTCACACTGCTTCCAAAAGGCTTCACGGAAAGAGCAGGTGAGTGGGAAGAAATCTAAGGAGTGATCCTGGAGCAACTTGCCCGAAGTTAATGAGCTGCAGGGAGTGACTGATCCTCTGATCCAAGATTAAGTAAGCAGGGCAGTGGATAGGTGGGAGAAAGAACCATTTGAGGATGTTCCCTGGGCATCCTCATGTGTGCAAATATACCCAGGACAGGGATAGTTGGGGTAATAGGGAAACCTGCCCTGCACCTCTTCTGATACTGGTCCAGCAGCACATCTAACAGGCACAACTGGGAGGAGAAAAGGAAAGAGGAGACAACAAACTACTCTAATGGGGCTTGTAAATAAGATATTATTTGGTTTAATAGCCAGCCTCCTCTTTTCATTTTCTTTACTCTAAGTTCCAAAAAAAAAGAAACTCTGAACTCTCCCATGTAGCTTCTACAAACTTAGGTGGAGAGCAACAGTGGGGAAGGTTTTCTCCCGGTCTCAACAAGTCAAGAAAGGCCTGAGCGGGAGCAAGAGAGCCCCCTAGTGGGCACTGCGTTACAGAGGAAGTCACAGTGAACCATTTCCTGGCGGGTCCCCTGGGTCTGTCTGGTTACCTTCGGGGGCAAGTTCTCAGGTTTTACTGACAGCGACCTCTACACCATGCTGCTGCTTGCCTTCCCGGCTCTTTAGTTCTTCCCTTAAGAAGATAACAATAAAGATCATTCTACTCATATTTTTGACTTAAAAAATCCATTAATGAAGGGCAACAGAAGACTAAAACAGACTAAAGTGGAATTAGAAGAACTGAAATTGGACGCTTCTAGGAAGCCACAGGAGGATTTCCAGTTCAATCCTAGCAATATAGCAAGACCTTATCTAAAAAAACCCAAAAAACAGTTGGTGATATAGCTCAGTGCCAAAGCCCTAGGTTCAATCCCTATACCCTCTGCACACAGAAAAGAATTAGTTTCTTTACTACACAGCACTTATTCACACCATTTTTGTTCTCAAGTAGCACAGTTAACTTAAAATCTGCTATATTTAATTAATGGTGATGATAGTGTCCTTTCTCCCTGGGGATTTATGTACTCAACAAACATTTCTCTTTGTGCTGGGCACTGTTCTATCTAATTCAATCCCCCAACATCCCTATGAGGTAGTGAGTAGCACTAGCTCCTTCTACAGATGAAGAAACCAAGGTACAGCTGTGAGCTACCTGCTCTAAATCCACAATGCTAGAGCATGACTGAGTTATGAGCCTCACCCGGGCAGTCTACAAAATAAATTCTTAACCACTGCACTCAGCTAACTGAAATTTTATCTGCCTTATTAGCTGTTCAATGACACAGAATAGTCCCAGTTAGATTCTGCTTCTCAATATCATCAGATTGGTACCTCTTAAATCTGCCTCCTCTTTTTAATCTCATACAAGCCCTCAATGCTTCCTCTGGCCTAAACTAGAACTCTGGCCTCATAACTCATCTATCTCTACACCACCCACTAGCCTTCACCAAGGGCCCTGCTCTGTATCTATACCATACTGGCACAAGCTACATGTTCATGTCCACAGCCTCTCCGCAGCAAGTGAGGATCAAAGTTCAGGGTCTAGAGTCACACAACCTATGGCTCCCATCTTAGTGTACAGCCTGGGGCAAACCACTGAACTCTTCTTGGCTCACAGCCTCCTCTATAACTAGCTCAACTAGCTCATCTACATGGGACTCAGATGAGCCTTTCTAAACACTTAGCTCAGTGTTTAGACTATACCCAGACGATAATGCTATGCTAAGGTCCCCGTCAAGAACCACCTCCAGGGGCTGGGGACTTAGCTCAGTGGCGCTGTGCCTGCTTTGCACATGCAAGGCTGAGTTCAATCCCCAGTTCCAGTAAAAAAAAAAAAAAAAAAAAGGAACCAACTCTATCCCACAGAACTTTGTCACACTTTCCAAAAGAGCAACCTGTGTACTCTACACACCTGGTGTTCCTTCCTCTCAAATAGCACCCTCTACCTTATTAGCAAGCCTGGTTTCCACACTGCCACACAGCTTTCCCAGGTGTATATCAGCTCTCCCTGAGGACAGACTCCATGCTCTATAGCTCAGAGCATACCCCAAAACGTGTCACGGCATCTTGCTTGTGGTGTATAGCCAACGGATGTGGGTCAACTGAGTCATTTCCCCCTCTGCTTACAAGAGGCCCACAAAGATCAAGAGGCTGCAGTCAACTTCTGGAAGGACAAGTCCTTCCCAGAGATGAACTTCCCTTCAAAGCAAGTTCCCTCTGACTCTCATCAGTTCCAGGGCTGCCCCATCTCAAATAGGCTGTAAAGACACACACCAAAACTGCTACGTAAGCAACATTTATTTTTTTCCTGGGGAAAAAAGCAAAGGAGGTCAAGTTAAAATCCCAATCATGGTATAAAGTTCTTCTTTCCTACCAAGTCTTACAGAGCCAACATCCACTGTGCCTTCTGTGGCCAGAAGGAGGGGAATTATGAGAGCACTGAAGTTACCTGGGATCATTTTGATAGCTGTGTTCACTTCATTCCATTTGTGCACCCGGTCAAACTTCCAGTCCAGGACAAAATTCCCGTTATCTGTCACCACAGGACCCTAGAAGGTAATTTTCCACACTGACCAGGAATGGAGACACAGGTGAGCAGAGAAAGACAGGAAAGTGAAGCCAGATTAGCAGGCTCCAGTGAGTGCTCCCACTCTGCGCTTCCTAGAAGGTAATGGTGTGAAGCAGTAATAAGCAGGAGCTTTAGTCACAAAGACTTGGATTTGAGTATTAATGCCACATAGGTATGGAATTCAGAGGAACTATCACCTTCTGTGAGCCTCACATTTCACAACTGTAAAAGGTGGACAATTATACATATGTCACAAGACAGCTTACATGTAAATGGTGTGCACAAGCATTCACCACAGTGAGGGCCCATAGTGAGGGCTCAACAAGTCTGAGCTACTATTACAGGGAGAAACTACAACAGAACCAATTACCAACATGCCACAATGTTCTCAAAACCTCACGTTAAGTACCATCAATACTATAAAATAGGACAACGCTACTTCAGCTATCACAACTTCACACTGATCAGGAAGTTTCATCAAAAAGACAGGGAATGTGGACTCAAAAAGGATGAGATGCAAGTAAAAGGGAGACTATCATTGGGCAAGAGAAAGGGAACATGTGGAAGGGCAGTGTAAGCAGGGATGGGGGGATGGATATGATCAGAATTTATTACTTGCATATAGAAATATACCACATTAAAACCCAACATAGAATAAAATTAATAGGTACTAATAAAAAATATATTTTATAAAAAGACAGGGTGCAGACACAGAGTCAAAGACCACACAGGCAGCAGAGTCACAAATGTTGACAGAACACTAAGGTCACAGGCTAGGCTCTGAGGCTCCCCTGCAGACAGGAGGAAGAGGGGCAGGAGCTCATAGGAACTCACTTTAGGTGAGGGCTGGGGCTCCTGCCTGGGTGAACCTCTGCTTGAGAGAGAAGCTCCACAACCTCCTCCTGGCCTCCAGCTACACAGGGAGCCTCACGGCATCAGTCATAGCCTGTACAACCACTAGGATTAGGACTACGGTGTTTTAAAAGTCAACACAGGGAAGAAAGCTAGTCAAAATAAAAATATCAGGGTATAGTTATACAAACCATTTCTTTTCTCTAGCCTCCAAACTTTTTACATAGTTACACACAGAACTATAGTTTTGTTTTATATTATTACCACTGCTTATTTAAATATATATATGTTCTTTGCAACCCACTTTAGAAGCTGAAGAGAAACACCTGGACTGAAGGGTCTTGGGTGTATTCCTGAGGAGGTATTCATGTAATCCCAAGAAAAGTCTACCTCTAAAGGCCAGGTTTAGCAGCTGTTCTTCAGGTGCTCCAGGCCTTAAACACATAGGTCAGGTCACTTGAGAAAAGTCTGATCCCAAGGGACAGGAGAAACAATCACTCTTCTTTTTGTACAGGGGATAGGCACTGTGTTAAGTATGGTTTTAATCTACCTTAGGTTGAATACAGAAACAAAGAAAGCCAGCTATCTAAAAAGAAACAAATATTAAAAATAAATGAAGTCTCCAGAGGTCCACCAGCAGCAGACAGGAGAACAGCATGCTGAGAGCCTGAAAGGCCTCCAGAAACTTCCCTGGCCACTTACTGCCTTGTTGACGGCCATCCGAAGCTCAACTGCACCCCCAAACTTCCGGGTCACAGCTCGGCTCACTGGGACATAGGCCATTGGGATGACCTCAAGAGGGATCCCCTTGTGCCACTGATCCCCAAGGTTCTCTGAATTTTTCCTGGGAAGAAAGAGTCAAAAGGCATAGTAAAATTAAATAAACTCAATGGTACAAACACTAAGTCCCAGAATGGAGTGAATTAGGTGGTGGGAGGACAAAACAGTGATCAAAATAGCATTCACAGGGCTTCAAAGGTATTGGCTGCTTTATTATTTAAAAAATAGATATTTGAAATAAATGTGATAAAAATGTTAAAATTTGATATGGTTGGCTTATTATAAATATTTATCTTAATATATCTATAAGTATAGGTATTATTTTTTCCTACTGCTTCAATATTCCATAAATAAATACATATTACACATACTTTTGTTTAGTTAACATGCTCAGCCCAAGGGCCTCCCTCCTCCCAGATTCCTTGAAGGAGAACCTGAGAGCCCCAGCAGGCTGGTCAGGGCCTGAGTCAAGTGCAGCAGCCCTGACCCCAGAAGAAGTGGGGCATGCTGAGTCACTGCCTTGGCTCCCTGTGAGGATGTAATCAGTGACACACGAGGATGAGCTCTGCTAACAGGGTGACAAACTGCTTCCTCTCCCTCCCCATGAACACACAATCACACCGCTGGTCCTGGCTCTGTGGAAGAGTGCTGCAGTCAACAGCAGTCCCCACCTTCAGCATGGAAGCAGGACTGAGCCCTCAAACACACTGCCTAAATCCTCACCACCCGCCTCAGCAAGCCAGGCAGTCCCTCCATTTTGTCCTCTATGTGCAGGGTAAGGAGTGAGCCCCACACTGCCTTCTCGGCGGGCAGTTCAGAACACCCAGCACCCTACCTGAAGTCAGCGATCACGATGAAGTGACTGGCATAGCCAGCCACAATCTTCTCCTGGGTCAGGCAGCCCCTAAAGATGAGAAAGAAGCAAGTAAATACAGGAATAAGGCAAAAATCTCCATTTAGGAACTAAGGTCGGATATGGGAAACCTAAATCTGCTCAATCCTGGCACTTACAGAGAAATGTAACTGTAAGAGCCATCCTCAATCCTGTTGTGCGTGCTGCTTCTAGTAAATGGACTACAAAAACATTAGTCTGTATCTGGAAGAAACGTAGAAAGAGGACAATGTGTCCCATTCAGGCCAGGAATAACGCCCTCCCAGATGCATGTGAGAAGCACTGTGTTTGCAAAAGCATCCCCTGGACAAGACCTGACAAGGGCCAGCTTTGAACAGCCTGCCCTGTGGACTGTGTGACGGTGATAGAGTGGAGAGAGCCCTGGGCACTGAATCATCAGATCTGGTCCAGCCTATCTCTACTGCTCACCAGCCACATTACCTCACATCAGCAGCCAGGAGGATTACACAATGCATATAAAATCTTAGATGTTAAAGTGTGATTCTAAATAAACACTGTCATTCAATACTAATCTGCTTGACTGTTAAGAACCAACAAATTAGGATTTTACCTTTTCTACTCACCAGTCCCTACTCCTGAAAGTAGCACTTAAGAAGCACCCAATAAATGTCTCCAAATGAATGATTTGCATCCCTAAATGCTCACAGACTAAGAGCAGCTTCAAGGCAAAGGTCACACTAGGGTGCCCACAAGCCTACAATCTAGCTGATAGGTAATATGCCGATTTACGCTGCAGTGATTAAAACTCTGAGTCAGCAGAAGAATGCAGACACTACAATCTCACTGAAGAGGCCAAGGTTCCCAGTCACCAGACTGGCACTACTCACCAGAAACATCAAGCTGATGCAAAGGTCATAAGGTCCAGGTAGAAAAACAAACTCACATACACAGCGGTGACAATTTGGTGATTCTGTATTCCATTTGCTCTACTAAGGACACACTGGAGTCTTTAGAAATAAAGTTCTCAAACACTCACCCACCGCCCTTGATAAGGTTGAGATCAGCATCTACTTCATCAGCACCATCGATAGCAAGGTCGATCTGTGCCAGGGAAAGGAAAGGTAAGAGACCTCTGAGAGTCTCATAAGTGGAGCCACCATACAGAGTCTGGCCATGCAGTGACAGGTCCTCTGCAGCCCTATTAGTGAGGTCCAGTTTCCCACTTAAGCAATCATGGGCCTGAGGTTACAAGAGATTAAGGTACTTCACTAGGGTCACAGGGAAAGAGCTCGAGGTCTGGGACACAAAGCTTAGAGCATGTATTCTCAATGCAGGTAGCATCACTCCCAAAGAAATAAACACTTCCTGGGGCAAAGAATGGCAAAGAAACCCTTCCACATTATGGTACTCAGCCCTCTAAAGGCCTCAAGTATATAAAGAGATACACAGTGTATCTGTGGTATTAAATTTCATGGGGGGGGTATCAATAATAAAAAAGACAAATACTGATTCAGAGGTTGGCACTAAGTGGGCAAACACGAGCAATTTCAAGTGGACAAGAAGGTTAAAGGAGCCTATAAGGAAGCTGACACATACTGGATATGTTCCTGAATTAGAAACCACCTGAGGCATTCCCACTAAGATCCCACCAAAGCAACTGCCTGGTCTTGCCCTGTACCTCTAGTAGGAGGCTCCATTGCCAGCCCCAAAAGCAGGCAAGGGCAAATGGATTCATTCATCTTTAGAGAATCAGAATCGAGGAAGCTGGCCTTCTCATCCCTTATGGTACTCTGTAGGGATAACATGGAGAGTTCCAGTATGTAAGTAAGAAACCCATCCTATTCATGTTGCAGTTACTTGATGTGGCTGGTGTGGCCTAGAGTTTTAAGCAGGGAACCCTTGTTCCCATCCTGAAATTGCAGCTTGTACTGTTCCTCCCCTGGCCTCCACTAACCCTAGGGCCAGGCTGCACTGGGGCAGTGCTCCAGGACCTGGAAGGTGCCTCCTTTTCTGTCTGGCTGGGGGCCCACCTTCAGCCCAAAGCACTCTCCTCACAGCTGCAGAACAGCTCATTCACCCTGTGCTCCAGCTCTGCCCACAGAAAGCCCATAAGCCCTTCCCATGGTTCTTACTAACCCCCGGGGGTTCCATGTCCCACAGCGACATGGCTCATTAGACCACACCAAATCCCTTGCCCCACTATGCACCAATGCATTCCACTCAGTCCAAATCACCCCTACAAAGTCTGAGTGCTGCTCACATAAGCCCACAAAGCTTATAATCCCTACCTACCTCTCAGGAAGGTCCTCTCCTCCCGATGCCCGACAGGCTTTATAGCTCAGCTCAAACTACCTCTTCCCTCAAAACTCTTCTACTAATGCCCTGGACCAGAGACGCACTGGGTTCTAAATCTGGCTCTGCCACTTACAGTATGGCCTTAAACACATGACTTACCCTCTCTGTGCCTTCTTCACATCCATAAAATGGGATAATTATGGTACCCACCCTCCAGGCTGTTGGAGATTAAAGATCTTGGTACAAGAAGAGCACTTAGCACAATATCTGATACATAATAATGGCCCAGAAAGCGCTAAGTGTGTGATGCTGCTCACCCTTATCACTTCCAGTGGCTATAGGCTGCCCCTGTGTTTAGCAATGTTTCCTGCAGAACTTAATGTTAATCACTTTCCAAAATGTGTACGTCTGCCTCCAATGATGACCTCTCCTCTCCACTCCAGTGATGAGCTCCACAGCCTGCCGCAGGAGAAAGCAAGCCCTGGGTCCAGCACTGGGCTTCTCCACTCCCCTTCACTGCCCTCAGGCTGAGCCCTCAGGGTCAAGTCACAGTGAAACTGGAAATCACTTTTCCACTTAAGACTTTAGCCAGAATTAATACTCAGGATCCCAGAGGAAAAGTTAGTAGGACTCAATAGTCTTTTTCCCTAGACTTGGCAAGATATTTGGAGCTCATGAACAAGTGACAGCCACAAAAGGAGAAAGGCACAGTAGTCTCTCTCTTACCTCTGGGTGTCGATCCAGGTCACTGAGTGTTAAGCCATGCTGCAGGATGAGCTGCCGGGCCTAGGGAGCACAGGAAAAAGGTCCCATCATCATTTGCTCTGAACCCAGAGCAAAGAGTCTCAGAATATTTTTTGTATTTAAGTATCAAACAGTATAAGCCTGACCCATGCTCCTTCTCACATCTCATCCTGCCCTGCCAAGAGGGAAGAGATACAGCGCCACCAACAGCAAAGCTAACTGCCAATTACTTCATCCTGGGAGCTAGAAGAGGCAAACAGCATACAGTGAAGCCATGTTCCAGTGTTGAGCTAAGAGTCCTATGCCAGGACTTGCTGCTTCAAACAATGTTATGGCCTCCTAAAACTTCTGGGTATACATGCTGTAAAAAATTTTCTAAGAACCAAAACCACAAAATACTGAAAAATTTTTAGAACAATGCAACAGAAAAGTTTGAAGATAACTATGAAGTGACAGTGATTTCAAGGCCACACTGTTGAGGAAAACTAAGCAAGGGAATACACACACTCAGAAGAGTATACAGAGGCCAGACTTCTGGAATAGTTAAGTGAGGAACTTGAAAATTTAGAACACCAGATTAGGAGAGATTTAGGACACTTCTGAGCAAAGCACCATTTACTTTAGAGACATGCCTCAAAGTTGGCCCTAAGCAGGAGTCCTCACTAAAATAATGGTACTGTGAAGCTTTACAATTGTCCACCCAGGTCCACGTGAGGAGGATTTGTGTTCACAGCGTTACTTACAATATACAGAGAAACCAAGAGTGGAAAACTTCTCCCCAAAGGCATTCCTTCAAAATATTTCCTGCTTAAAGTGAAAACCACCTGTGATTAAGATTCAGGTGTAGGTTCTAATCTTAAATAATCAATGCAAAGAAAAGGAACTTTTTTTTTTTTTTTTTTTTGGTACCGGGAATCAAACTCAGGACCTTGTGCTTACAAGACAGGCGTGACAGCACTGAGCTAAATCCCTGGCCCCAAGAACTCTTGTACAGTGTTGATGAGAATGTATGTTAGTACAATCACTGCAGGAAATATGGAGGTTCCTCAAAAACAAAAAAAAATGTATTGCATTATCACATTGCACCCAATAAATATATATGATTATGTACCAATTAAAATTAGATAAACATGCCATAGGGCCTTGGCAAGTTTTCTCCTCTTCAAGAAGAGAGAGATCGGAGTTAGGGTTGTGGCCCAGTTCCACAGTGCTTGTTCAGCCTATGTGAGGCCTTGGGTTCACACCACAAAGAAGAAAGAAAAAGAATGAAATGATCAGGGCCAGCCCTCTAATCCAAAATCCTATCACTCTGAGAATAAAATACTATGTGTAAGTTTTGCTATACGTAGGTCTTATTTGGGATTCTGAGTCAAACTTAAAATTTAAAGGATAATGTGAACCCTAGGTTTTTATTTGATGCTATTAAGGATATTTTTAATTTTTAAATATTGTTGTCATATTTAGAAGATGCCTCATTTTTCAGAGACATAACAAAGTACACACAATAAAATTATCCCTAGAATTTGTTTCAAAATAACAGGGATAAAGGGGATTAGATGCAAACAAAACAGGACTGGCCACAAATTGATAACTGAAGCTTCATGGTCAGTACCCTGAAATTCATTTTATTGTTCTTTATCCTTCTTGAAGTTTGAAATTTCCCAGAATAAAAAACTAAAATAAAATGCTGACTGAAATATGTTTTTAAAAAACTCATTGCTTGGCATGGTGACAACATGTCCATAATCATTAGCACTCAGGCAGGAAGATCTCAAGCTCAAGGCCAACCTGGACTACTTAAGAAGACTCAGTCTCCAAAAATAAAAAATAATAACAACAATAAAATAAATTTTAAAACCTCATGATTTTGTTTTTATTAAAGAGAAATATAAAATGGGGAAAATAAAAATAAAAATAGTACATGTAGGAACTGAGAAATAATCCAGTAGAATCATTTGTACTTTTTTGTTTAAAGCAGAACAACTTCAATATCTATGCCAATTGAAACTGGCCTGCTTAATTAAGAAACTCTGCTGTTACACCTTATTCTGAGTTCTTGGAAGGTCAGATAACAACTTAGTTTTGGTTTTGCAGCTGGAGGAAGCAGCCTCAGAAGGAAACACTGCCAGCACCTTGATCTTGGACTTCTGGCCTTCAGAGTTAGGAGACAAGAAATGTCTCATTTGTAAGCCCACTCAGTTGTGGTACTTGTTCTGGTCAACACACTGACTTTCACAGCACATGCCTACTGCAGGAGTTGCAACCCATCACCGGCTCAGTCAGCACAACGAAGCTTCAGTTGACCAACTGAGACCAGTACCTGCTAGACCCATGTTTTCAGCCAGGAAGCTGAGGGGTCTCCCAAAGGTGTGCAGCAAACACGCTGGCCCTTCTGGCCAGAGGCCAGAAGTTGTACAGAGCAGAAAAGCGAATGACCAGGTTGTGCTCCTGAAGAGAGGAAACAACGCTTTCTTGGGCAGTCCCACAGCTGTGCCCCCAAACCAGTGGCACAAGGCAAGCAAGTTAAGTGGTTTTCTGTTCCCATGAATTCTATAATAAAACCTAAAAATGGTGCATTTTCCTTTTAACACCAATCAAGGTAGAAAAATGAAGGCAGAGTGAATAATAAAAGCTCATGTGGGCTCAGATCAGATCTGGCTTGCAAATGCCTTATTTTTCTCTTCCAAAAGCCTTCAGCTTTAAAGGGAAAATCTACCAAAATCATTGAAATCCTTTTAAGTTTAACTTGTTTAAAAAGTAGGGCAATGGGCTGGGTGTGATGGCCATGCCTATAATCCCAGCACTCAGGAGGCTAAGGCTGGAGGATCACTGTTTGAGGCCAGCCTGGGCTACACAGTGAGTTCAAGGCCACCCTGAACTACATAGGAAGGCCCTGTCTCAAAAAAAGCAAAAGAAAGGTAGGGCAAAAATATTTTTATTTCCGTTCAACCATTTCAGGAGATTCCATTTGGCTAAACTTAACTCAAAATAAGTTTGGGCAGGGGAGTAAGGAGAGTAACTAGATAAGCGAATTTTTCAAGCCTTGTGAACTTCAAATGACTCCACCTAATTAACTGGAATTGGCCAGCATTTTCCTGTCTAGGTAGTGTTATCAATTATCACTAAGAACAGGGGGGTTAGGAGACTGTTATGTTTAAAAAAAAAAGCCGGCACAAACTCTGAAGCTAGCAATTTGAACACCTACATTTAGCTCAGCTCTTTCCCAAAACCACTTTATTTTTTTTTTTTTCAATTAAGAAAACCATCCTTACAACACAGGATGATTTTTTATTTTGAAGTAGGGATTGGGGCATTCAGCTGCTAATTAGGTGCTGCATGGCAGAGGTACATCCCCAGCTTATGCCATGAATTCATAGGGAATAGGTTCCAACAACTCAGGCTCCTTCCCACTGGTTCTCACAAAGTGTGCTCCTCTGGATGGGGCAGGCTGGTGCTTCAGTTGAATCCAGGTACCTTTCTCTTTGGCTTCCTTCTTTTTCTGATCATTTTCCTTGACCCATTTCAGGAAGCTATCTCCTCTCTTTGAGTGTTTAATATGCTCAATACACACATTAATCCTCTTGGCAAGTATCTCACCCTTAACTTGCTTGTTTACAATGCCAACAGCATGCTGGGTAACACTGTAGACTCTTCCAGTTTTGCCATGGTAACATTTGTGTGGCATTCCTTTTTGAACAGTACCCATTCTCTTGATGTCTACAATATCACCCTTTTTGTAGATTTGCATGTATGTGGCCAAAGGAACAACCCCGTTTTCTAAAAGGCCTAGAGAACATATACTGGGTTCCCCCCATCTTTCCCTTTGTGTTCATCATTTTGGCAAATTACTGGAAGATGTCGGTTCCAGCTGAAAGGCCCCAAAACCACTTTAAAACAACAATAACACAATTTTTCTTAAAGGTATAAACCTGGCAAAAGAAAACAGCAGCAGACTTTTAAAAGTTGGGATGTGATGGTTACTATGGGCTGTCAACTTGCCTGGGCTGAGGGCTGCCTAGAAAGCTAGCAAAGCACACTTCTGGGTGTGTCTGTGACGGTGTGTCCAGAGAGGACTGGCCAGTGGGCCATGCAGGTATGTGTCCTGAATGGCTGGGGGGTCCAATGGAAATTGAAAGCAGTTCAAGGGGGGCACTTACTCTAGGCACACGCTGCACTTTTGGAGCAGGTGTGGGGTATTCTGTTCTGCTGTCAGCCCTCAGACTAGGGCTGCTTCACTGATCCTCTAGATCTGAGGCACCCACCTTCTTGAACAAAGCAGCCAGCTACTAGACCAGTTTCCCTGGATTTTCAGGCGGCAGATAGGCATTATGGGACTATATAAATCCCCTCTTATAATTAATATATTCTACTGGTTGTTTCTGCAGAGCATTGACTAATATAACCACTCATGGACGTTAAGCAGCAGAAATAAGGAGGTTATACTAGGGCAGTACTGGAGATAGCTACAAAACAACCAAACCTACATCAAGGACCTCTCAAAAGATTCAGGAGGTAGTGTTACAAACAGAAATCATATAAGACTGGTGCAAAGTCTACTTAAGAACATGATATCCCGGGCTGGAGATTTAGCTCAGTGGTTCCACTGTCTGCCTCGAAAGTGCAAGGTCCCAAGTTCAATCCCCAGTACCAAAAAAAAAGAACATGATATCCCTCCCAAAGCAACACGTTGATTCCTAAAAAAGGAAAAATGGCTGGTCTTAGGACTACGGTGCCAACCATAGCTGAGGACAAGAGTATTCTCTACCAGGGAGCTTTTGCTACCTAGTAGCTACCCTGAAATTCAGAGGCATTACAGAAAGAGCACATATTTATAATTTCTCAAGACTTCATAGACAGACTGCAAAATTTTCTCAACTAGGTGCTGTGTCAGAAGACCCCACTCACTGGCCTGGAACCACTCTCCACATTGCTTCTCATCCCCCAGCCATTGAGTCTCACCTTATTCACATGGTGGCAGAATATTCCAGTACCAAGAGACCAAGGCCCAGTGCAAAAGCACTTTTCAAAGCTCCGGATGGTGGCACACACCTATAATCCCAGCACTCTTGGAGACTAAGGCAGAAGGATCACAAATTGAAGTCCTGCCTAGGCAATTAAGCAAGACCCTTTTCAGGAATAAAAAGCTGGGAGCCAGGCATGTTGGCATGCACCTGTAATCCCAACACTCTGAGAAGCATGGGCAACTTGATGAGACGCTGTCTCATCTTAAAATTAAAAAAATGTTTAAAGGGGGGGAGCTGAAAATGTGCTCAGTACAAAGACTCTGGTTTCAGTCTCCAGTGCTAAAGAGAAAACACAGTTTTAAAACCTCGGCTGGCATCTCACTGGGTCATGTCTCACTGGCAAACATTACGTGAATACAGCCAGATTCAAGGAGCCCCAAGACATAATCATGGTGTTTTCAGCACACTGAAGAAAGATCACTAAAGGGTATATGCCTCTGAAAAGACTAAAAATACATTTCATACAAAGGATCACACATCCCAATGGTATGAAGCTCCTCAACAGCAAATTAAAAACTAGAAGGCATAGCTATGTCTTCAAAATTTCAAAGAAATTTAAAATAGAATTCTCTAAAGAGTCAAAGGACTGCCTGAGTCATCTCTCACCCTCTACTTCTCAGCGTCTCTGCGTCTTTCCTTATCTCCCCTGATCTTTAACTGGCTCCACTCTTTCCTCCAGCTCCTACGACTGATGAAAGAACATGAGACATAGACTCAAAAGACTATACTTGCATTACTAACACCTTAATTGATTCCTTTTAGCCTCAAGATTTTTCACCTGAGAGTAGGGATACTTCTTTCTGTATTCCTTGAGGCAGGGCCCACACGATCACCTTTGAGTACTCCATAGTGCCTGAACTCAAGACCCACTGAAACATTCTTGGATGAATAGATGAGCACATCTAAACCACATTTCCAAAAGACAAGCATCGGTCAACAAACTCCTCTCCTGTGCCTGGCCCTCTCACCCAGAACAATCCAGAGGTACAACACAAAGCCAGGCATCCACATCCTCAGGGAACCAGGAGATTGAGCAGCAGCTGCCAAGACACAGAGCGGAAAGCAGGACTTACCTGGAAGGAGGTAGGAATGCACACAACGCTCAGATTCTCTTCCTTCACTCTTTCAGCTGTGAAGACAAAAGTCAGAGTGGTGATTTTTCACCCTTTTCACTTTATTTTTCTTGTCTCTTGTCCATTTGTTCAAATTCTGTGTCCCTCCCCAGGCGGGATGAGAAAACTAGTGGCAGGTACACTAGGAAACAAGGAGGTGAGCACTGGCCACAGCAAGAGCAATGTTAGTGCTTGCTATTGCTAGGAGCCTGGTGACAGGTTAAGAACTTTGTGTAAATGAGCTGTTTTTGTTTTTTTTAAAATAACTTTATTATCAAACACACACATACAAAAAATTAAAACCATTCAAAGAAGAACAATGCAAGGGGAAAAAAACTACAATAATATTCAAATACAGTAGAACTCAACCAAAACAAAACTGAAAAGCACTTAAACATTTTTCCCTATAACTTAAAAAAGCATCTCAAGCACCAACAAGACACCAGAGGATGTGATTTGTTTCAGAAAAGTCCCCAAAACCAACATTGAACAAATAATGATCTGGATGAGCTGTTTTAATCCTAACAACCCAAGAGGTAAGTTCTGATTATCATCTCTATTTTACAGATGAAGAAACTGAGGCACAAAGAGGAAAAGTATATAACTTTAGTTCTAAGTGGCAGGGCTGGCATATGATCCTAGGCAGTTTAGCTTCACAGTCTTATTAACCACTGCCTTACATTGCCTTTTCCAAGACAGTTACAACTTTACTTTTGTATTTAATAAAAATACAATCTTCCACAGGCCCCAGAGGATAGTTAGAATGAATGTTTATTCATTTTGGATTTGCTTATTTTACTTTAAACTTTCAGGAAAGTTTAATTTTAAAACATCTCATTATGCTCGCTTCGGCAGCACATATACTAAACACATGTCGTAAGCTGGGCATAGTGACACATGTATGTAATTCCAACAGCAGGGAGGCTAAGGCAAGTTCAAGACCAGCCTAGGCTACACAGCAAGACCTTGTTTCAAAGAAATCAAAAAGAAAAAAATATATATGTCATTTAAAAAAAACTTAAAATTTCGAGTCATTTTAATCTGCATCCTGGAAGGTTTAGGCGCCACTCCTTTTTGGGGGGGGGGGGGTACCAGGGATCAAACTTGGGTCCCTGCGCTTGCAAGGCAGGCAGCAGAACCACTTAGCTAAATTCGCAGCCCATAGGCGCCGCTCTTATGAAGTCCATAGTAATTCTCATGCTCTAAAATTCCCCACACACTTGGTTAAGTAGAAAGGTACACAGCACTACAGCTCCTGCCTGGCCCTAGGAAGGCTCCCAGAAGCCATCACAAAAACAACCAGTTCTCAATGACCAGGTGAACCTGAATTTCACCTCCTGGGCCCTGCCTCTTGGCACCTAGAAGAGACCAGAATTCAGGTAAACCCTTCCTCTGGGCTTTGTTTTTACAAAGAGCAGAGCAGTAGAACCTGTTGGGCAGCCACAGGGCTGATCATTCCTGTGCCTTTCCTGTACACAGAGACAACTCAATCGGAGTGCAGCCTTTCCCCACATCTACTCCAGGGTTGAGGACAGGCCAAACCCACTGTGACCTCAACTTGTTTGTCTGAGGAACCCACAGGCTTCATAGAAGGCTTGAGACCACAACAAAGGATCCCTGAAGGGAGTACACCACCAACATGACTGAAATTCTGTGTGGCTTCATCTAAGTCAGTTCTCCCTGGCCTTCCTACCACCACCAGCTGTATTCCTACTTTCTTCCAGGTCAGTCCTGTCTTCCACCACCCCCGTCCTCCACCCTAGAAGCAGAACAGAGTAAACAAAGGCAAGGGTACCCCCAAAGACCAAGAATCTCCCTTTCCTGAGAAAAGCAGAAACACTCAAATGACCTCAGGCAAGCAGTCAAGGATCCCCAGCTCTGTACTGCTGGAGCCAAACCATGCCCCATTTCCTCCGCTCTTCTCTCCCTACCATTGTCACCAGGTACAAAGTGCACAGGCCGAGAACATACCTATTTGCTGCACAGCATGGACAATTGTAGAACCACTTCCGATTCCCAGTACTTGGTTATTCTGCCAAAAAAGGAAAGAAGAAAAAAATTAATACCATATTTTATTCCACTGTATCCTTTTCCTAGAGCTACAAAATTATTATGAATAGCAATTCACCAAGACAGGTGCAAAGTCGGTCCTATACCTATTTTACAGACACATGACCCCTGAACTTCAAAGCTGTACTTTATCCTGGTGCCCAGTGGGCAGTTAATCAACAGAGCCCTCACACTTTCATTGCTGACACTGTTAACATCACCGCTCCCTCCCGTATATTCTGCCAAACAAACAATTGACTCAATTATACCATACAGGAACTTTACAGCCACAGATAAACCCTAGAAGATTACTGGCCAACCCCAGTGAAGGGTGAAAGAAAGGGCTCTAGAAAAAGACAACAGACCCTAGGTGGGTGTGGAAAGCTGGGTTTCCTGGCTTCACACAAGTTTTACATTTAGAAAGCAGGGCATGGGCTGGGGATTTAGCTCAGTGGTTCCAACGGCTGCCTCGGAAGCAAGGACCCGAGTTTGATCTCCTGTACCAAAAAAAAAAAAAAAGAAAGAAAGCAGGGCAACTTCAAGTTGCTAACAGCACAGGAAACCTCAGGAACACATCAGGCCCATCCCTGCCCCAACAGAAGAGGGAAGGGTCTAAAGTAACATCAAAATAGTATGTCACATCAGCATCTGTCCAATCAATACCAAGGGAGTCCTCGTTTACATATGCCTGTCTCAGAGAAAATGGGAAGCAGGTAAAAGCTTAGCAAGGAACATAGGATATAGTCTTCACCTGCAACAAGAATGTGCAATAGATGTAGAGCACTTCCTGAGCATAGAGGACATGAAACATGTGTCACAATACTTAGCCTTCAATCTTAAGAAAAGGGGAAGGAACCTATGAGCAGACCAATCCAACTACAAAGAGCAAAACAAGGCCAGGGATTAATGAGTAGTCAGGAACTAATATGGGCCATGTCCAGCTGTTGGAAAACAACTAAAACCAAAGCAGCAGCTAATATTTATTAAGTACCAACCAAAAGGACTTATAAATGTTAATATAAAGATATCTCACAATAATCCCTTATGACCTACAGTCTCAACTTTAGTATTAATTCAACATTATAAGGAAAAATTGAAATAAGCAAGAGATTACTAGATATCTTTTTTTTTGGTACTGGATATCTTTTCAACAGAATGCTAACAACTTGCCTGTATTATCTGACCATGTAAGAGTCTATGCTAGTTGACAAGACTTTAACTTGTGGAAAACTTTCAACAGAGCAAATAATTCTTGTCCAAAGTATGAGGGGCCCCATAAAGTGGGGGACTATGTGGCCCCTCACTTGTGAATGGCTCAATCAATCGGTTAGTGACCACCTATCACAGGCAGCTCTGTGGGTTTAAAATGACCAATGGGAACTCAGGCTCTTTAAACTAGTTACATGCAGAATTCAAAGGAAACTGGGATTTAAAAAAAACAAACAAACTGCTTACTCTGTAGTTTTAAATTTCTTGAAACTCAGAAACTTAAAGGGGAGGGGCTGTACTTTCCTAAGCAGGTAGGGGTTATATTCCCCATGGCCTGAAGACCTCCTTGTCAAAGTCCTAGTTTCACTGCCTATTCTTATTTTAATTCTTATCCAGGCAGCTGATCACCCAACTCCATCTCAGGCCCTTTCTCTTTCCAGCTGTCTATTCCTAACCTAACTAACCACACTGTCTTTTACAATAACAGTACAGATGCTCCTTGACTTAAAACAAAGTTATGTCCATAATCCATTGGAATTTGAAAACACCCTCGGTCAAACACACAACTGACCTTCAGAACATCCCAGCTTAGCAACACCACACACAGGTTCCGTCCTCCTGGGATCCTGTGGCAGACTGGGAGGTGCAGCTCACAGCATCCTGGAAGCTTATCCTGCCACAGAGCACTAGCCCAGGACAAGATCAAAATGCAAAACTCAAAGCGCAGTTTCTACTGAATGTATATGGCTTCACGCTCCTATGTCAAACCATCCAAAGTTGGCGGCTCTTTTAAGAGGAGGGCCCTTTGGGAAGTGATTAGCTGTGAAGATTCCACACTCACAATGGGACTGGTGCCCATAGACAGTACCGATAGCTACCTATCATTTCTCGCTGTCTCTCTCTTGCCAGGTGCCAGAAACTTAATATTGAATTTCCCAGCTTCCTGAACTGTGAGTCAATAAATTTCTGTTCATTATAAATAAGCAAGTCTCAGGTATTATTATAGCAGGAAAATGGACTAAGATACCTGAGAACAAGTTCTAACATCTTTTCCAGTTCCCAATTAGTTTCATGAGTTAAACAAAATCCTAGTATGTTCATTTTATAGCTGTACTGATATAAGGGGAATAGATGTAACTCCCAAACCTGCTAGGTATCTGAAGCGCAAGTGCGTGTTCTCTAAAATCGAAGAATGAATTCTAGGTTAAGAGTAGGAATAATTGGGCTGGAGATTTAGCTCAGTGGTGCTGCCGCCTGCCTTGCAAGCTCAAGGTCCTGAGTTCGATCCCCAGTACCAAAAAAAAAAAAAAAGTAGGAAAAATTTATTGATAGAAGGGGGACCGGAAAATGGCTTACCATTCACCCAACTTCTCAAAGGTATTTTATGGGACAAAGCCATGATGTGAGGTGGGTTCAAGGTGGGACAAAACTATAGTCAACTAGTAAGAAAGATTTTAAGTACAGTTGCTTGGTAATACTGATCCAATGAGAAATCACAAGGTGGGCAAAACTATGATCAACCAATAAGATCACAACGAGTATAGTGCTTAGGTAATACTGATTAAATGGGGATCCAATGGGGAAACAAGTCATGTAGCAAGCATGTAAGGAATGAGCAAGGATTTTCAGTAAGGCGTGGGTCAGAGATCTTTCTTGGAAGATCTGTTCCCCCATCAGGTGATTGATACCTACTTAAAATATCAACCACTGCTATTCATCCTGTGAGGGTGTGGTATTTTCTCTTCTTTTACAATGCTGGCTTTCAGTGAATGTGTCTTGACTCCTCCCGAGTTGGCTCTTAGACAGGGCTGGCCTTGTCTAACTGCCTGCAAGGTATCTAATTAACTTACCTATCCACAATAGTATCGTGATTTTACCTTTTTAAAAAATCTTTTAACAGAATCAATTCACACATACACACACAACATACACACACAATCTCACTTTGAATAAGTCTCACTATTTATTAGTGTTCCCTGAAATCTAACCAATTTCAGGAGGTTAGATTTGCTGAAACAGCATTGCATTTTAGATTTTTTAAAAGTTCCAACAACTGATTAACAATTCATTTTGGCAAGCGAAAGCCCATTGTGAAGTTTTCTTTGTAGAAAGAAGGAAAGTCCTGGAAACTCCTCAGGACAAACAGTCTCAGGGCAAATGCTTCACTCCCTAGTTGACAAAAGCCTGAGGAATATACAGCAGTAAAATATTAATCCTCATACTTAATGTGATCCTTCTTAAAGTCAGAGTACAGCTAAAACTAAAGAGTAAAAAGAATGGCCAACAAAGAGAACTGAGTATTTGACCATTATTTTTTTCTTTTGGTACTATCCGGGATTGAACTCCGGACCTTGTGCTTGTGAGGCAGGTGGTGGAACCACTGAGCTAAATCCCCGGCCAGAGAATTGAGTTTTTTAAAAAAAACACACACACACAAACCAAATGCTAATGTCCCCAACCACACACTTATATAATGAAAATGCTTCTAGTAGGCTTCTCTTAACTACAGAAGACTTCATCAGTATCTATCCTCAATCTACTGGAAAACACTTTTCCTATTTTGCCATTCCAAATGCACAGAAGGGCTTAGGCCATCAGCAGCACTGCCTTGATCAAGAGTCCACCCAAAACAGTCTCAAGGAGGCAACACATCCAACAGTCATTTAGCTGCCTCAGCAAACCCCAAGCACAAGGACTTTAAAACAAGTAAATGAAAGAACATCATTGTAAGACATTACAACACAAAAACTTTCAACATGGCTAAATATTTCAACATGTAAAAACCTTGAAGCAATGAAGAAAATGTCTTGATTTCTCAAGGCCTGGGTACACTTGACCTGAAGCTGAGAACAGTAATATGATTGCCAGATTCTTCATTGTCAAGCATATCCGTAACTCAAGTCACCCACAGGGTTCCTCAGCAGGCATTTACTTATGAACTTGAGTTACACAAGGTCTTTACAAAGTTCCTTTGCCTTTTAGAAAAGACCAGGAATTGCAGGTACCTGCTAGACCCAAAACTCTTACACCATGGGTTCCTGTTATTATAGGCAGCTAAATTAGACAGAAATTAATAGGCAGTTAGGACTATGCCCTGGGGGAGTTGGTGCAGAAGGTGAAAACACATTACAACTGTGGCTGGAGGCACATAAGAAGAGGGCAAGACCTTGAGATTAAAGTCACAATGGCCAGATTTACATGCTTCCCCTAAGGCATAAACAGAAGCTTGAGATTATACTGTTTGGTACCACCCTTTTGGGATTTCCCATAGAAACAGACCATTATCTCACTGGGCCACCCTCTCCCACCTACTAAGACTAGGACTAAGACTAAAAACTACAGATTTTGGACTAAAATTAATGATGTCATCCACATGCCCTTGCTATTGCCCTACTTCCCTACTGGATCAATAGTAGCTAACAGGTTATATTTATAATATTGTTGGTTGATTATAGCTTGGCCCACACTGTACCCACAAAACATTCTCAAAGAGATGACCTTGGCACCAACCCACTATGGATCCCTCCTGTCTCTCAGGAGCTATTCCTATTCCCCAATTAACCTTTCCTATGCTTAACCTCCTTTGTCCTTTGAAATTCTTTCTTCAATTTTAGACAACAGGAACTCAGCACATCTGACATCAAGCAGTTTGGGAGTTTTATCTTTCCTACATTATTGCTACCTTGGAACCAAATGACTGGTCCAGGAGTCAAAGCCTGTCAGAGATAACCAAAGGCTGCTTCCAAGGTGGCCCAACAAGCAGAAGGCCCTTTTAAACCATATGGTCCTGATCCCGGGTACCAAAAAAACCCATATATGGTCCTATGTACAACTCACCTTGTCCGATTAACCTTGGAAATACTACATCTGCTGAATAATTGGACTGCTGCCACTGCCCACAAGCTTTAGACTAAACCAGTCAAAAACCAAAGCTCAGGTGCCACAGAGAACAAAAGAGTAAGGCCATATACAGACCTCCAGGAGAGCACAGTCCTACAGAGTCAACAGTTTTGGGTAACTACACCCTCAGAAACAAACAGATCTGGACCCAAGGATACAAAGGACTCAGCTGAGATTTCTCTATACGCCCAGAAATGGAACTAGTCACCAAACTGGAACACCAATATGGGTTAGGAACCCTCCATCCCAAAGATTCTAAACAAAGGGCCACCAATAACCCCACAACCTCCATATATAAGTCCACACTGCAGGCAATTAATTCAGTGAACATTTAATGTGCAGGTCTCACGGTGGCCAGCACTGATTGAAGATAAAGTTAACTCTCCTCCAGAGCTTATCCTTTACGGGGTTGAGAGGGACAAACACACAGAGGTCTAAGCCACCAACATTAAGCACTTAGGTATATGGAAACAGGAGAAATCCTCCTCTCCTTAGGAAGTTAAGGAAAAGCTGAAAATAGGAAATGGACTTTGAATCAAACCTTGAAAGGCATATGTTTTCAATAGATGCTCTCAAAAGACCAAAGGAGGTGTCCCCATGATCACTTAAATAATGTGGCTGGAATCCAGTGGATTTGGGAAGGAATACCATCTGAAACGAGGGTATGAAGATTATTTAACCAAATACGAACTATAAAACGAAGGTCTGAGAGACATGCGCCATCAAGTATTAATATGGTAGCAGGACAACTTCAATATTGAGCTTTTCTAATTGTATAGGGTTTTTTGTCCATCTATTAACAATTCAAATACTTTAAAATTTCGGTTTACTGTCCAAACTTTATAGCTGTGCTACTGAATCCCAAACTTAGGGCAAAACTATATATTTTACATTGTATCTCTTAATTCCTATAGAAAATCCTATTGCTAACCAGAGTTGCAACAAGCCGACACAGGATAGAAGAAATAAAGATAGGCAGAAAAGAAGACAAGGAAAATTGGTAATTTTTAAATTGTACTTTTCATAAACACTGCAGCTTTAGGACACAAACCCAAGAAAAATCCCTACGAGCCTTGGGGACAATAAGCTTATAAACCTGACTTTCACCCACAAATGTGCTCCCTCCTAACAACCCCTGTTCACTATGTATTTCAGCTTCAAACACAAGTAAATGCTTTGCATTTTAGTCCACCAAATGAGCAAACCCAACAGACCCTAGAATATACATCCTAGATAACCGATCTTAGGGAAACCCCCAAATCCCTGGCCCATCATCTTTCATCTGTAAATTGAATCCCCTCTTTCCATAGATCCACATGTTCCACAGATTTCACTCCATATCCCGACTAAAATGCATCTCCTCTAAACACCCACACTCCAAGTGTGTACTTTTGTTTCCTAAAGGAATCTTTCCCTTGCATGTCTCTTACACACCAGTCCTGAAAATTCTTTTTTCGAAATAGGAGTCAGCTAACTTACTCTGTGGGGAGGGTGAGTCTAGGGTCCCCATATCCACTTTGGGGACCTCCTTAGATCCTGTCCGCTGACAAAGCTATACCAGAAAGGAACCGGTGGAAGGGCACTGGAACAAGAGTGACTTGGTCTAGCCATTCCTTTTACAGAACGGGCTGAGCCACAGGGTATCGCACTGGCCTCTCCCACATAACCAGGCAGTACTGCGGCTCAAAGGACGCTGTCTTTGTAACTTTGTGCAGGAAAGGAAAAAAGGGAATCTAATACCACTACCTCAGAAGTAGAAAACAGGAACAAAAAGTTAACAAGGCCAGGAAACTCCACCACAGGGCAGAAATACTCCACTTGGCTCCCGCTGGGGTGCTGTAATTCAGATAATTAACTTGGCTGGTGACAGCAAACATACTTGGGTTTAAAGACGCCAGCCACTAACAGTACCACATCTGTCACTTAACAAACGAGTAGAGCCACGAACTTACTAATTGCTAACCATCTCCTCAGTTCCATCTTAAAGACTGGCATCCTGCAAATGTCAAGTGACCATCCAGCGATATCAAAGAAAAAGGTTTAAAGCCTGGCATTCCCCTACTGGCCTCTGGCCAGGCCACTCGAGAACCCGCGCGCCAAGGTTGGAGAGAAGTTTCTAAGCACTTTATAAACTGGCTCTCCGCCGGACAACAAGAAGTAAAGACCTCCAGACAGCCTAAAGGCTCACCATTTTCTATTTCATGACAAGGAGGCCACGCGGCAAGTGCCTCTAATCCCCACTCCAAACATCAGAATACAGCCAGGCTCCACTTCGCAAAGTGTGTTCCTAAGACAAGAAAGCTCGATTTTTAGGGGACTTGCTCCCAACCGATTCCACATCTAAAAGGTCTTTCAGGAGCAGGGAAGAGAGGTCGGAACTCGGTCAAGCGTTCACCCTCCCCGCTCTCCCGCAGTCCCAGCCGTCCAAGAACCAGGCGCGCCCAGCAGAACTCCGCGCGGACCACGAACCCTTCACGCCCCGAGCTGCTCACCCTCACATGGTTCTTCACGGCCACATGGCCCGCCAGCTTCTTGGCCTCCTCAGCCTTGGACATCGTCGTGGGAGCCGGGCAGAGACTGTGAGAGACCTGGCCGCTAGCGACAGTGCTTCCCGAGCCGACAGACCCAGACTGTACACGCCCCGGCAGCTGCACGTGGGAGCCCGGGAGGCCCCAGATGTTCCCGCCTCCGACAGAGGCCGCGCCCCCGGCCCGCCCGGGCAGTGGGGCTAGGACCCGCCCGCAGAGGGTGCTGAAGGGCCCGGGGCGCTGCATCCCGATGCCTCGCTCCAGCCTCTGCGCTGCCCGCCCCCAACTCGTCCGGAAGTCTGATAAACTCTGCGCACGGTTCGAGCGAGCTGCTGCGCGGGGCTTGCCGGGAAATGTAGTTCTGGGGAATCAGCAGCCGGTAGCCGCGCCACAATCTGGACTACTAGCCCCACAATACCTCACTCCCGGAAATGCAAATACCCCGCGATGATGGTAGGGCCCGTGGCCGCTCCCTATGTAGGGGCCGTACGTCTACCGCAGCTACTTCAATTCCAGGAGCTTTTCTCCCTCCTCAGGCATCTGAGAAAGGAGTATTAGGCTTGTCCTTATCTTTTTTTCCAGTAATGAGAACGTGGCCATGGGCGAGACCTCAAGGCAATAGTTCTATCTTCTCGGCCTTAAGGTCGATTCCTCCAGATTGACTTCCCAGGGAAATGTAGGTGCAATACCAGTGCTCTCTAAAGTCCATCCTGGACCCCCTAAGACTGGGTCCACAAGTTCAGACTCCCCTTCCTTA
Organism: Heterocephalus glaber; assembly: GCF_000247695.1. The sequence continues at coordinate 15,811,264 of NW_004624749.1, forward strand.
AACGTCGTCCTGAACTTAATGGTGCATGACGTGCCTTTTCTAGCCTGGTTCCCCACAGATTAGTGTGCCTTTAGTACCTTAGAAGTTTCCTGGTATGTGGGATAGTAAAGAATTGGGGATTTTTTTTTTTTTTTTTTGGTGGTGGTGGTACTGGGAATTGAACCCAGGATCTTCGCACCAATCCACTTACCCAGCCCCATATAATATTTTGAGACAGGGTCTCCCAGAGTTCCCCAGGCTGGACTTAAACGTGTGATCCTCTGGTCTCAGCCTCCCAAAGGGCTGGAATTACAGGCTTACACCCATCTGAGTGAGAAATTCTTAACTGTGGCCATTTTACAGATGTGGAAACTAATTCCGACCTCATCCCTACTGACCACTTAGAAGTCCTCAAAAGTATATGTTCTTCAATTCTGAAACCTGTCTGCTTATGAACACACTGCAGCTCTTGTCTTCTCCATGCAAAGCCCCAGTAGGGATCATTATTACTGCCCCTCATCTTCAGATATTTTTTAATATAGTGTACTGTGCCCCCTCAGGCTGTCTCCTGTCTGCCCCTGGACCTCCACCTTGACCTGCTGTCTCCTGCCTGCCCCTGGACCTCCACCTTGACCTGCTGTCTCCTGTCTGCCCCTGGACCTCCACCTTGACCTGCGGGAGGAAAAGTTGTTTGAAGTCCTATTCAAATCCTTAGTTTTAGGCCTAATTCAGAAATTAGCATAGTGGAGTTGGGCATGGTGGCACATGCCTGTAATCCCAGCACTCTGGAGGCAGAGGCAGAAGGATCACTGAGTTCAAGGCCAACCTGGCCTAAGTAGTGAGCTCAAGGCCAGTTTGAACTACATAGCGAGACCCTGTCTCAAAATTTAAAAAAAAAAAAAGGAAAGAAATTACCATAGTGTTCTAGCTAAGGTGCAGGACAAAATATCTAAACTCCCACTGCTGTTGGTCTACAAAGTTGAAAGCCACCCTAGATAAATCTGTGATTTTTTTAAATCTCTTTAGAGGGACTCTTTCCTACTTAAATTCTCAGCATCCACTACCAAAAGGTTGATGGGGTGAATCTTGGCCAATCTCTGCTTTACCATCTGACCTTCTAGACTGTTCTACCTTCCTGACTGTTCCCCTCAGCACTGACAGATGCATCTTATCAGCTGAATGCCACTCCGTAAATCCTTTAGACCATCCTGTCTAATTTGTCTTTCCCACCCGAATCCTCTTACCACATTACCCAGGGTTTATCTCCATCACAAAACTTTGTGCTTATCAGGTATACTCTAGAAAATAATACTTTTTTGGAGGAGGGTACAGGGGATCGAACTCAAGACCTTGCGCTTACAAGGCAGGTGGCAGAACCACTGAGCTAAATATCCGACCCGAAAATAATACTTTAGAGGAAGGGGGGCTTTGTTTCCCCTACACAATCTGTCATTCCTAAAACTACCTGACACATACGGCGGTCTTCAGCAAATAACTAAAGCATGACTTATTAGCAAAATACTTCTTATGCCTGAACCCCACCCTGCACCTTCAGCTGTACAGAATTTCAGTTCTTTCACACACAGGTAGTTCTGGTTTTCCACACACTGTGCCCTTCTAACTCTCAGATGTTCTTCAAGATGCCACTTTATTACTTGCTGCCCTGCATTTCTAAACCCACTCTTAGTTGTTCTGGTTGCTCCTCTGTGATCTCAGTCACCTGCACCTTCTCTGTCAAAGTCCATGTTGCACTAGTTGCTTGACTGTTTCACTCAGACTATATCTCCTGATGGTACAGGCCCTGTGTTTATCATAGACTATAAAACACATGGCTCAATTAGTATTTCAGTGTTCTACAAAGGCCCACCTATCTGTGCCTCTCATTCTCTTTCTTTCCTTTTTCTCTGCATCTTGTATTCATTTTTCCACTTCTCCCATTTTAATCCTTTCCTTACATCTGCCAATGTGGCCATAGTGAAATCTCATTAGTAGTTCTTAGGGCTGAAGAATGTTCTTGGGGCTGAGTAGTTTGAGTACTATGTTCCTATGACACCTTTCTTTTGTACTAATTGCAATATAAATGCTTTACAAACTTTTACATGTAATCGTAACTTCAAAAAATGATTGTTATTATCTTGATTGTACAGGTGGGAATAAAGGAACTCCTCACTTAACCTGAGATCACACTGCTTATAAGTGAAGCTACTGTCTTAGTCACTTTCCTTGTTGCTGGGACAAATTACTGAATACCTACAATTTAAAAGAGGAGAGGTTTACTTGGGCTCACATTTTAGAAGTTTCAGTCCACGTTTTGCAGGCTCAAACATAGAAACCACATGGTGGAAGGGCCCAGCTGGAAGAAAGCTGCTCGCATCTGGGCAGCCAGGAAGCAGAAAGAGAGAAGGAGCCAGATCACCCTTCCAAGTCACAAGGCCAGTAACCTCTCTCTTCAGACCAGGCCCCACCTCCTAATATCACATTTAGTCATAGCACCCCATGATTCAATCATCTTTCAGAAGCCCTGCCTATGAGCTCATGAGGCTTTGGGGGGGATATCTAGATAGAGCCCATAACAACTGGTATGCAAATCTTTAATGACTGTAGAAGCAAACCTTGACCTAATAGAATCACTTAGGATTTTACTGCCCCACCTTGAGACAGGAATGACCTTGCTGAGACAAGAGACTGAATGAGAGAATGGCAGAATAAATTTTGTAGCATGGAATGTTGTTTTTCTACCCTTGTGCTCTTTTCAACAGACCCATCATGAGACCCTGATAAAACCACAGGAACAGAATGTTTCCATGAAATGAAAAACTATTACCAAGAAGAAACCTAAATAAACTTAACTTCTAAGTTTGGAGATCATACAGCAGAGGGGACAGACACAATATGAAGATGGAGACACCAAAATTTTTATCCCTCTTTAGTCACTCATATCTGCAGCCCAAAGCCAAGAGTCAGTGTTTTAGAGAAAGTGGACTTGAAGTTCCTAAGAAGTAATCTAGATAGTTGCTGACATCTCTATCTTCATATTGTTTGTGCTTTTTGCTTTCTCAACCTTAGGGATTCTACTCTGCTTTGCACCCAGACATGATGATCATTTAAAATAGTTTTTACCAAGACTACCATACAGGGTTAACTTGCCCTACTGCCTGTTGGAGCTGGTATGTGTTTTCTCTTCCTTTGCCTCTGCTCTTTTTTCTGCCCCTATTTCTTCCTCAGTAGCTCGAGCATCTGAAGTCATTCAGCCCTGTCACAAGGCTAGGACCTTTGCACAGGGTGATGGCACCAGCTACAAGAGTAATTCAATAATTCTAAGAAAAGTGAACCATGACCATCTGGTGGTCACAAAAAATATCTTGTGGAACCTTCCCCTGACCAGTGGGAACCACTGGACTTCAGTTCACTGCAGTAAATCAATCAAAGCCTGCTGCTCTCTGTTCTGGGAGAGGCTTGGGCTAATATCTGCAATTGCTGACTCTTTTTTCAACTGAAGTCTCAAAGCTTTGCTTGTGCAAGCATGGGTGTGTTTGCAGCCGTTAGGCCCAATCTTGTTTCTACCCTCTCAGAATCAAAAGATCCTCTTGGGTGTTATCAACCCACCCCAAATACAGTCCTAAACTTTTTATAAGCCACTCAGGTAATGCCTTTTCTCTTGTAATTTCCTCCCTTGTATGAGCTTTGGGTTTGTCTTGCTCTTCTTTTTGTAGGAGCTTCAGGTGCAGCATTAGATTGTTTATTTGAGCTCACTCTGTTCTCCTAGTATGGGCATTCACTGCTATGAATTTCCCTCGTAGAACTGCTTTCATTGTGTCCCATAGGTTCCTGTATGTTGTATTGGCATTAGCATTTAACTGTTGAAACTGTCTAATTTCTCCTTTAATTTCCTCTGTGTGACCCATTAGTTGTTCAGGAGAGTGTTATTCAATTTCCATGTGTTTCTGAAGTTCTTGTGGTTTCTTATGCTATTGATCTCCAGTTCAATTGCACTGTGGTCTGATAATATACAGGGGATAACTTCAGTTCCTTTGCATTTACTTAAACATATCCTGTGAGCTAGCATGTGGTCTGTTTCTAAGAATGACCCATGTGCAGCTGTTTTTTCCTAAGTTGTTTAGAAAGTTCAGGCTCTCTCTGATGTCAGTTTGGATGTCCACCCCCTCCACTATGTTGCAGACATTTTTTTTTATGGCCTACAATTTTGTTAAAGACAAGTGTACATCTTGAAAAGCTTCTTTTACTTGATGAAAATACACTTTGGCATAATACATTAAAGCCTGCAGCATTCAGTCATATCAATTTGGGAAATCAGAAAATACATATGGTTTTATTATTAGAGGCACAGTCTTTCCAGTCACTGTTCATAAGAGGCCAATTTATGCCTTCCAATGGGAGAGGATCTGATTGACATCAATCTACAATACTTTTGACCAAGCCAACAGTTGATTCAGTTAGCTTTGCCTCATGCTGTTGTACTTGAAATGCCTTGCTGAACCGTTCTACAATGGTTTCCAACTGAGGCACCCCTTTCCAATCCTATTCCTATCACAACTTTCAAAGATCATGTGTTCTCTCACAGCACAAAGTAATTCCTGGATTTGAAAGCCAAAAATATCTGGGACTCAATGCAAAAGGAGTAAACTTACAATCCATGGGGCTCTATAAGGAGCATCTCAAAAGGGATCAGCGGAGCCTTCTGTCCTGGTTCCTCAAGGGGTCTTTGGAGCTGCTAGCAATTACTTTAGGCTCTATCTGAGCCATCAAAAACAATTTTTTTTTCTTTTAAAGCAGTTTTCCAGATCTTAACTGGATTCCTTGGCAATTTAGAATGGGGTGGTGGTCCAGACCAAACCATGGTTCAGAGTGCTCTATGCCACCACTGTAAGTGCACGTCCAGAGAAAAGGAAGTGATGTACAGAAAGTAGAAGTCAGGTACAGAGACAGCCCTATTGGCTAAAGTTCAATGTTTGCCTTATTTGAACTTGGTTTGAACAGTTTTCTTCCTGTGGCTGATTGAAGCTAAGTTACTGTGATTGACTGAGACTTGGATACTTGTAACAAAAGTAGGGCTCATTGAGTTAGGGAGTATGGGAAAAGCTTTAGGACAAATTTAAAATACGTTTGGAGGCAGCTTTAGACCAAATTTAACATTGAATAATTTAGAAAATCTCAGGTCCTTGGAGATATCCAGCCCAGTGGTTTTCAGTCCTGGCTGCATGTCAGAATCATAAGATATTTCTAAAACTTTGGTGCATGGCTCTAGCATCAAAATCTTGATATGATTTATTTGTGGTAAAATTATGGCTTTGGTATTTTTTTAGAAGATGCCTAAATGATTCTGTTATGTACCTATGGTTGAGACTCACTGATTTCATTCAGTCTCCTTATTTTATAGACAAGGAAACAAGATCAGGGAAGTTAAGAGATTGACCCAAAAGTGGCATGTATCATATATATAT
>NW_004624749.1:15816804-15828863 GCF_000247695.1 Heterocephalus glaber
TTTTTTTGTACCAGGGATCGAACTCAGGACCTTGCGCTTGCAAGGCAGGCGGCGGCACCACTGAGCTAAATCCCCAGCCCTATATTATATTTTTAAGTGCAGGCGTTGCGATTTTCCCCCCAACAAACTTATCTGTCTAATATACAGGTTAAGTCAATTTAAATATATAGCTTACCCCCTTCCACCAAAGAGCCAGGAATGGGGACAGCAGGAGAGGACTCTTCCAGGGAAGAAATATGGGCTTAGGGAGAGGAAGACTCAAGGGAATTAATGACTACAGCGACAGGGAGACCAAAGGGGCAAATCCCCCAGAGCCTGTGCAGTCCCAAACACCTATTGCATCCCTACTATACAGACCAGCTCAGAGGTTGTGGGATTCACACATTTTCCCTCTCCTGGACATGTGGTAGGATTGCTCTTCCTTCCCTCTGTGGTTCCCCTCATCAGCACATTTATTTGCTGGTGTGAGACACTTTGGAACATTTTTCTCCCTCTGGCATAGTGACCAGCAATAGCCAAGTCAGGGCTGCTCCATTGATCTGTCTTCCTGAGTGACTATGATAAACAGAGCCTCTACCTGCACCCCTGTAGCATGAACAAGCAATAAACCTATGTTGCTTCAAGTCTCTGAAACTTGGGGATGGTTTCTCATTGCAGTATTCTCTAGTTTATTCTGAATGATGCAGAATGCTCAGAAGGAAGATAAGAGAAAGAGGGCTTTTGACTTGTAGTGAGTTTTGATATAAGAACCAGTCACTGAAAATGCCCCTGCATATTTTTTTTAAGTATAGTGAAAGCCAAGCAAGGTGGCATAGGGAAAGGCAGCTTCTGGACAGAGAAAAGATTAAAAATTAATGGAAAATTTTACTGAGGACAGCTTCTGCCTCTACAGGTAGACTCCGCAGTTAGAGCAATTAGAAAGACAAAAGAGATGGAAAGAGAAACTACATCCACAGAGGTGCCAGGTAACCCAGTTACCATGAAAATTTATCAGAAAGAGTTAACAAAGGAAGGAAAAAGACAAAAACCTGAAAGACCAGGGATACCAGCCTCCTCACCCACCTCTGATAAAATGCAAAGGAGATAAGGGAGCAGCCACCTGAAGACTCTTATTTAAGATATAAAAGACAGACACACCTATACATATATACATGTATATTTTCACTTTTGTATTACTATACCTGTACCCAGATACACACATGTCCCCTTTGCCTGGTCTTTGACTCTAAGTTACCTTTCTATAAGACTCCCCCCTCCCTCCCCAATGTATCCATCACAAAGGACAAAAAGGTATCAAACAGCCAAAAATATATATAGATAAGAGTTACACAGGTTAAAATAAAGACAGCTAGAGAGCCAATCAGATTGTGACAACTTCTAGGTGCCCACATGGGGGATGGGAAAAATCACTAGTCCTAAATGTAAAAGAGCTAAAGACAAAAATCCACATGTATTCATTTCTGATTCTCCCTACTCTTTCAAAGTAGCTATCTTCTTTTTGTTGTTGTTGTTCTTCTGCTGTTTTCCAAATAAATCATCTTCTTTTATTTTAAACTTTACCTCTTTAATTTATTACTAAATCTGAGAGTTTATGATCCTGAGAAGATCCCGATGGCTGCATGTTCCAACAGAGCAGGGGCATGGTATACACCCTTCCCCCATACATGACAGAGGTGCACATCTGTAATTCCAGCAATGGTACTTGGGAGGCTAAGGCAGAAGGATCGCAAGTTCAAGGTCAGCCTGGGCAACTTAGTGAGATCCTTTCTCAAAATAAAAAAATAAAAAGCGCTGGTGATAAAGCTCAGTGCAAGGGCCTAGGTTCAGCCCCCAGTACTAGAGGCAAAAACTCTACAGTCAAAGACTCCTTTGTTCAATATTCTGTAGACAGTAGTTTCTGTAACAACTTCTCTCCATACTCAGGATCCGAGAAAACTCTGTCCTCTCCTTCTAGCTAACAGATATACTTCCTGCTCTTAGACAACAAAAGCTATACTCAGGCTTTTCAGAAGCTCCAAGGGATGGAGCTTTAGGGATGGAATAATGCTGGTGGATTTCTTAAATTTTGCTTACTTTTTGTACACTTTCAATTATTATCTCAATATGTCTGAGGTTATCTCATGTTGGCTCTTTATACATCCACCTAGCACCAAAAATGTAGGCAATTCCACACTTTACATAGTCTAGGAAAGCCCTACATTTTTACCTCAGAAGTATTTGAAGTGCATAACTTTACCCCAAAGACACACTATTCACCCCGGAAAGAAATTATCATCTACCCTTTTTGTTATGCTTAGCTGCCTACAGTGTCTCATGCCTGGGCACCAGTAACAAATAACAGAGCCACCAGCAATGTAAAGGGCCCCCAAAGTATTGGCGCCCTTCTTCCTGTTAGCAAACCAATTGTTCCCTCTCTTCAATGGATCTCCTTTGTTCCCATGGAGAAAAAAGTCTTCTCTCCCTTCTTCTTAATCCACTCAATATAAGCATGTTTTCATTCAGTTGCTTCATGTAATCATTCAACAAAACTTTACAGAGCATTTACTAGCATGTTACATGTTGCTCTCAGTACCAGGAATTCAGCAATAGCCCACATAGACAGAACTCTGTTCTCTTTATTTTTTTAACTTTTTTTCTTGTTCCTCCCTTCCTTTCTCCCACTTCCTTTCCTTGTTCCCCTTCCCACTTGAACATTTTCTTCCCATTTCTCACTATCTATTATACATTTTGGTCCTTATTTCCACTCTCAGTTTCTCACACCAGAGAAAGAATCTGGTATTTTAAAATGTGTGTCTGATTTATTTCACTTAAGAGTATGGTCGCAAGGTGCATCCCTTTAGCTATGTCTCAAGCTCATCCTCCTTTATGGCAGAGTAGTACTCCATAGTGTAAGAAAAACACATCTTCCTTATTCATTCGTCAGTTGATGGCCATTTGGGCTGTTTCCAAAATTTAGTTATTACAAACTGTGCCACTATAAACATGGGTGTGCATATATTGCTGTGGTATGATGCTTTTAATTCTTTTGGGAAGATACCAAGAAGGGGGATAGCTGAGTCAAATGGAACTTCTAGTTTTACTTTTTTAAGGAATCTCCACAATGATTTCCACATTGGTTGCACGAGGCTACATTCCCACCAACAGTGGAGAAGGATTTTTTCCCCCATTGCCCCTCTAGCATTTGTTATTGGTTGATTTCTTGAGAACAGCCATTCTTTCTGGAGTGAAATGGAATCTGAGTTGTTTTAATTTACATCTCTTGAATGACGATTGGTCATTTTTTCATATATTTATTTGTCATTACTTCTTCATTTGAGAGGTGTCTATTCACTTCACATGCCCACTTTTAGATTTGGTCTTTAAATTTGGAGGGTGTGATTTTTTTGAGTTCTTTAAGTATTCTAGATAGTAGTCCTTTGTCTAAGGAACAGCTGATGAAAATTTTTTCCTACATTGTGGGCTGTCTGTTTACGCTGTTGGTGATTTCTCTTGCTGTGCAAAAAAGCCTTTTAAGAAGATGAATTACCAGTTGTTGAATCTTTATGATAGTTCCTCCGGGATCTGGTTTTTGTTCATAAAGTCTTTGTCTACACCAATATCTTCGGAGTTCTACCTATTCTATCTTCCAGCAAATTAAGTGTTTCTGTTTTAATATTTAGATCTTCTATCTACTTTTTTCCTCCTCCAGCTTTATTAGAATAGTTTAAAATTACATTTTCTATTTTCTAGGAATTCAGTTGCTTTTTCCATCTGACTTTTAAAAACTGATTACAGCAAATGAAATAGTTGTCTAAGTGATATAGTATACAATAACATCTTGATTTCTGTGAAAATCATTTCTCTGCAATTCCTGAATAGCTCTAAATTATGCTAATTCTGAGTATCAGTATTTACTCTGGGCTTTTGATTTATTCTTTGAAAAACTATGTTCTAAACCTTTGCCGTCCCCATCTGTATGTCCACCACCAATACTGTGATGAAGGTGTTCCTGTCTAGGGGTCTATCTCGAGTTCTCTGCCATGGTCATCAGTGCGCACACTTGTCTTTTTCCTTACTCCCACTCAACTGTATGTTCTATGAGGGACTGACACAGATGTTACTTACTGTAATTTAACAGCTACTGAGGTCAAGCAATCCAAGGCCATCATTATGTTAAAATTAAAGTTATTCGGGGCTGAGGATTTAGCTCAGTGGTTCCAGCACCTGCCTCACAAGTGCAAGGATCCGAATTCGATCCCCAGTACCCCCCCAAAAAAAGAAAAAATTAAAGTTATTCAAGGAACTTCATAGACACTTCCAGAATTGTTTTTACCTTCTACATGGGAACATATTCAAGAAGCTCAGGATGAGCTTATGGTCTGACAACTCTTTTCATTCATCAATCCATACTCACCAGTGGCATGGAAAGGGGGTTCTTTAACAAAGCATTATACATAACACCTCTACCAAAATAAATATAAACTTTTTTTTTTTTTTAGTTAAATGCAGTAAATTGATTTTTTTCCACCCCTTTCCTCCTTTTACATGGCAAGTAAAGCCCACTGGCCTAGGAGTAGCCTCTATCTGCCAACCTTTGGCCAGTGAAGAGGATTCAGAGAAAATAATACAACCATCAATCAGAAAAAGGAGGGGTGACAAAGGAAATAATTAGGCTATGGTCTCAATCATGCATTCCCGTGCAAGATGTGCTGACACACCACAGAGCTAGCAGTTGAGTTCACTCGTCTTGCTGCAATTGATGGCTATGTGACCAGTCTCACCACACCTATAGCACTTCACTTTAGTGCAGTCTTTCTAAATATGTCCAAACTCTCCACAAGAATAGCACTTCTGCTCATCCGCATGGTCACAGCCTCGAGCCAGATGGCCTGGTTTGCCACAGTTGTAGCAACACTGTTTCTGCTCTCTCTTCAGCTCTGTGCAGTCCTTGGCAACGTGGCCACTTCTACTGCAGTTATAGTGTGCACCTTCCTGAAGATCACAAGCCTTGGCAAGATGACCACACTCACTATAGCAGTAACAGATGTCTGGAAGAGATGAGGAAACAAACTGGAAACCTCTGGCATGGCTTCTCATTCCATGACCATGGCCTCTACCGTAGGGCATTCCCTGGCCCAGTGGCCAGATAATCCACATTTGAAGTATTCATTGCCTCTCATGACTGTCAGGAGCAAATCTACATAATTTTGGGGAAAAATTATTTCACAGTTAAAATTATGATTAGGCCTAGTTCTCCTGCCTACAGGCCAGTATGGCCTGTCAGGACATGACTCCATTTTGGCCTCCAGTCACAGCTAAAACTTCAATGGTCTGGTGATGCTGTGATGCTCCAGGACAAGATTACACCTGCTGAAGACCTCCTGGGAGGAACAAAATCTTCATCTGTATAGTTCCTCATTGTTCCAGAAGTTTCACTGCTGCTGCCCTTTGAGTCTCATTTTACATTTGTTTCTCCCCATGTACTGAACTCTCTGTCCTGAGTCATCTGTTACATTTGTTTCTCCTGATGTACTGAATAAAGGTGTGACAAGCTGGGGGTCTTCCTTCTTTGCTGCCCACAGCAGCACTGATCAGGCCCAAAGCTCAGCTTCTTCTCTAAGTCTTATTTCTTCTATCTTTTATATGTAATAAGTGAATTCGCCTTGTGCTGTCATGCTCGCAGGAGACTAGGACTTACTGCAGAGGTTCTAGTAATGTCCCCTTCCCCTGTTCCCTACAATGACACAGTTAGATCTCCTGCATCTGAGTGGACCTGCAGTGGCAGAGATTCAGATGCAGGCCTGGAGAAGGAGGCTTGTGAGGCAGCAGCTGTTTATTTTCAGGGTCCTTGCCTAAGCCACATGCAGGTCTCTGGTCCATTTTGGTTGTAGTTTAGCGTGTGGTGAAAGATACGGGTCTAGTTTCAATCATAGCCAAGTGGAAAGCCAGTTTTTCCATCAGCATTTATTAAAGAGGCTATCTTTCTTCCAGTTAAGGTGTTTGGCTGCTTTGTCAAAGATAAGGTGGCTGAGTATGTCTGGAGTTGTTTCTGCATCTTCTAGTCTGTTCCATTGATCCTTGGGTTTTTTTTTCTTGCCAGCACCATGCTGTTTTTATTACAGTAGCTTTGTAGTATAATTTCAAGCCAGGGATTGTGATGCCTCCTGCCTTTGTTTGCCCCAAATTGCCTTTGCTATTCTAGATCTCTTCTGGTTCTAAATGAATTTTAGGATTGTTTTCTCTAATTCTGTAAGATATGCTGTTGGAATTTTGATCAGAATTGCATTAAATCTGTAAAACAGTTTTGGAAGTATGGCCATTTTCACTCTATTGGGAAGTCTGGTCTTTTGAAGCTCACATCAAAACCCAGATTCCTGCCTCAGTTGCTGCAGCCAAGGCACCTTCCAATGGAAATGATTCTATTTCCCTCAGCCCTGAAAGGTGGGTGGTGCAGTTAAAACAGAATTTTTTAAAGAAGGGAGGGAGTATGACTCTCATACCAATAAAAAAAGAACACTAATTTATGTTTTATTTGACTCGTGATTGAGGAAACTGATGATGTGTTACAACCAGTTTAAGGAACTTTTTAAAAAAAAAAATCTCAGATTATATGGAGTGCAGGGATGTTGACATGAATGTGCCCGTGGAGGCAAAACAAGCTTGCTGCACAAAGGTGTAAGGAAGTCCACTGAACCTCTGCCACACAGAGCAGATTTGCATGTCTATAGAGAGGAATTATTTTGTATCACTGTTGTTTAACTGTAATTTATAAAACTGCAGATTAGCTTTCACAACATCAGATAACTTGGAAGGGTGTCCTGTGCAGTCTCACAATGCAGGGCTGGCCACAATGCACAGAATATGCCCTGCGATGCCAACTTCAAGGCTCCAGCATCTTTGGTCCTATCTCTCCAAAACTACAGGGATTCACAGGGAATTCTTTATTGCAGGGGAATGCACAAACCTGGCCTTCTTCCAATAGGTGGCAGTAGCACCCAAATAATTGACTTTAATGTGGCTGGTGTACTTAATCATGTCCTGCAAGGGTTGTTAAATTCAGGTGACATTTTTTGGCTACTAGCATTTCTCTATAGATGACAGAATGCAAGTTTTGAAACCAGCAAGCCATCCAGTCATGGCAGCCACTCTACCCATGCATGTACCATCACAAAATGACCAATTCAGTTTTTTCTGATATGTAATTATTCCAAGACTTGAATAGTTTCATAGCTATGGCATTGGATGGCAATAAAAGTCCACATAACATATCCTCATGCACATCCTCCTGAAAAAATCACACAGAAAACAAGCATTGCTGTCTTGCTCTGTCAGCATCAATAGGCTGATCAACCTGGATTGTACGTCATGGAGATTTGTTAATCCTCTTGAACAATTGTGTCTCAATATCCTCTGCTATTTCATTGAGTCATCTAATTATGGTTCTAGACAAAGAGGAACACATACCACCTTTCGAACTACAGTCTCTCCAAAAAGTTCATAACACATGTCCTTAACAGCAAGTAGGATTAACTCTTCACCAATAGTAAAGGGTTTCTTAGCTTTAACAATCCAAATAATTACCGAAGACCTTGGCCATGCGTTTTGACCTCCCATGAGACAGTATAATATAAGTGAGAAAGAGAACGAAAAACAGACACAGAGACTTTAAGAGAAAGCTGGGCAGCAAAGACAAAAGTCACCAAAGCTATCCAATATTTAGTCATTACAAGCATGAGAAGCAGGGGAGCAGGGAATACTTTGGGACACCTGGCGATAGCAGATATCACAGGTAGGACTGTAAAAGGGAAGTATTTGCATATCTTGCTGGAGAGAACAAACGAGTCATTCATAGGAAAAGAATTTAATTGGAGTCAAGCTGACCTTGGCTGGAAGTTAACTCAGCAGGGTCCTGCCACTTCACAGACCAGGACTTAGGAGGTCTCAGTAGCAGCCATTAGTGAGGAGCCATACTCACCCAGCTCTGCTATCTAACATGCCCATCTAAGTCACGTAAAGCTTTGGTGGGACCCCTAATATAAAATGGTCAAATTATGGAGAGGCAAGAAGCTTGTGCCACTTATAGCCTGCTAATATTGGGCAGGAATGTCTGCTGCAAATAACCCCTAGAATGATGTTCTCAATGCAGACACATTCAATGAAGTGGTGACTTTCAATAATTACTCCTGTTCTTTGTGTTCAAATATTTATCTTTTGGGAAACTCCAAGGGTTGTCCTTTAATGCAGGGTACTTGATCTCCACATAGCAAAGCAGTTTTGAAGATTTTATGGTTTCATTGAATGGCTAGTCAGCACATATTATATAAAGCAGACTTGGAGAATGTGGACCATCTGATATGTTTAACCTATAATTTAAACACACTCATTGTATTTTCTTTTAAATGCAACTTTCTTTCTGTTGGCAGTCTTAGAGTCATCTGCCGTCTCACCATTGAGTCTTTATTCCTTTTCAAAGAAGCTGTCCAGTGACATTTGCTTTTTACTTATTTTGGTTAGGGTTAGCTAGTGGGCTTACTAAACCTGTGACCAAGACAAGTGTGCAATGCAAGAAAAAGGAATGGATGGAAATGGTAAATAAAATAATGAGTAGGCCATGTGCAGACTAGAGTGTCAGATTCTGATGTAAAAAACCCGCCACCAGGTGCAGCTGTACAATCAAAGTACATCAACCCATTTGCCACTCTAAACCCTGCTACCAGATGCAGCTTAATTGTTACTTGCCACTCCCTGATAAGGCTTTGATTTGATTCTGCAAGCAATTAAATTTATTATGGTCTCTGTGCAGTTGGATCTTATCCTAATTACTTTCTTGTTGCTGGTGAAAAATACTCCACAACCACTAGTTAAAGGAGGAGTTTATTTTGGCTCACAGTTTGTAGAGGTTTCCATCCATAGGCAAGGGCTCCAAGACAGGGTGGCATAGCAGAGGATTGCTCAGGGCAGGCAGGAAGCATGGCAAAATCAAGGCAATAAGAAAGATAAATACTTTCAGGCTATACCCACAGTGACCCACCTCCTCCCACCAGGCTTTATCCCCCAGCATCACACCCAGCTATAAAACTATCAATGGACTAATCCAGTATCACATACTCATGATCCAGTCACATCCCAAAAACCCCACCTATGACCTCATGAGGCTCTGGGAAGACACCTAGATATAAATCATAACAGACCTCTCCACTAATGTCAATCTGTATTTGCAGCCACTTCCCAGTGCTAGCATCACTACCTCAGCTCCACTTCAGATCATCAAGCATTAGATTCTCATAATGAGTACACAACCCAGAGCCCTTGCATGCATAGTTCACAGTAGGACTCATGCTCCTGTGAGAACCTAATGCCTTTGCTGATCTGACAGGAGGCAGGGCTCAAGCAGTCACTGGATGATGGAGAGCAGTTGTAAATACAATTGAATGTTTGCTTGCTTACTTGACTATTTAGGCAATTTGGAATTTGGAATCCTTCCTCTATAGAGAGGCCTTTTCTTAAGGAACCCAGAGATTCTGAATCTGGTCTTCCCCTCCCTAAGACCTCCCTGCCAGCCCCACCCTCAAAACAGTAACTGGTGATCTGCTGCATGAAGAGGATTCTTTTCACCCAGATCACATAGGTTTCAGTGACCAGTTTCAAGCCTCTTCTCCCTTTCTTTCTTACTGGTTGTGAGTCTCTCAGGCCAGAAGCCCCTCCCAGGGAGGGCTTCACATTAGAAAATCTTTCATTTCTAGATGACAGAAAACCGAGCTCAGAATGGCCCGAGGAATTGATTGGTTTCCAAACCAAATAGTTTGCTGCTCACCTTGACCCAGATTTCAAAGTGTGTGACTATAATCTACATCTTAGCTTGGCCCCCACAAGGTTGGCACCAGCTCAAGGTGAGCTTCTCAGTATCATCCCAAGATGGCTTCCAAGTGTGTCAACTGTGTGTCACTTATCCCCTGAGCCAAAGTTTTCCTTTAATTAGCCATTCTTAGAAAATGTGCCCACTCAGAAGTAATTAGAGGGGTGGATTTTCTTGAGCTTGAGTCCCAAATTCTTTAGAAGCTAGAGTTATCTTCCTTGGAAACTCATAGTCTGTGGAGAGGAAACACGGAATAAAAGTTAGGATACTGTTACTGGGAGGAAGGAAGAAACCAATACTGGGAAGTCAAAAATAGGTTATGGATGCTTGTACATTGGGAGCACCAAGACTATCCATCTTTTGCTTCAATTGTATCTATTATGTTCAGATGTATGGTATTTGTGTTTTCATAGAATGTGGTTTCAAATTCTTTTTGGACTCAGGGGGAGTTATAAATATATTAATCAATAAATAAAATATTACAGTGGCTGGCATCTCTTGTATACAGACCCCCCCATCTACTAGCATCAGGGACACGGCCCACGAGTGAGCAACATGGCAAAGGGAAAAAAAAGAGCTAGAATTTAAATATTCATATAGGCAATTCTTATTCTGGATATTTTATACAAAGCAAGCAAAAGCTGATTTACAATGATTTTTACTTATATATTATCACAACTCACCCCCATCTCTTGCAAATATCTGTATTTCCCTAAAGATGATAGATTTACACAGCCAAAAAGCAAGAACCATTTGAAATAAATGAATGGATGTACAGATTCCAAACCAGAGGAACAGTCCCTCATTCACTATATTCCATTCATCGCATTCTACCTACACAAGCTACCACCTTTAGAACCCTCAGGCCCAGCCCTCTTGTGTCCAACACAAACTGCTCCGTGCAGGCATTGATCAATTCTATATTGCTGTACCAGATTCATAACCTCTCTCTTGCCCCAGTTTCAACTTTCTTCTACAGCCATCAGAGGAATTTTTTTTTCCTTGCAACTCTAAATTTTTATTAAAGGGATATAGGTTCTTCAAATCATAAATACCACCCCAGGACCACCTTTCTTTATTATTATAAGAATCATCAATGGCCAAGTTCAGATTGCTAACTCTCACAGCTTCCAGCAGCCTCTAGGCTTTCTTATTAAATGTATCTTTCCACAACCCTAGAACTTGTAGCTTACATTCCAGACACCTCAAGACTTCACATAAAGTTCTAATTCCTTCATGGCCCAAGGTATTCTGTGTTAGGTTCATTTTTACCAGCCTTTGGTTGCTGAGAAGAGCAGAGGAAAAATCTTGACAACACAGGGAAGTCAAACCACAGCATTCCAGTCCAAGCCTCTGAAAGTTACAGTTTGGATTTCTCAAAGCTTCACATAGAATTTTCACTCCTTCATCTCACAAGTCATTGTACCCAAGGTCTAGGCTTAACAGGTTTGGGCTGTTCAAAATAGCAGAAGCCAGATCTGGACAACATGCAGTAGTGAGAACACAGCCTATCAACTCCAAGTCCTGAAGATTACAGCTCGGCTGCTGAAAGACATTACACAGAATTGCTCCATCACCTTGAAGACAGTTTGATCCCAGATCCAGATGTATCAGACTCTTATTGTATACAAGAGAAGTTGAGAGATATTCACTGCTAATTGGAGTGAAATGGCAACACCTCAGCACAAGGCTCTGTAGAGTACACTCTAAATGTTTCAAGGCAGCACTTAAAAGCTTTATTCCACAATCTCCCACTTTGTTGTTTGACAAGCATAAATGAGTCAGTCTCTTATTGCTGATAAGAGCCAAAGAAAGATCCTCGCAACTAGCTTCTGTTAGGCTACAGCTTTCTAATGACAATCTCTCTAGGTAACACTCTGGGTGTCCTAAGGCCTCACACAACTTCACTCCTTCATCCAGCAGATTATTGGTCAATAAGCTTAAAAATACCAGATTCTGGCTTTTGATGAGAGCCTTAGATATGTCTGCACAACAAATTGCAGTTAGGTTGCAATACTCCAAGCTCAGATTTTGTAGTTTACATTCTGGGTATTTCAAGGCTTCACATAGTGATTTTATTCCATTATCCTCTACCTTACTCCCTTTCAGGTCAAGATATATCAGATTCTAGCATCATTTATTAAAGAGGCTATCTTTCCTCCAGTGAGGGTGTTTGGCTCCTTTATCGAAGATGAGATGGCTGAGTGTGTCTGGCGTTGTTTCT
>NW_004624749.1:15830844-15860730 GCF_000247695.1 Heterocephalus glaber
AAAATAAGAACCAAGATGCATTATGTAAAGGTACAATTCCCAATGAGAAATGTAATTGTGTTGTATACCTAAAATGTACCAATAAAAGAATTTAACAAAAAAAAAGATACATCAGATTCTGCTGGCAAGTCAAGAAACTAAAGATATCTTGATAGCCATGAGGGAAAAAAACACACCTCAATAGGAGTTTTTGTAGTTTACAGTTTGGATGCCTTAGTTCTTGACAAAAAAATCTTCATTAACTCATCAAGGTTGCTATGTCTCAAGTCAAGTTGCATCAAGTGTTCATTTGTATTAAGCACAGAAAAGAGATTTTACCAGCAATGAGTAATGTGATAACCATCTATTTGCCCATTTTCAGCTGCAGGGCTCGAGTTTACAATACCTACAGCCAGTTTAAGGGTCTGCAAACATCGGCAGTGCTTAAGGCAGAATAAAGATACAGGCAAATCAATTTCCTTCAACATATTAATGACGACCTTTGAGAAATTTCCCATTGCCTGGGCTAAAAATGCTTCATCTTGAGTCTCACACAGATGGTGAAACAAGTCCATAAATACTAGCCATGGTGGAAAAGTGCCATGGTTTCCTAGTACTTTCACCCACTGAAGTACTTCTCATTTTATCTTCAGGGACATTCTACATTTCAAAGCTTCCTCCAGTTGTTTTACTAGATCTTCATTTAAAAGGCCAAACAAAAAGTATTTTAGCTGTGTCAAAGGGGGGTCTTGATCACTTCTGCTCTCAAGTAACAGGTTCAAATCTTCCAAAGACTGGGAGGAATGCTCTTTGTGTTCCAAATCACTTTTCAGCAGATAGAACGTAGCTCCAAAAAACTCCTGAATATGTAGGTGGGTGGATCCATAACAGTTTCCATACTCTGTGTCCTTCTGAAGAGTATTAATGACTAGAAACCTGAGGTATCGCAAGTGGTGAACCCATGCTTTCTGAGAGGGTTCCTGTAAAGTACATGTGTCATAGTCCACACTCCTTTGGCAGCTAAGTAGCATAGGCTTCTCAGTTGGGCTTCACTGGGTAGATTAGGAAAGTATTCACCTACTGGTGAGAATAAGCTGGAGATATAGCATGTGAACACAGCCATGGCTGTTTGGCACATCTTCATGACATCGTCATTCTTCTCCATTTGCTGCTTCAGACAAGCACAGATGAGCCGGCACAGCAAGGGGACATGGCACATATTAAAAAGCATCTCATTGCTTCTTACTGAATTGAATGTGCTTGTGGCCCAGGTCCTATCTTCAAAAAACTGATAAATATACTCCTTTCTTGCACCCGTGGACATTCCTTGTAGGTCTACATAAAGCTGACTCCTCAACAAACGCTGATTCAACAAACGCTTTAGTCTGTTAGAAGCTGTGCGTCTTACCATCACCAGTAAGGATGATTCAGGGATCACTTTCCTCAGCAAACTGCTTATGAGGAAGGACACGGTGTGTACTTGGGTCCAGTCACCACAGAGTGCAAATTCAGGTTCCTCAAAGGCAAAGTTTAGTTCATCAAAACTATCAATAATGAAACGGAGATTACTTGGCTGGGAGAGGATCCTTTCAATGGGGATATCAGTGCTAGGCCAGTCCTTTAATATCAACTGAGCAAAGCTTTTCTCCTTCACCTGACTAATTTCTTTCCCACTAAGATAAAAAAAGTAGGTAAAGTTGTGCTGATAGAAATTTCCCTCAGCCCAGGCTAACGTTGCCTTTCTCATCAATGCTGTTTTCCCAACTCCAGCAGCTCCCCAAAGCACCACTGTTTGTATCTGCTGACCAGTTTTGATTTCCACATCAAACAAATGTACCAACAGTTTTTGGTGTTCTTCAGAAGGTCCATGGTGGAAATCTGAAGGTTTTCTGAGCAAAAAGTTCTTTTCCAAAATGTGAAATTTTTCCTTTATTCAAATTTTGTATTCTGTTCCAGCACTCAGCTCTGCCTCCTCATCTAGTGCCTCCTCAGCCACCTCTTGTTCCATGGTCTCTGGCTGTCCAGTTGGTCTTTGCTTTTGCTCTCTCACACAGATCCGTCAGGTTCAACTTAGCAAAAAGTTTGAGAGTCATTTTCTGGGCCTGTTTTTTGGGTAATATTTGTTTATCAAGTTAACAAGTTGCTTTCGATCGGCCATCTTCTCTGCAGTCCAGGGGATTAGGCCGTGCTCATGTTCTACGGTCTCCTTTAGAAGTAACTTGAATTTATTTAATTCCTCATTATTTACCTCGTCCAAATACAAAAGCAGCGCAAAATCAGTAAAGGAGGAAAATGTTGGTGAATCTATCATCTTGTCCTTGGATCAGGTTTCAGGCTCTTGGGTATTAGTGGTGCAGATCAAACTCTACCACCAAAAGCCACAAATCAAAAAGGGAATAGGAAAATTTGAAATGGCTCCACAGGTACTTGTGGTTTTCATCAGAGAAATTTTTTAAAAACCAAATCTAATCATGTTGTCCTCTTTAAATCTTACAAGGCACCTCATTGTTTTGAGGGTAAAGTCTAAGCTTCTTAACAAAGCATGCAGGGACTCCCCATGAGCAGACCCTTCCTTTTCCTTCAGCATTATTTTTCCCCCACTGACAACCTCGTGCCCTAAACTACAATAATAGCCAATCATCTCTCTCCCTATTAGCTCATCTCTGATCTCGATCTCGATCTCTCTCCCCCCCAATACATCTCATACAGATATGCCTATACCTACTTTCCCCACTAGGGGGCAAGCTCCTTTAGTTCCGAGTCCAAAGCCTGCATATCTCTATCCTTAGAGCCTTACATTGGCACATGGTATGCGTTCAGTATGTAGTTATTGAATGGATAATTAATGGACCAAGTGAACATATTAAAAGTTCAAGCCAACCCAGAAACTGTATAATTGCTTACAGCTTATCAACATGACTTATCATATAGAAAGAGTACATGGTATAATGGAAAGGATAAAGGAAGAATAAAGAATTGAGTTAGAAGAACCAGTTTCTAAATCCATCTCTGTCATAAACTGGTAAAGGCTGCCTGCATTTCTTGGCTCCTGGCTTCTCCCTTGCACCACTCCAACGCCTCGGTCCTGAGGTCACATCTCCTATTACTCACTCTGGTTTCCTGCTGCCCTCTCCTAAGGACCCTTGTAATGACAAACAGCCCATATGAGTAATCTAGGATGATCCTCTCTCTGCCTCAAGAAGCTGAATTTAATCCCAGCTGCAAATCCCTTTTGTTATATAAAGTAACATGCAAAAGTGGATGGGGCAGGGGGTTGCCACAGATAACTCTAATCAAAAGAAATAAACCTAAACTTCACAATTTTACACAAAATTAAATCAAGTGGATTGTATATTTAAATATAAAATACACAACTAAAAATTTTTAGACAATTACATAAGAGAAATTTTTTAGGAACCAGGACTTGTTGAAGGGTTCTTAAACAGACACCAAGTATTATCCATAAAAGAAAAAATGGTAAGTTGGACTTTATCAAAATCAGAAAGCTTTGTCATCTGAGGGACCTTGCTAATGATGAAAAGGATAAAAAGACAAACTCCAGACCAGAGAAATACTTGCCAACCACATATATCGAGAATATGTAAAGTCATCAAAACTCAATAGTAAAAACAGCAACAAAACCCTAAAACAAAACAAGCCAATTAGAAAATGGGCAAAAATACATAAAAGGACGTGTAATTAAAGAGGATCTACTAAAGGCCAAAAAAAAAAAAAAAAAGCCCAGAGAAAAATTTTGCACATCACTAGCCCATAGGAAATGCAAATTAAGACCATGGTTAGATGTTGCCCCACACCTCGCAGAACAGTGGAAATAAAAATGGTGGCAGCACCAAATGCTGGTCAGTACTGCTGGTGGGAAAGTAAAATGGCATAGCCACTCTAGAAAGCAGTATGGCAATTTCTATAAGAAGAAAGTAAACATACAGCTACCATATGACCCATCGGTTGCACTCCTGGACATTTATCCTAGAAAAATGGAAACTCAGATCTGCACAAAAACCTGTGCATGAATGTTCATAGAGGCTTTATTTGTAATAGAAAAAATTAGAAATAACTAACAAGTTCCATAAATGTGAATGGTTACATAAGTTGTGGTACAGTGTGTCCATTCCATAAACCTCAACTTACCAATGAAAATTAAGCAACTCTTGATACTCAGAACAACTTAGATGAATCTCAAGGACATACTGCAGAGTGAAAAGGGCCAATCTCAGAAAGTCACATGCTGCATGATTCCATTTATATAACATGGTCAAAATGACATTATAGATATGCAGAACTGATTAGCAGTTGATAGGCTTAAGGTTGTGGGAGGGAAGAGGTAGTATTTGGGACTATAAAGGGAAGCACAGAGGAGATCTTTGTGAAGATGGAACATTTCTGTATCTTAATTACAGTAATGTCTAGATGAATTTACCCAAGGGGTATAATATAACATAGAACTGTCCCAATATCAATTTCCTGAGTTTGATATTGTGCTATAATTATTTAAGATGTAACCATTTTCACCACTTCCTGTGAATGTGAGATTATTTCAACATAACAAGTTTAGGGCTGGGGATTTAGCTCAGTGCAGGATTTAGCCTGCTGTGCAAGCGCAAGGACCCAAGTTCTATCCCCGGCACCAGAAAAAAAAAACAAAAACAAGTTTAAAACATACTTCTGTTGTATATAAACTACACTGTGATAAAGTTACTTTTTCAAAGTGACCTATTAAATGTAGGACAAAACACAGTGTGAGAGCCTGAGCTCACACTTTGCGGCCAGAAAGAACTGAGCCTGAATCTTTTCTCTGCCATTTGCTATTTTGTTTAATCTCAGAGAAATCCTGAAAATTCATTTGTCATCTTTAAAATAGATATATTATCTATATGACAAGTTTGCTGTCAGGAGAAATAATCTATGTAGAAAGCCTTCATATAAGTATTTCACATATTTTAGTTCCTTTTTCCCTTTCTTTACTTCATTGTAAATTTTCTCATGGAAAAATACATAAAAATTAAAAATTGTTTCAGGTTTCTCTGTGTTGGTTATTTGAAATATAGTGACAGCGTAAGGACTCTGCCAGCCTTGCCTTACATGATTCCGTGTCAGTGAATTCACCCAGCTCAGGAATTCGTTTGTCAGGAAGCAATGTTAAGAGTGGCCACCAGGTGGCAGGCCACCCTCTCTGTTTACTGACCAATTTGGTCTCAAGAGGAACCGGTAACTTCCTAAATTTAGATCATAAAGTTTTTCTGTTTCCTGCTGGGAAGAGTTTCTGAAACAGCCTAATTTTTTCAGATTTCATGTCTCTGAGGTTTTAAAAATGATTTCATAATGTACTAAATATATTATTAAGCTTGGTTCAACAGTTTATCAGATATTTATCAAATTCAAATAATATATACTCTATTGAGGACTTGAGCCCAAAGCTATATTAAACATTCAGGCTTCATGGTATATGTGGTGCATGTGTGTTTTACTACGGAATCCACCTACATCGTGTCTTATAAGGTATTGCAAAAGTATTGGTTCTTCTTTGGTACCTAACTCCAAAGTTTAGAAGAACAAGACTAAATGGACAAAGAGCGACTCAGCTAGACTTCAAATTAGCTGTTGAACTGCCTCAAGAAATCTGTGGTCAAAAGTGACCAGCTTGTCCCAGTTTTCTTGGTGCTTTCTCAGTTTTATATCGGAAAAAATCCCACATCCCATAAAGCCCTGGGAAACTGGGACAGTTGTGGGTCACCCTACCTAGAGATAGCCCCTCTCTTCCTCCCAGGTGAAGAGGATATCAGTAGGAGAAATGAGAGTGGATTTCAGAATGACCCTGTCCTGTCTTGTCATGAAACCTCTCATCTTGCTATCAGCTAGACACAAAGCTGCCCTTTGAATATCAGAACAGCGTGCAGAAGCAAATCTGTCATCTAATTCTGGAAAACCCCAGTAATGGCATGGAGAAAACTCACTGGGAGATGAGGTGCTTTAGCTTGGATTGCCAAAGACTACTCTGAGGAGGTAGCAGTGAGTTGAGCCTTAAATGAAAGGAGGCAAAATACATAAGGGGTGAGGATGTCACAAGTAGAGAGAACAGGGCCAGGGCCATGAAATAAGAAGAAATTTAAAGTGTTATCAGAACCCAAACAAAAGCTTGATGTGCTGAGAGTAAAGGAGAGGAAGGGTGGAAGATGAGTTTAAGGGTGAACTGCGTTTGGCAGCAACCAGTTCATGGAATATCTTGCTGGCCTTGCTAAGGAGTTTGGATTTTGTTTTTTGTAGAGAAGCTGCTAAGAGTCTCAAAATGAGGAAGGATGTGGTCCAGTTTGTGTTGTAAAATAATCACCCGGCTGTTGTGGGCAAACAGAAGCCATTCAGGACACTCCCACCATTGGAATCAGACTCATAGATCAGTCAGGTGAGAACCCCGCAGCATCACATGAGGGGGCCAGGCAGCAAGACCACAGCTCTGACATGCCAGGCCTTCGGGGGTCAGGCTCAAGGGCAGCTTAGAGACTGGTGTTGGCAGCCTCAGAGCAGGACAGTGGTGAGAATTCTGGTGGCAAAAGCAGGAGCTCAAAAGACAGAGATCTTCAGTAGGTTTCCCAAATGGCCCTTTCACCTGCTCTTCTGTAGACCCCATTTCACCTTTGGATATGACACAGGCATGCAGGTAGTGATTCTGAGATGAAGCTTGGGGAGTAAGAGGAGACAAATTGGCAGTGGGTGCTGCTAAAAACACTCACCTATCTTCACTGTTGGTCGACTTGCCACCTTGCAAGTCTGAAGAGACTGTGTTGCATCGCTCTTTTGGCCGGCTGTGAGGCCCCTGTAGTTATAAATGTTCAAAATAAGTTAGGGGGACTCAGTAAGTGGAGCTGGGCTGGGGGCTGTGCCCTCCCAGCAATACCAGAGCCATGGAGATACAGAGAGACTTTCGGGTCAAGGAGGAAATGGGGCTTCAGTAGGTGCCTAGCAAAGTACATCTGTGCACAGCCTGGAAACCAGTAATGAATGTGCTGCTGCAGCTACACCAACTCTCCAAGGTAAACGCTGCTCCAGGCTCCATGGCCAGCTGCCTCAGCACCAGGTTGTTTGATCTGTTGGGGAACAGAGTGAGAACAGACACAGGCATCCCTTGATAATGACACCACCTGAGAGGAACAGCAGCTGGGTTGGTGGATGAGCTGCCATCCAACTCCCCTTGGGCAGACCTAAGCCAGCCCAGGCTAATCACCAGCTGTTGTTGAACAGCCTTGTTCTCCCCTCCAACCTCAGTATTACAGTCTTTCACAAGTAATACTTGGGCCCCAAGAAAGCAGACTTAGAAGCCTTCCCTTGTTGAGTCTGGTTAGCCTGAAGTAAAGAAATAGCAGATAGCCAAACGTGGTAGTGGCACAAGCCTATAATCCCAGAACTAGGGAGGCTGAGGCAGGAGGATTGCAAGTTTGATGCCAGCCTGGACCATATAGCAAGACCCTGTGCCAAAGAAAGAAAGAAAGAGAGAGAGAGAGAGAGAGAGAGAGAGAAGCACCAGATAGATGCTTGAATCTTTCTTTTTTCATAGGCCACTATCACTTTTGTCATAGTATTTTTGCCATTGTATTGGGCCATCAATATATTTGTATGTCTCCCTCCCCAAAATGGGAGCTTCCTGAGGGCAAGCTGCTACCCTCCATCCCCAGATCTAGCAGTTTTGCTTCAATCTACAGGGCAAGATGACTCCCTCTTACCCTGTCATTTTCTCAATTTAACTCAATTCTGAGTTTAAATGTCACTTGAGTACTTATGATTGATAGGATGGGAATCAGACCCATAGCCCAAGACTGGAGGTTAGGGGTTTTTGCCTCTGCAATATGAGAAAGCACACTAGAAGAGGCTGGCACTGAAGTACAGAGAGCCAGTACTCAGCACCCACTGTACAGGGCTGCACTTACCTTGATTTTACCCTCTCCCCTTGAAGGTCTTGTTTCCCAACCCAGATGCCCAGGGAACTTGCTAATCATCCAATGTGATCTGTAGGTCAGCACAGCCTGGCAACTTTTAGAAACAGAGTCTCAGGCCCCACACCTACTTGATTAGAATCTGCATTGAATAGGCTTTCCACCTAGAGTGATTTTGTGGGTGTGAAGTACGGTTTTAGCAACAGCTTATAAAAATCTAACATGCAGCAAAATTAGAGAACTACTATCCTAGGAGAAGAGAAGTCTCTGCTTTGGGCTTTGTAGTCTGGTCTCAGTGCCGAGGGATCATAGTGTTTTGCTTTGCTGTCTCACCAAGTTTGGGTGCCAGGACCCTCTCTCAGTCTGAAGAGAGCTTCAAGCAATCTCAGAGTTATGTTACTGTCCAGCAGTTTGCTATTTAGGTGGAGAGACCATGAAGAACAGAAAGATGATGAAAAATTTAAATTTCCAAGTTACCATAGGAAATAAATTTCAAGACAAGGAAGTTTCAAAATGGACTGTGCCGTTTTCCTAACCTTTCCTACTTAAGTACTTAACACAATTATTAAGACATTATGTATGTCTATTAAAATGCCACAAAAGTGAATTGGATATTAGCAAAGTACTATGCTTTCTTAATTGGTACAAATGTTTTCAGATTGTTCATATTTATAAGAATATACACTGCACAATCAACTAAAAACTTGGACTAGAACATATTTTCATTATGCTGATACCACCAGGCATGTCATGGGACTTATGAAGGTGTGGTCCATTTCTTTTAAAGCAATTAAACTCTTGGTTTAGTTCCAAGGTAGACCCATATTATATCCATTTTTCAGAATGTAATGGAATTCAGGACATATCCATTGAATCATATATGTGGCATAATGTGTTATAGGGTATATACATCGATATACTGTCTTTTCAAAGGTAGATTCTAGGAAATATTTGCTGGTTTTGGGTACAACTGGTTTTTCATTCAAAGCTGGCCATATCCCACCTACAAAAACTTAAAGGTGCAGCCACATAGGTGAACAGTGTTGCCCATTCCCGCTCCCTGTTGCTCCATTTGTCTGACAGTTATATCACATGGCCTCTACTGGCCGCAGTAAGGCCATTTTTCATCAGATGGTTGAAGATTTAAGTGGCCAACTTCTATATTTCTCTCCATATGTGTTCTCAGTAGCCAGAATTAGAAAAGTTAACATTTCAAAATGAACTAAGATGTCTGAGCTAGTTTATTGTGTAAATAAACAAGTAGAATCAAAATCAGTTTGAGTTAATCATTGCCAGGCACTATTTAGTAAGTGACAGGGCCTGGCTTCTAGCACTAGTATCTCTGAAAACGAAAGGGTGGATTTCAGAATGGAAAAGGGGGAAAGAAGTGAAATTTGGAGAATATTTAGGAGATGAAACCGTAAGATATCAAAAAGTCTTCTTGAATCTGAGGTTAAGAACTTAAATACATAGGTCCAAGAAAATTACTGAGGTCAAGAATATTCTGTGCCTCTGACTTTGTTACTTTTTTCATTGCTGAGACAAAATACCTGATGCCCAAAGTTAATGGAGGAAAGGTTTATTTGTCTCATAGTTTGTAGAGGTTTCAGTCCATAGCTGGCTGGCTCCAAGGCAGGGTGGCGTGGCAGAGGGGCACCACAGAGGAGAAACAAACAGTCCATGGCAGGCAGAAGGGAGCGAAGCAAGCAAGGGACCTTGGCAGCTTCTTTCTGCCCCTTTTATACTCTATCTAGGCTACTTGGATTAGGGTGGTGCCAAACCAATCACAGGTGCAGTGATTTAGTAATCACATGCCCTTAATCCCAGCACCACTCACTCTAGATTCAGCCACCTCTGCAAAAGCCCCATCTAAGACTGCATGAGGCTTTTGGGGGGACATCTAGACCCAAGCCATAACAGCTCCTTTATACACAGTGGACTATTACTCAGCTGTAGGAAAAAGATGAAATCTTGTCATTTGCAACAATATGGATGAGTTTATAGGACATTAAGATAAATTAAGGCAGGCACAAAAAGGCAAGTACCACATGTTCTTGCTTATATGTAAAAAGCTGGTCTCATAGGAGTAAAGAATTGAATAGTGGTCACCAGGAAATGGGAAGGGGTGGGGGTAGGTATGGATGGATGGAGAGAGAGTTGTTAATGGTTGCAAGAGTAAAGTTGGATAGAAGGAATAACTTCCATGCTCTATGAACATAAAGCCCACTAGGGTAACTATGTTTGACAGCAGTAATTGTAAATTTCCAGAACAGCAAGTAGAGAGGATTTCGAATGTTCCCAACACAAAGAAATGGTAAATGTTTAGGGTGATGGATAAGTCAATTACCTTGATCTAATCCACACAAATGTATACATGTATTGCAATAGCACATGGTACCCCATAAATATCTATACCAACTATTGCCTTGATAAATAATTCAGTGTACAAAATAGGATAAAAATACCAGAAAAAGAAAAAGGAATATTCTCTGCCACCAACTGGACCCAGAGGGACTGATATAGGCTGCCCTGCCTTCTGTCCTACCCCTCTCCGCCCTGTACATGCTGACCCCCAAACGCCTTCTGTGAGTCTTTCCATCAGTCTTCCAAACATTGTACACTGGATGGTACAGTTGCCTTCCTGCTATTGGCTGGTAGCCAGCAGCTTGCTTCCCATTTCTATGTTGTCCTTCTATTAAGTTTTAAATAATTAAACTTAAAGCTGTTAGTGTTTGAATAATAAAGAAACTCTTTAAGGGACTTTTGAGAGAAAACATTTCACAAAAACTGAGGCTGGCTTGGTGGGTTTTAGAGAGGGGCTCAGCCCACTTTATACCCCATATTGTCTGTGCCTGAGTTCAGTGTTTAGTTAGGCCCTTGCCTCTGTGGAAATCATATTGCAGAGTGGGTGAGTGGCCTAGGAAGAAAGTGACTCAGCAGCTGGCGAAATGGACCCAACTCCACAGCACTCCTTGGGAAGGTGCTTAATTGTACACGTCAAGTTTGCTGGCCAGGCTATTGTACCCAGCTTGCTGTCAATCACCAGTCTCAATGCTATGAAGGGATATTTTCACTGACATTAACATTTCAGACAATAGATGTTGAATAACTGGATTAGCCTCTCTAATGTGGATGGGGTGGGTGCAATCAGTTAACAGCTTTAAAATAAAAGATTGGGCAAAAAAAGGAAATTTTGCTTCCAAATTGCTTTCAGAATTGATGCTGCAACATCAATTATCCCCTGGGTTTCCAACCTGCCCTACAAATTTCAGATGTGCTAGCCCATGGAATCATGAGAAACAAAATACAAGATATGACCCCTTCCTTCATCTCCTGGTCCAGCTCCCCCCATTACCCATAACCCACTTGCCAATGTAAAATTTAAGCTCTGAGGCAGGGAGAAATGTAGTATAAAGAGGAAACTACAACACAGAGGCTATGTTCTGCAACTCTCCAAAAAGCAAGCCCTCCGGAACGAGTTTCACTGCTGATTGGAGAGGAGATAGCATGGTGTAGGGTCATTTGGGAGGGAACCAGAAATGGGGACGAGCAGTGAGGAGCTGTGGCCACCTGCAGGATGGGACAAGACTACATGAGCTGGAGCCTGGGTCTGAGCATGGGGGCGACTATCCTGCAGTGTGTTTATTCCCCAAGCTAGAGAGGAAAGAGAATTTACGCAGAGCTGCAAACCAGCCATACCTAGAGGCATTGGACTCTAATCTGTGAGCATTGCAGAAATATTTGCAGAGAAGTTTCTCTAGAATCCCAAGTCTTTCTTTTAGATGCGCAGAGCACTGAGTTTAATAACATTACTCTTGGTGGAACTTTATTTTGAGGTCACTTGCTAATTGAGTTTGGACATCTTGATCAGATTTGCTTGCTATTAAATCAATGAGACAATGTGCTGGTGCAAATAAAAACTTACAGATTTATATCAAAGTTGTCTGTATTATTGAAGAAAAATGGTCATTTTTTGGCTAGAAAAATAAAATCAGATTCTCAGCAATATACTCTCCTTGTTTCTCTCTCTCTGGGTTAAGCAAAATAATGCAAATTTCTTGGACCTTCTCAGAGACTTGAAAACAAATGTGCTTTCTAAATCCCTAGGAGACCGAGAACTGAGGGAACAACATTTCCTAAACTTATTTTTCCATGGAATCTTTTTTAAAGAACCATTCTTGGGACTCATGGTTCATGGAACACACAAACTAGTAGTAATCTTTCAGAGATGGGTTTCCTATTATTCCCCAGCTCCAACCCTTCCTGTTTTGTTTTTGTTTTTGTTTTGTTTTGTTTTTGTTTTGCTTACAGAACAAATCCCTTAATTTAACACAGTAGGCCCTTTGTGATCTGTCTCCTTCCTCTACAGTGATATCTCCCAAGACTTCTGCTCAGTGATATGATTCTTTTTTCCCCATAAGCAGAAGAAAATGTATTTATTGTATTTGATTTTAGTATAATTTTTAAACATCTTTCTCAAAATGAATCATAAAAAAAATGTTTACTATAGTAAAATGGAAGATTAATTTTAAAAATCTAAAAAGTATGTTATCAGTAAGAGCTTTTCTATCTTCAGAAGTCTGCTATAACATAGACATATTGCTTCTTAGTTTTCAGGCAGCTGCAGTTGCTCCATATATCTCATTATATAACCCAGCTCTATTTCCCATTGAAGGGAAAATGAGGCATAGGATGAGTTTTGACCTAATGCTACATGTGTCCATGGCTTCATCAATATTGATGCATTTAAAAGGACACTATTTAAGCACTGTAGTATAAAGACACAATTAAGAACACTGGAAATGGCGTAGGTGGCCTTGGAAAACTGAAGAAATCACCCTTCGGGCCTGTCTTGGATGGATAAATAGAGTCGCAGGCTGTGACGAGGGTTCAGCTTCTGTAGCAGTACATGCGATAGGCATCCATCCTCATATTGATGATATTTTTGAGATAAATGTTAGTGAAGTCTTGAAAGTAATCTTCCCTTTTGAGTCAGAGATTGGACGGCACAGTCACGTGTTATGTACAGACACACATATATATATATCCTGAAACATGTTGGTTACAGCACGTCAATGTCAGGAAGCAAATACCAATCGCCAGTCATCAGTGCTTTGTGGTTGACTTGAAATCAAGTGAGACTACACTCTACCTTACTGGCTCTAGATGCACTCTAACCCCAGAAAAGTCACAGCAACCAGGAGATAAATTATAGCTAACATCAAGAGTGCCTTCATGACACCAGTCTCAAAACAACAACTTTAAAATCCAGAAAATTAAAAAAATTCTCACTGATATGTTTCTGAAGCCATATTCACCACTGCTGGAGCCCACTGGGCCCATGCCCATCTTGGACATGACATGATTGACTGTGTTATGACACTTCCAGGCTTCTGCCGAAAGTCTTGTCCTGCTGCATGGGCACAAAGGGGCTTTTAGGTTTTAAACAGAAATGAATAGCTGGGTGTAGTGCCGCAACCCTGTAGTTCCAGGGCTCTGGGAGGCCAAGGCAAGAGGATCGAAAGTTCGAATCCAGCCTGGGCAACTTAACAACTTAGTGAGACTCTGTCTCAAAGATAGAAAGAAAAGGGCTGGAGATGTAGCTCAGTGTGAAAGCCCTGGGTTCCACCCCCAGTACCACAAATAATAAATAAACAAGGCTGGGGGTGTAACTCAGTACAAAGGCCTGGGATCCAGGGCTCAGTGCCACAAAAATAAATAGATAAATAAAAATAAGTAGAGTACTGCATTCTATGAGGCCCGTACAGCACTGAGAAACTTAATTTAACTGTAACTCAGTCATAGGACCTGGGTGTTATAGCCAAAGGACTTTTCCTAAAGTTTTCCAAATATGGTTTTGGTTGTCTATGTGCCTGGTGTTATGGTTTAGATCTAGAATGTCCCTCAGAAGAGTAATGTGTTTGGAAATGGAGTTTTTTAAGGTGACTGGATCATGGGGCACTATTTATCAGTGGATTGAATACTAATGAGTTCACAGCTAAATGTCCTTTTAGGAGCTGGTTGGAAGAGGTGTGTCATGGAAGGAAGAAAGGAAGGAAGGAAGGAAGAAAGGAAAGAAGGGAAAAGGAAGGGAAAGAAAGACAGACAGACGCAGACACAGACAGATGCCAGGACTAGTCCAGAGTTTTAAGTAGCCAAATATACTACCAGGTGCTCTTCCTTTTACAACTTGTGAAGTTGCTGTGCTTCAGAAGTTTCCTTTCAGTGAGGAAATTCTCTTTCCCATCTTCAAAAGACCCTTAGCTGGGGTTTCTATCAACTTCCCTGGCTGAGCTGCTCATAGCTACATAGAGAGCTAGCTCAAGTTCATGATATTCTTGGCTTTGGTCTTAAAAATAATTCTGAGGAATGTGGGAGGCAGAGCTGTGTACAGAAACTGCCCTTCTGTCACCTTTTCAGATGGAAGATTCTGGTTTTTCTGTTAAATGGCACTCCCTCCCCAATTTATGGAGGAGCATGTGACCACCACTGAGGTTGGCAGGGGAGTGAGGAAGATACTATCCCAAGCTTCTCTCTGACCTCACAGCATCTGTTAAATCACCCAGAATAAACTCCTAAATAAAGGTTCGAGGTTCCCCAGGCCCCACCCAAGGCAGCCAGGCCACAGCCACTTCTGCCTCAGGCTGTTCAGGAAAAACAAATGGGAGTCACTGATGAGGGAAAGTGGGGCTGGAGGGTCAGGTGATTGTCATCCTACTGAGAAGACAGTTTCCCAGCCAATTGTGAAGGGCTCATTTACAAGCACACACTTCCTGCTTCAGGAGCTGCTTTCTAAGTGGAAGGAGGATGTCACAAGCTTCAGACTGCTGGAAAGGATGGCATGGAAACATCTTCCCAGAAGCTCAGCAGCAAAGGACATCCCATGTCTCTATCCTCAGACCAGAGGGGGAAATGTGGTGAGCTGATTGCCACCCACATCAGCTCAGTCCTCTGTTGACTGTTTCACTCCGAATGTGGTTGGTTCACTGAAGCATGGGGCACAGCTGACCTTTACTGAACTTCCTTTCCTGGAGCCTATGAACTCAGCATTAGGGAAGGGCGGAGGCCCTGTAGTCTCAATTCCAGAACAAGTCCAGGCAAACAGCCTTCATGTTAGTCGTTTATGCACTTGTCAATTACATAGTCAAATATTTATTGAGAGTCTACCATATGCCAGGTGGTATGCAGGAGCTTAGAACTCCCCTGTCATCTGCTCCCTTGTCCTCCTGGAACAGAATGTGTGCCCAACCCTGGTGGGTACTACCTGGACCTACTGTGCTTTGGGAGAACTGACAGTATTAATTAGTCACCCTGCTGCCCTTGCAGGGCTTAGGAATGGAAATACAGGGACATGCACTGCCCTAGGACCTTCCAACCTGCAGGCCTTAGGGCTGTACATGCCCCTCTGTTAGCATTTCTAAGCCCTGTTACTACCTCTCTGCCTTCATCTACATCTGACTCTCTGTCCCTTGTTGGTGCTGCTATGAAATGACACTACTGATACTTAATTAATATTAGCTTAATCACTGTTGAATGATTTTTCTAATTCTGGATCCACCCTGATTCAAACTCTCCATCAGCCTTCTCTGTGAACAACTGCATTTTTTTTCTATTTTTGAGTTCACTAAAAAAAGGGAAAGTAATGGAGCTGGAGAAAGAAGCCAGGAGTGTGTCACAGTGAGTTAGTATGACTGTGGATGCAGCAGGATTCAAATTTAATTACCCTGTCTCCTGGGCTTGTCATACCCACTGTGCCAGAGATTTTAGATGTTTTGAACAACAAGGAGTGAGAGCCACCCATCTCCAAATCATGGCAGCCAAGCTTCAGATCGTGAAAGCCAAAAATTATGCAGTGTTTTAAAGTGGAGTCAACACCTTGAGACCATAATATTAAGGAAATAAATCAGATGCACAAGCTTGAGTATCACATGGTTTCTCTATTGAGAAACAGAAACGGAAACAAAGATAGATAGATAGATAGATAGATAGATAGATAAAAGATAGATAATAGGAAGTAGGGAGATCTTTTTCAAATGGGAGAGGGAACAAGAGATGGAGGGAGGGGGGAGGGAGGGGAGGGCAAGGAGGTGGGAAAAATAATTGAAGAAAAAAGTGGAAATAGAGCTTTTGCAAATAGAAAGGGAAATGAGTTGGAAGGAGCAGGGAAGGATGGGAAGGGAAAAGGATGAAGACAGAATTAAGATGTGTTATGTACATGGACCAACTCCTCACAATAAATGTAATCATTATGTACTCCAAGCATGTACTAATAAAAAATATATATAAAATAAATAAATATACCACAGTGACATATGTGGACCCGTGTTCATAGCAGCACAGTTTGTAATAGCTAAAACTTGTAACCAGCCCAATTGCTCATCAACTGGAGACTAGATAAAGAAAATGTGGTTTTTAATAAAATGGAGAACTACTCGGCCATCAAAAATGAGAAATTAGAGACATTTATAGCTAAATGGATGCACATTGAGGTGGTACTCTTAAATGCAATAAATAGGACACACATGTATAAATACTGAATAGTTTCTCTAGTGCGAGAAACTGAAAGTGTAAATAAGGACTAAAAGGTATAATAGATAATGTGAAATAGGAAGAAAAGGGGCAAAGGGGAAGGGGAAGTGGGAGGGGTAGGAGAAAGGGGAGAAAGGAGTGGAATTAATATGAGAAAATGAAAAAATGGAAACAAAATCTTTGTAAATAAGGAGGGATGGAGGGGTTGAATGGAGGGCAGGGAAATGGGGAAAAAATAAGAACCAAGAGAGATTATGTAAGGGTGCAAATTTCCAATGATGAATGTCCTTATATTGTATACCTAAAATGTACCAATAAAATTAATTTTTAAAAAAACAACAGGTTAACTGATTGAGAATTAGCCTTAATAAAAAAATTTTTAAAAGCTGTTCACTGAGATCTGTACTGTGATTAGCTATTGCCCTCTCTGTCATTAAACAATTAATACTTGAGAAAAAAATAAATGTTTTTACAATAAAAAACAAAGTGGCATCAAAATTATAACTGAAACACACATTCTAATATCCATTATTTACATTTGGCTATTAAGAAAATATAAAGCTTTAGGGGTGGAGACACCCAGAAAAGCCACTTTGAAGTTTGTATCTAACTAGAAATTTTTCTTACTATAAATCTACAGATATCCAAGAAGGAAATTCCATAGTCTCCTGTATAAGTCACTCTAGTATTTGGTAACTTCTTTCCCTCTCTCCTCGGTCTGCCCTCCTGAGTTTCTCTAATATGCTCTGGTTTTATGAACAGGAGTCACTATTCCATATTTTCACAACTCAGCATCACAGTACAACTCTCAATAGGCAATGCCAGCCTCTTGAATAGCTGGTTGCGTTCGTGAACTGACAGGGGACAAATATCCCCACAGCCTTCCATGACTGGGATAATGGATGGAGTGTATCATGAGAAGGTAGCAGAGCTCTTGCTTTGAGCTGTTAAGAGTCAAGTTGCAGCCTCCTGTCCAGAAACCTTTCACGTTGTTCTCTCTCTCTCTCTCTCTATATATATGCATTTGTTACCATTCAGGGAATTTTTAAAACCCTGAATTTTTCTGTCAGACAGGAAAAGGAGGAAATCTTGTATCCTCTATCTCTCTAGAGTAGCTCTTGTTTCTTAGGCTGCACTAACTGAGGAAACAAAGGGCCAAGGCTATCCTTGAAGGCCCACCCAGTCTTCCCTCACAGCTGGTCATGGTAAGGCCCCACACAGAGGTCTCCCTCTCCTCAATAGTGAACATCTGTTGTTTTTTTCTGTCCGGCATCTGTCCTCCATGTAGCTGATAAAGGAACCCTGATTTCCCTGTTGGGAGACTCTCTTCCCCTAAGCTCTGTGCATAGTCTTGAGAGGACTATGACCCTGTGAGCTATCCCATATCCTTCCAACAACAATGTATTGTTTAAAAACTTCTCTGAAAATGGTTAGAGTTGGATCCTGTGGCTTGCCACAGGAAAGTAACATTCTCTGAAGCCTTAGGATCAATTATCCTAAAATAGCATAAGCACCACCAGCCACAGATGTGGGACACATGAGAAGACAGCCCTGACGTCCCCCAGCTGTGTAATTCACCTTGTCCAGTTTCCCAAAGAGCTGGAGACCCTGGCAGGACAGTGCTGCTGAGTCATGTTTTGCTCACTTGTGGGCAGCCCTAACCCCAGTCTCCAGGGGCAACGGTGATCTCCCTCTGCTGCCTGGATTGTCCCAGCTCAGCTTGTCTCAAGGAGCTGCCCTCCAGGAATCATCATATTTTCCACTTGGTCTGGTATGACTAGCATGACAGCTCTTTATGTTAATCTTGACTTTAGCCATTTGGGACAGGCCCCTAGGCAATCAGCTGAGAAGCAGTTCCAACTGGAGTTGTGCTTAGCGTGAAGATTCTGAGGGTAATGAGACAAACCTACCTAGGACCAAGCCACCTCATGCAGTGGGATACTAGATGGAAGTGGAAAAAATGAGGAAGCTTTCCATGATCTGAAATTAAGAAATCTCCAAGATACACTCTTAAAAAATTATTTTACTACAGAAATTTCAAACATATGCAAAGGAACACAAAGTAGTACAATGAAGCCTAATAGAAACTCCTCTCAGCTTCAATAGCCATTAAGCCCTTCCAATATTTTTCCATTCATATCTTTACCCATTGCCAATCCTCCCTTTCAGATTATTTTGAAGCAAATCCCAGAATTTTATATTCCATCCACAATATTTCAATATATGTACATTTCTTAAACACACCCCCAATTTATTATCATCCCTAAAAAATTAATAATTCACTGATATGATTAATATTGAGCCCAGACTTCCCTTGGTCTCTTTTGCCTTCCAATTTTTGTTTGAATCAAGTTCCAAATAAAGTGCTAT
Organism: Heterocephalus glaber; assembly: GCF_000247695.1. Next base: position 15,849,666 of record NW_004624749.1, read on the forward strand.
GTCTGGGGTCCCCAAAATCACTCCACGGTTTGTGACTCAGGAAGTCTCACAGATCCCAGCATATGGTCATCCTCACGGCTGTGATTTATTACAAAAAAGATATAAAATAAAAGTCACAAAAGGAAAAGGGGCCAGTGTTGAAGACCCCCAAAAGGCAGCCCCTCTGAGCTTCTGTACTGACCCGGAAAGGCCTGGGTGCCTGCCCATCTGCCGGGAGCAGAGCCTGGGCTCCTCCACTCCACTCTGCCCATGAGGGGATGCAGATCCATGAAGTCTGCTGTCAGAGAAGCTCATTAGCAACTCTGTTTGTGGGAAGCTGGTCCTGTAGGCACCCTCAGCCTGTCCCTTAATTCTGGGTTTTCATAATGAAAGCAGCTATTTATCACAAATCATACTACACAATGGTTAGGCGCAGTGAGCCATTCTTATCAGTTAGATAATGGGGGGAATTTTCCTGAAATCCAGGCTTCCAGGTGCCAACCAAGAACCAATCTTGTAAGGTCTTTCCAAGGATATTAGTCTCAGGCCTGCTGTGTTAACTCTTGTCTTCACAAGTACATGCATTGCCACTGGTTGATATATCTTCAATCTTTTTTAATCTTCAGGATTCCCCTCTCTTTTTCCCCCTTGCAATTATGTAGATTTCCAATAGTCTGGATTTGCTTACGCATATCCTCTAGTCATTCAAAATATTTCTCTCAGCTGGATATGGTGGCACCTACCTGTAATTCTAGTACTTAGAAGGCTGAGGGTGACTGCAAATTCCAGGCCAGCCTGGGGCTGCATAGTGAATGCAGGCCAACCTGAACTACACGGTAAGATCCTGTCTCAAAAAACTAAAAATAAATAAATAAATAAAGCATTTCTCTTTTCCCTGTCTTTCTCATGAACTGGTAATTATATCTGCAGGCACAATCCAACTTAGACTGTTGTTGTTGTTCTTCTTCCTCTTCTTTTTTTTTTGGTACCAGGGATCAAACTCGGGGCCTTGAGCTTGCAAGGCAGGTGACGGAGCCACTGGGCTAAATCCCCGACCCCTCTTCTTCTTCTTCTCCTCCTTCCCCCTCCTCCTTCTCTTGGTAGTAAGATGACTTCATGAGTAGTCTGTGCACTTTGAGAGGTAAATTATATCAGACTGTGTCTTCTGTATGACACCACTGCCTAAGCTCTGGCCCCCACATCCACTCATTCATGCTGAGGGGTGACAATATTCTATTATTCCCTCTCCATTAGCTGGAATATTTTTATAAAAAGAAACTTCCCTCTTTGTTTTTAACTACTAGATGGTACTTTGTGTAGAAATGCTTAATTCATGCTCTTCTTTTTTTCAAGTTTTAAAACTAACAAGGTTCTTTGGACTCTTCCAATGGTGACATTTTGGAATATCATGGTAAAATTGACAGTGTTTAATCTGTCACAGCTTGCCTAGCCTCATCATTGCCCAGGGAAAGCTCAGCAGTCTGGAACCTGAATCCTTTATACATGACTCTACAGGTCCTTGTAAGCTTGTTTGCTTGCTTTCTGACAAGTTATTCTAGAATCCTCTTTTATATTTCCCACTCAAATCTAGAATAAATGATTTATCTGGAAATTTCTGGTTCCTTTATGTGAAAATTGGTATTTAGCACTTACAATTTAAGCACTAAGATGCCGAAATATTCTTAATTTTTTAAAAAAGTTGCAGAATAGAACATGGTGCGTTAATATAGTGCAAAATGTGGGAAAAATAAATATTCACCTTAGTTGAATTTGCATAAAGAAGCTCTGGAAGACTTCACAAGAAATTAATAAAATAGTACCTGTTTGAGTAGAAGAGGAGGGAATCATGGGTAGATTTTAAGAATCACCTTTGAAAATTCCTTTAATGCCAAAATCAACACTATAAAGACGTGAACGTGGTCACTAAGGGAATGGACTGCTTTTTCTTCAGATGAATACCAGATGAAGAGATAGACTTGAGTTTGGGAGTCATTTTAAGTGTTAAATATGTCTCCCTAAACAAGTAGAATCACTCTTGACATGGTGTGAAGTCACACGAGGGGCAGTGCATTAGGAACCATGACCAACTGCAGAGGTTGTCAGCCCTGGCTGAATAGCAGCCTCCCCTGGGGAGATTTTAGCAATCTTCCTGCTAGACCATGCCATATCACTGATTAATTAATTATTTTTAATTAATTTTATTGGTACAATTTTGATATACATAATATCACATTCATCACAGGGAATTTGCACCTGTACACAATGTCTCGATTCTTCTTTTTTACCCATTCTCCTCCCCTCCCTTCAACCCTTCTTTTCCTCCCTATTTACACAAGCTTTGTTTCCATTTTTTTCCTTCTAGTCTCTTTTTTTCCTTTTCCCTTCCTTCCCGCTCTCCTCCCCTCCTCCCTTGTTCCCCTTCCCATTTGTACAGAAAATGTTTAAATGATCAGTTAATTACATCAGGCTCCCTGGGAGTGGGTGGAGGCAGCTGCATTTTTAAAAGTCCTGCTGCTAATCCAGTGCAGTTGAGGCCAAATCTCACCCCAGGAAAAGTAAACAAGATGTCATTTCTCCCTCCTCAAGCTCATCAGGGACAACACTGAGTGGATTCTTGGGTAGACTCGCCCATACATGAATAAAAATATAAAATCCTGTTATTATTTAAATATTTATTATTTATATATCTTAAATGTCCCTTTCTCATCTCTTTTGCTTCTTTGCTTCTTCCTTCCTTTTAGCCAAGTTGTATTTGTGCAAGTTCAGCCCTTGTGTGACTCTGTCCCTCCTCCATCATCAGTCTGATTTCCAAAACAGAGGCACATGCTTTCTTCCTATGTCTCAGTTTATAGTCTGGGCTCAGAACCTAATTCCAACCCTAATCCCTGTCCACCCTGTTTGCCTTTCATTCCAGAGGAATACAGCACCTACCAAAATAATAGGCCTGAAGATCTGCCTTGACCTGTAGCATTCCTGAGGCAGATGTGCCAGTCAAGTCCCTCTGGAGCCCTCCTCTTCTCATCATAGCTGGGGGCTGTCCTCCCGGGGCTTGGTGATGCCTATCAGTTGACTGCAGGGCAGAAGCCTTCTTTGGGTTCTCTGAGAAAAAGAGTTGTGGGGTTGGCTGTGGACTGATTTGCATGTTAAAGGCAGAAAACTTAGGGAAAATGAACAAAAAAATCAAAGCTCTTGCTGTACCCTTGGCCTCCTGTGAGCCCCTAGGGACCCAGTTATGAAAGGTGCAGCACCTGCCCTAAGGAAATCATAGTCTAAGAGGAGGTAGGTAATTAAACAGGTGATTCAAATGCTGTATGGTAAGAGCTGTGCTCAAGGTGTGCAGGGTTCTACAGAAACCAAGAAAAGAGAACAAAGCTACCATGGGGAAGTGGAGACAGAAGACAAGGAAGGCTTCTTACAGGAGGCACCATGAGGACTGTGCTTTATTTTTAACTTAAAAATACACAGGTCACATAAATTCCTTACAGAAAATTAGAGGGGGTTGAGAATGGATGCTGAAGATAAACAGAAACACCTATGAAAAAAGTGGTGGTGCCAAGTTGGAGAGATTTAAGAGAGCAATGATGTGATCACTCCCCTGTACACCGACCTGTCCCCGAGTCCCCTGCTCAGTGACAAGTGCCTGGAAATCCTCATAGACACTCTGTGGAAATCAGTGCTCTGCAAAGAGCCTGGGGAGGAAGCAGGGTGAGGGAGAACTCGATCCCAGGTTCTGGCCTTTAGAAGGCTCCCCTCCACTCTCTGATTGAGAGCAACAAAAGCTACTGAAACACTGAAAGCTGGGGGGGGGGGGCTGTGCCTTGGGCCCTGCTTTATTTTTCATCATAGCTGTTCATAAGCATCCAGTGTTTGTCCCCACTGTCACAGGGGTGCAGAAAGGAAACGGAAATACAGAGGAGGTGCTCCTCTGAGGGGATGCCATTTTCATGAGGAACATACAAAATGTGCCTTGGTGGGGCATGTTGGTGCGTACCTCTACTTGGAAGGCTGAGGCAGGAGGACTGCAAGTTCAAGGTCAGCCTAGGCAACCTAAAGAGACCCTGGCTCAAAATAAAATAATAAAAAGGACTGAGGTTGTAGCTCAGTGGAAGAGAACTTGCCCTGCATGGATGAGGCCCTGGGTTTGATTCCCAGGACTAGAGGTGTGTGGGAAAGATAAATACCATATGTCCCCAAGGACACCTGACAGAGTATGAGACTTTACTTCCCACCAGGTCACTGCAGTGTAACACTGTAGGCATCTGAAATATCTATACATATGAAACGAGTAACAACACTGTGTTTTCAGGCTACTGTCTAATTGTATGAAACACCATAAGGGCCAGAGAAACCTTTGTTGTGAGTCTTATGTTACTTATTTGTTTATTTATTCATTTATTTAAATTGTAATAGTTCATACAGTATTTTGTTTGTAATTCAAAAAGACAAAGGGATACACTAAAATCTCCCTTCAGGTTGCATAATTTTATCAATACATTAAACATCATTGAACTGCACATTCTATATAGGGGAATTATATGATATGTGAATTATATGCCAATAAGGTCGCTATTAAAATAATAAAAGTGGGCTGGGGATTTAGCTCAGTGAGTTTGAGGCTAACCTGGGCTATATAGCAAGACTCTGTGCTGAAAACAAACAAAACAAAACAAAAGCTGCTGAAGAGTGAAACTGTCTCCCTCTTGCTCTCCCATCCTTGTATCTTGTCCACTCTGCTTGTTTTCCTAAAGGTAATTCTTCTGGAGATTAGATAGGGAGAGAGAGAGAGAGAGAGAGAGAGAGAGAGAGAGAGAGAGAGAGAGAGAGAAAGGTATAAAAGGTCAGTGGTTTCCAAGATTGGGAGTAAGGGATGAAAAAGGGTACACAGTATTTTTAGAGCAGTGACACTATTCTGTATGACACTATTATGAGGGATAAATGTCATCACCCATTTGTCCAAACTCACGGAATGTGCACCCCTAGCTGTACATGAATGAACCCTAATGCAATGGGTTTTGAGTGGTAATGATGCGCCAGTGTGGATTCACCAGAGATTACTCTGGTGTGGCATGTTAGGAGTGGGCCTGAAAGGCCTGGCCCAGGTGCGCCCTTGGGGTTCTCCAGGCCTTCGGTGGTGGAGTAGGTTTGGTTCCGGCGCGCGCTGGGGTCAGAGGCAGGGGCGGGGAGGGAGCCGGGCTTGCGGCCCCGCCCCCTCCCCGTCACCCCGCCCCCCTCTGCCAGCCCTGGGGCCGCGTCCCAGCGCACCTCTGCAGCCGGCCCGAGCCCAGAGCTCCTGCTCGGAGGTGTCGTTAGCGGGGCCCCAGGGCGCAGCTCAGCTCGGCCTCATGGTGGGATTCGGGGCCAACCAGCGCGGCGGCTTTCGTGCTGGTGGTGCTCCTCGTGGTGATAGTCGTCCTCGCCTTCAACTGCTGGAGCATCTCTTCCCGCCACGTCCAGCTCCAGGAGGAGGTGGCCGAGCTGCAGGCCCAGGTCCAGAGCACCGAGGTGGCCCACAGGCGTCTGGAGAAGCGCAACTCGGATCTCCTGCTCCTGGTGGACGCGCTCAAGAAACAGATCCACCAGAAGGAGGCCGACTGTGACAGCCAGTAGCGGCTGCAGGCCAGGGAGGGCCTGGGAAAGAGCTGCGAGGATGACAAGATTAAACTACAGAACAACGTATCATATCAGATGGCAGACACATCATTTAAAAGAGCAACTTGCTGAGCTTCGCCAGGGGTTTCTTCGACAAGAAGATCAATCAGCTTCAAGACTACAGAAAGAACAACACTTACCTTGTGAAGAGGTTAGAATATGAAAGTTTTCAGTGTGGACAGCAGATCAAGGAATTAAGAGCACCGCATGAAGAAAATATTAAAAAGTTAGCAGATCAGGTTTTGCAAGAACAAAAGCAAGAGGCCCCCAAGGTTCAATCAAATGATGGAAAAGAATTGGGTATAAGCGATCATGTAGTATCTAAAAATATTCCAAAAGTAGATGAGAATGCTGGATAAGAATGAAGAACCCTCAAGTAATCATATTCCACGTGGAAAAGAGCAAATCAAACGAGATGATGATGCAGGGATGCCTGAAGAAAAAGAAAATGACCTAGCTAAAGTTGATGATCTTCCTACCTAAGGAAGCCCCCTGTTTTAGTTTCTCAACACGAAAATCATCAGACAATCTCCCATCTTCCAACTGGACAACCTCTCCCCAAATATAGGTCCAGATTCACATGTAAACCACAATAGCAACCCAGGTACTTCAAAACAGAACCCTTCTGATCCTCTTCAGCATTTAAATCCTGACTCAAACTGGGAGAGTGAACCCAGAATTGAAATGGATACACTAAAGCAAGCCACCAAGGATAGAGTTGGTGATTTCCACAAACTGAAGCAAAATGATGAAGAACGAGAGCTTCAGATGGATCCTGAAGACTATGGAAAGCAGAGTTTCAATGATGCCCTTTAAATCCTAAAGGAAAAATTCACAATACCTAAAGTGCTGTAAAATGAAATCATTTCTACTTTGTCATTTTTCACTTTTGTTGTAAAGATCAGTTGTATCAGTTTTAAAGATACATTGAGGTAGATTGAAGGAAAACCTTTAACGAAGTAATGTACCCATGTACATATGTGAACTTTTTCATATTGTATTATCAAAGCAGACTTTTTTGATTATGATACACTTGAGCCAAAAATGGTTAATCTTTGCATTTAAAGCAAACTAATGTATATTTCACATTTTATTAAGCTTAATTTTTTCCACAAATAGCAAGAGAACATGGTTGTACCGATTATATGTTGCACATAGCATAACCACAGTAAGAGCAGTTATTCAGCTGGAAAGGTTTTATACACGAATGTATTCTTGTGAGCCCAACAGGTGTTCTGTTCTGGCTGCCCTTCATTTCATGCTCTTCCAGGAGTTATGCCTACAATAGTGACATAAATGAAGGGAAATGGTGTCGAACATGTGCAACATGTATACAAAATTACCTTCCTACTCCTATTTTACATGTGCTGATGTGTCTGGGCAGATTAGCTTTCAGTTGAAGACTCATGAAAGTTGAGATAGCCTTCAAAGACATTAATATTTATTTTATTTTTACCTAGTGTTGAATGCATTTTCATTTTTTTCCCATAATACCAGTACTGTTTAACTATAGTCAGCACTGACTAAAGTTTTATTTTCACAGTTTGCACTTGAGAAGATATTCATGATTTAAATCCCAGGTCCTGAAAGGGGCTAAATCTACTTTGTCTTGGATTTTTTTGCTTCTTTGTTTTTTTGGTACCGGGTATCGAACTCAGGACCCTTCACTTGCAAGGCAGGCAGAGGAACCACTGAGCCAAACCCCTGGCCCACTAAATCCACTTTGAAATGAATCTGCAATCAGGATTTCAAAGGCTTCCTGAAGGTTTTAGTGATTTTCTTTGACTATTTTTCAGAAACACTATGGAAGAAATTTTTATTAATGCAAAAATAAGGATAGAAGTACAGTGAAGTAAAGCTGTTTTATAAAAATAGCTTAAAGTTTGTAATAAAAAGGAAACTTTGTAATTACTATATTAGTTAAGATACCATCAATCTCATATTTCTTAGACTAACAAATTATTTTAAATACATTTTGTCTTTTTTGACCCTATTCAATAGAATGTGTAAGCTAGTTAATCCTTGTTTTCTGTTTAAAGCACTTTTACATTTTATCCCATGCCCCCAAAACAAAAGGTGTTGATCATGAAGGGAAATTTAAGGTTGTTAACTCTGTTTTTCAGAAGGACTACTGTTAATTCTCTCTATATATGAAATATTGGGCTGAAAGTATCTCTGAGTGAGGGAGCACTTGCCTACTTGGTTCCCAGCACCACAAAACAGGCAAACAAACATGAACTCCCCCTGCCTCCCACGCCCAGGTTCCAGCCATAATTGAAACTTGTACAAGTTCACTTGCTGAGGTACAAAATTTCTTTGACTTCAGTTTGAAGTTAGTGACCAGAAAAAGATGCAATAACTGACTACAATTTTTCTACATATCAAAGTAATTTATGCCTTCATTATCAGTAGGATAGGCCTACAATGAATAGATATTAACAGTTCACAGAATTTTTAAAGAGTTAAAGGGAAGTGATATACATCCTTTGGGAATTAGCATGGGGAGATAAATCTAAAAATATTTATAGTAATACTTCATATATAATATTCTAAAATCTTTACAAATGAAAACCATAAGATTACTAGCCTCAGTTCCTTTGACATAAAAAGTGGTCACTTGGTTATGTGACAGCTGTTACTTAACAGCAAAATTTCTTCAATTAGCAGCTGAGGCATTTACAGGCTAAAAAAATCTGGGACCAATGGAAAATATTTTTGACTGTATTAACACATTGTAGTGCTATAAAATGCTATGTGAATCTCTTAAAAATCTGACATTCTACAGTCTGTAATAGATGCTGTTTTTATAATGTTTTACTTTTGCCTTAACATTTAGGTTTTTTAATATGTATTTTTGCCCTGAATTACGTGTTAATTTGATGGGAACTCTGCTTTTAAAATCACCACTTACTGGTTCTAATAAATTAAAAATTAAACTTAAAAACAAAGAATGGGGATGTGCAAATGTGGGAAGGACCTGTGTGGGAATCTTTGTACTTGTAGCACAATTTTGCTGTAAGCTAAAATCTGCTCTAAAAAATAAGTCCATTCAAATGCACAAGGCTGTGGGTTCAATCCCCAGCACTGTAAAGATAGTCTATTAAAAATAGTTATGAAAAAAAAATAGTTGTAAACTATATCACTCTAGTTATAACTTTCTTCTTTTTTTTTTTTGTACCTGGGATTGAACTCAGGACCTTGCCAGGAAGGCGTGGCACCACTGAGCTACATCCCCAGCCCTATAACGTTCTTTTAACTGTTGGTTGTATGACCATCATTTTACATGTGGCCTTACTGTTAAAGTTTGTCTTTTATCCAGTCTGATAAATTGACTTTTAAGTGAAGTACTTATCCCATGTATGTTTAATGATTTTTCTTCTATATTGGGCTTATATCTATAGCTAACTATTCTTTTTTTTTTTTCTACTTGTTCCACTTGTTTTTGTTTTGTTTCTCCCCTTTTTTGCCTGCTTTGGATAAATCTGAATATAATATGTGCAAATTTTTGTTATTCTATTTTTCTTCTCTTGATACTTGTACATTTACCATTTTTTAAGTAATTAGGATTATGGCACACATCATTGATCTGTTATAAAAACATAAATTAGGTGGGGTTTTTTTGGTTCTTTGAGACAGGGTCTTACTATGTAGTTCAGGGTGGCCTTGAACTCACTATGTGGTCCAGGCTGGCCTTGAACTCAAGCAATCCTCTGCCTCAGCCTCCCAAGTGCTGGAATTACAGGCATAAGCCAGCATACCTGGCTCATAAATTAGTTCTTTACTTTCTAAACAATGCAAAGAGTTTTGACCATTTTAACTGCATTAGGCTCTACCCACTCTTTGTGTTGCTATGTATAATAATTACATACATTTAATTTTGCATATATGTCTTACTAGTCCTTTTTTTGGGTACCAGGAATCGAACTCAGGACCTTGAGCTTGCCATGCAGGCACAGCACCACTGAGCTACATCCCCAGCCCCAATATTGCATATATGTAAAACTCCAAAAGACATCAGAATTATTTTGTGAAACAATAAATTCATTTCTATTTACCCCCACCCAATTTACTTTTTCCAGTAACAATCTTTAGTTTAGTCCTTCATTTTCAAATTTCTGTCTTGCACCATTATCCTTCCATCTGTAAAGCTTCCTTTAATAGTTATTTTACTTTAAATCTTCTGGCAACAGGATTCTTCATTGTTTTGTTGTGTTGTGCAGGTGATCAGACCCAGGCTTTGGAGCATGCTAGGTAAGCACACATGGGTACATATGCTGGCGCTTGCTGCTGAATTTATCCACACAAGTTTCAAAACCCCCCATTTGGAGAGCTCTCCAAAAGCACCAGAATGAATCATCCATATCAGCGTGGGACTTGACTGGACTGTGTAAATTCAGGAGTTGATCACTTCTCAGCCTTTTGGCTAAGATCAAATGTAGTAAATTCAGGAGTTGATAATTACCAGTTACTGTCCCAGGGACGCTCTGAGACATTTCTCTGTACTTTGTCATTCTGGTAAGGGAACAAATACTCTCAATGGGTGTGGTAGACTGAAGGAACAGCTCTCTCATGGTGGTACCAAGACACATCATACAGGTGTGCATCATGGTGTCTGAAGTAGACTTTCCCACCCTTTCACTTTGCACTTGGCCACATGGCATATTCTGTCTGGCTATCAGATATCAGCAAATGTATGAGAGCTGGGGTTTGGAATATGCATAAGTGGTGGGACTTGCCCTCTTGCTCTTCTGTCATTGCCATCATTAGAACATGCTCCAGGGTTGCTAAGGTAACATTCATATACAGTAAGGCTCAATACACATTTTACGTGTTTAGTTCTGAGTGTTTACAGGTTATTATACTTGTATGATTACCACCACACACAAGATTTGGAATATTTCCACCACCCTTAAACAATCCCTGGTGCCCTGCTTTCAAGCTCATCCTCTTTGTCACTATAGTTTTGCTTTTTCCAGAATATCACATAGAAAGAACCACACTGTCCAGTCTTTTCTGTCTGGCTTCTTTCACTTAGTGCAATGCTTCTGAAATGCATTCTATCTTTCATGTAACAACAACATGTTCTTTTTTATTGCTTACAGACATACTCAAAAGTGTGCTCCACCAGTCTCCTTAGAAGATCCTAAGGCACCCACATTGATACAATCAAGCTTAACCATTGCATAGAACTTCTAGGAAAATTCTTAGATAAGGACAAATTCAGGTGGTTATATACCTTTTGCCCTTCCCCTTTTCCATTTTTCTAATAAAGAAATAGTGCTGGAGTTAGTTGCTATCCTGAGATTGTGAGGTAACAAGCAGGAGGAACAAAGGTCATACACACAAGGGGGAAAAATAGAAGCAGCATAAGTCTAAATCACTGAGGAGCTGTTGTGTCATTAAGAAAAACCCTTTTTGAGAAAACAATCCAAAAATT
>NW_004624749.1:15862276-15884801 GCF_000247695.1 Heterocephalus glaber
TAATGCAAAATAGGAAGAAAAGTTCCAAAGGGGTAGGGGTAGTGGGAGGGGCAGGGGAAAGGAAAGAAAGGAAAGGAAAAATGATGAGAAATGGAAAAAAGGGAAACAAAGTCTTTGTAAACAGGGAAGGGTGGGGTAGGAATGGGGAAAATATAAGAACCAAGATGCATCATGTAAAAGTACAAGTTCCCAATGAGAAATGTAAATGTGTTGCATACCTAAAATGTACCAATAAAAGAATTTAAGTAATAAAAAAAAAGAAAAAGAAAAACCCTTCTTTGCCTCAGCTGCTATGAGAAAGGCTTTTTGTTATTTAAAACCAAACATAATCTCAACAGATACAAGCCTCTCTTTTAAAGGATTGAGCTTGCAGTTTCTAAATCTCAGACCTGTTTTTCTGATCTTCCAGATCAAACACCAAACTCAGTTTTAGAATCTCAATTGGTCTGGGCACCTTTGGCTCAGGGTACCTAAGTGCCAGCTTCTTTTCCTGGCCCAGATGCACTCATCAGTGCATGCCTGGCCCCCACTTTCTTATACTCCCCTGAGGTACTCAGACTCGGGTCCCAGAACCCCCCAGCTACTCACCATGATTCTCTATGCTGCCCTAAAACTGGAAGACTTTCTTTCCTGCTTCAAGTTATCACACGGTCAGCTGACCTAGACTCAGGACTTTTTTTTCATCTTTTCAAAATGGAAATATTTGCTTGTTTTTTTCCCCACAAGTGTGAAGGAAATGTTCCTTATTGGAATTTTCCATCACTGTTCTCTTTTGCATGCATTTTTTTCATCATAGTACTTATCTTTGTTTTCATAAATAAAATATATGTGTTCTTATTAAAGTAATGTCTGTCTCCCTAACTAGAAAGATGTTAGGTTTCAGAAAGGCAGGGTCAATGCTTGTGTTGTCCCATTTTTACTCCCATCACAAGGAGGTGGTCATGCAGTATTCCTGAATGTTAAGTGAATACACGAATGAAAAAACTTCCACATTATTTATCAATATCAAGAAGACTCCAAATTCATCAGCTCAGATTAATAACCTTGTTTATGCCATGATCATTTTTGGAAAGTTTTATAAAACCATGAAGCTAAAATATATGTGCTAGCTAATGCATAGATAGCCATTATAAGCAGCTGACAATCATTTTTCATCTTGTGTTAATTTTATGACACCTTCCTCATACCATCTATTATAATCCCTCAGGCAGGAGATCTCATCTCCTGTTTTGTTGAGTAAATAATGGTCAACTACACTGGGCTCTTTCATTGATCTTCTTTTCATTTCAAAATAACTTATTCTCTAGGGATACTTCCTAATCTCTACTTTCAACATGGAAGTCAGAGGTGCCCCTCTTTCCTCAAGATACTCCGAGATCTTACTTCCCTAATCAACCAGGTCTTCTTATAGCAACTATAATCTCTTTCTTCCTCTTGTATCTGTCTCTTTCCCCTCTGTTCCCAAATACTCATTCAATAAAAGTTTATTAAATGCTTACTAACCACTTTGTACTGTGTTAAATTCTTAGACTATATCAGTGAGCAGATCGTCACAAAACATATATACGGTGGAGAGAGACAGACAATAAACAAAACAAATAGGTAAATTACAGTATTTAAGGGCTAGGAAAAGAAATAAAGAAGGAAAGGAGTATAGGAATTAAGGTGGTGATGGTTTCAATTTTAAATAAGGCAGACAGGAGAGACTTCTCTGTGAAGGTAATAAAGCTTTGACTGAAGTGAGGGCACACAACTTGTGTGCATTCAAGTGTTACATACTACTTGTGCCCCCCCAAATATGTGTGTTGAAATCCCAACCACTAACACCTAAGAATCCAATTGCATTTGGAGATAAGATAATGAAGGGAGTGATAGATTAGAATGAAGCTAATAGTGTGAAGCCCTAATCCAATATGATTGATATCCTTAAATGAAGAGAAAGAGACACCAGGGACATATATAGATTGAGGGATGATCACATGAAGAGGCAAGGGAATGGATCATCTACAGACCAAAGAAGATGTTTTAGCTTTCCTGTTACTGGGACACAATACTTGGTACCCACAATTTAAAGGAGAAAAGGTTTAATTTGGCTCATAGTTTCAAGGGATTCAGTCCATTGGTCATCATCCGGCTCCAAGGCAGAAACATCATGGCCAAAAGGAGGTGACAGAGCAAAGCTGTTTAGAGTCCCCATGGACTGGTACCCATCTGTGGCCTATTAGGAAGCAGGCCACACAGTAGTGAACTAGCACAAGAAACTTCATCTGCATTTACAGATGCTCCCCATTGATCACATTATTGCCTGAGCTTTGTCTCCTGTCAGGTCAGCAGCAGCATTAGATTCTCACAGAATGAGAACCCTACTATGAACTAAGCATGGGAGGGGTCTTGGTTGCATGTTCCTTATGAGAATCTACTGCCTGATGATTTAAGGTGGAGCTGAGGTGGTGATGCTAATGCTGGTGAGAGGCTGCAAATACAGATTAACATTAGCAGAGAGGTTTGACTGTACAAATACCTTTAGAAATCACTTTCTTTCAGATTCATATCAAAACCCTATCAGTGAGTAGCAAGTCACAATTAAGCTGCATCCGGTAGCAGGCTGCAAGTGGGTTGATACACTTCAATTGTATAGGTGTATCTCGTGGCAAGTGTTAAGTCAGAATCTGACACTTTTTTTTTTTTTACACAAAATTATCCTGTTTAATTGATCCCATACCGTTTTATTCTGACAAAGAGCTTGTGGTTGGGCAAAAAGGGCACTTCTGACTCCAGTTCATGGTGATTTTATAAATTTAGTCACTTGACCAACACAACTATGTCCTGTGAGACCCAAACTCTCATTGTCTGACACTTTTTTTAGACTGTACATGGGATGCCCATTATTTTATTTACCATTTCCATCTTTTCCTCTTTCCTACACTGCACACTTGTCTCAGTCACAGTTTTTGTAAGCCCAGCAGCTAACCCTTGCCAAAGTGAGTAAAAAACAAACATCCCTGGAGAGCTTTTTGAAAAGGGGAAAGACCCAGTGATGAGACACCAGACTGCCAACAAAAAGAAAGCTGCATTTAAAAGAAAATATCAAGAATCCCATTTAAATTTTAGGTTGCAACAGGTGATTCACATTCTCCAAGTCTATTTTGTATATGTCAACCAGCTATCCAGCAAAGCCATGAAACCTTCCAAACTGCTTGGCCACATAGAGACCAAGCACCTTGCATTAAAAGATGAGCCTTTGGAGTTTTTCAAAATAAAAAATACATAGACACACTGAACAGAAACAACTATTGAAGGTCACCACTTCATGAAATGTGTTTGCTCTGCGAGCATCATTCTTAGTGGTTAACTGAACTGCAAAAGCTAAGGAGCCCTTTACTGTTGATGAAAGGTTAATCCTGTTTGCTGCTAAGGACATTTGTTGTGAACTTTTAGAAGAAGGTGCATTTTGAAAAGTGGTACATGTTCCTCTCTTATCTATCACAACTAGATGGACTGATGAAATAGCAGAGAAGGAGACATAATTGTTAGAGAGGATTAATGAATCACCGTGATATGCAATCCAGGTTGAGGAGTCTACTGATAATGACAAGGCAACAGTGCTTGGTTTCATGAGATATATATTTTAGGACGATGCGCATGAAAATATGTTATATGCATGTTTGTTGCCAACAAATAGTATGGCTGCAGAACTATTCAAGTCTCTGAATGATCACACAGTAGGAACAATCAATTGGTCATTTTGTGTCAGTACATGCATGGATGAAGCAGCCACTATGGCTGGATGGCTTTTTGGTTTCACTACTTGGGTCAAGGCATCACTTCTGAACATAAGTTCACACACTGTGTCATCCACAGAGAAATGCTGACTAGTGGAAAAATGTCACCCAAATGTAACAATGTTTTGTAGGATGTGACTAAAATCATAAACCACATTACTGTACATGTCCTTAATTCATGTCTATGCAGTTCTGTGAGGATATGGAGGTAGAGCACATTCATCTCCTCTTATACACAGAAGGGAGATGGCTTTCTAAAGGTAGATTGCTAGCCAGGTTTTTGGGTTATGAGAGTAACTTCAGAGAATTCTTTTTGAAAAACAGTAACCACTGGAAGAACGTTTCAATGACACAAAATGGATTGCAAAACTTGCTTACTCATGTGACATATTCAACCTGCTCAATGAATTCAATCTGTCACTTCAAAGAAGAAAGAAAACTGTGTGTAAGTTGGCAGATAAAGTGGATGCATTCAAAGCCAAACTGGAATTATGTGGACAACAGGTGAACACTGGGATTTTTGACATTTTACATATTAGCAGAGATTTCGAAAGAAAATGAGGCAGGCAGGGCCTTTCTCCCAGCTACTGTATGATCATCTATTTTAGCTTTTGAAAGAGTTTGAGCATTACTTCCCAACTACAAAAGATCCCCACTGGGAAGGAATGGACCTGTGGCCCATTTATGAATAAGCCAGGTGTCTTAGTTACTTTTTCATTGCTGCAACAAAATACCTGATACCCACAAGTTAAAGGAGAAAAGGTTTATTTTAGCTCGTAGTTTGTAGAGGTTTCAGTTTGTAGTTGGCTAGCTCCAAGGCAGAGGAGCATGCCAGAGGAGAAACAGTTCATGACTAGGCACACAGGAAAAAGTGAGCTTTCCTTCTTTTCCTTTTTATTCTGTCCAGGCTACAAGCCTATTGGTTAGTGCCACCCATACCCAGCCCTGTTTAGTAAATCCTTCATCCACACCCAGAATTATGCTAAACCAATCTGTGGACTAATCCAGTATCACATGCATGATACAATCATTCTGCCAAAGCCCCACGTATGGCACAGGAGGCTTTGAGGGGACATCTGGATATAAGCCATAACACCAGGTAAGTGGACTGTGTGCTAGAATAGGCCCACATGCTTGAGAGCACAAATGCCAGTGGCCTTAAAAGTTATGCCTGAGACAACTTCAAATCTCCAGACATTCTGGATTAAAGTCAAGGTGGTATATCCAGATTGCCACAAAAGCACAGAAATCCTGTTTCCATTCCAAACATACTACCTTTGTGAAACAGTTTCCTGTAGTGACAGCAACCAAAAACAGATTATAGAGTAGACTTTGGTGTCAATCTTTTCTATCAGCACTATAAGGAAGTATCTAGCTGCAGGAAAACAAGCTAGGGGGTCCCACTGACTCTGCATTATGGTGAGTTGTATGATTATTTTATTATATAATATAGTGTAATAATAGTAAAGTGCACAGTAAATGAGGTTAAATCATTCAAAAAACATCCCCCACTCCTATCCTGATGTATGAAAAGATTGTCTTCCATGAACCTGGTCCCTGGTGCCAAAAGGTTGGGGACCACTGGCTTAGTTCATGGCAGTGGAGAAGCAGAGCACGGGAACAATGCCAAGAAGGAAGAAGCCATGGACCCTATATAGCATCCAAAGTCACACCTTCATGGCCCACTCAGACACCTAGAAGTGTGCTTTACTAATCCTGAGGCAGCTCCCAAGCCAATCAAGTTGACATGATTAAGCTTAGTCACCACATAAGGACCTCAGAAGAAACAATCCTGCACCAGGGTTGGTGGTACACAGCTATACTCCCAGGTACTCAGAATCTGAGGCAGGGGAATTTTAAGTTTGAGGACAGTCTGGGCAGCATAACTAGATCCTGTCTTAAAATAAAAACTTTTAGAACAAAGGCTGAGAATATAGCTCAGTAGTAGAGCACTTGTCTAGCATGAGCAAGGCCCTGGATTCAGTCCTCTATATAGCCAAAGAAAGGACAACAAAAATTTGCTGACACCTTAATCTTGGACTTTCAGTCTCCAGAACTGTGAGAAGATAAATTTCTCTTGTTAAAGCCATTTAGCCTATGGTATTTGGCAGCCTACTAAATAATACACTGGGGAAATTTTAGGGGCTTGGTCTTCATGCTGAGTGAATCGGAGGACCATTTGAGTGTTATGAACTAACTTATGGGGAAGCACGAAACCCAGTAAAAATGTATTTCATGCAGAAAAGGCTGGATTCTTGAGTCAAATATAACTAAGGTGAAGCCTAGAGATTATCCTTTGAATTCAGCAATAGTGGCTTAAGTAAGAACAGTTCTGGTGGAGTTAAGAGGACAAATGCCTGACTGTAGTGTGCTTGAGAATGGAAAAAGAGGAAATGAAGACAGGGAGTTTACAGTTGATGTCCAAAAGCGCAAAGAAATGTGGTTAGGGCTACAGGGAGAAGTAATTTTGTTTTGTTTTGAGATGGAAGAAAATAGAACGTGACTGCATGCAGATGGAGAATAATGTAGGTATGTACACAAACTGCCAACATCTTAAATCTTCACAGGATTCTGATGAGTCTCATTTTCGATGCTATTCTTCTGAATATACTGCTGAAGGATCCAATTCTTATTTTCCTACTCATTTGCTCAAAAATCTTTAGTGTTCTTAACTGCTGCAAGGAAAGTTCAAATGTCTTAGCTGAAGATTCAAATCTTCTCCACTTTGGCCCTTTGCAATTCATTTTTCTCTTCACTAGAACTCTATAGAGGAATAAAGCATGTCAGACCACAGTCAGAAAGCTTGAATTAAAGTCATGTTTCTATAGTTATGCGACCTTGGACTAATTACAGGTGCACCCGGCCGGCTCCTTCGGGTGGCTTGGGTATCTATAGGTCACGCTATCTCTAAGAGTAGGATCATCTCCTCAACTTGTTTTATCCCTTCCAGCCGCTTCTAGGGATAATATGACTTGTACGGTCACTTCTTTTTTTCTGCTTCGCTTTTACCTTTCCAAATAGACTCTGCTTTAGAATAACCACAAAAGCAGTCCCTTTAAGGTCGGCCTCCTCCCCGCCACTAGGGACTCGCCTCCTGCTCTTCCTTCCCCTGGGGACAGTCCTCTTCGCAGTCAGAATCGGCCACGTAGTAAGTGCAGCTTCCAACCAATCAAGAAGCAGTTAGCACAGATTTATTTTGAAGGGCATTCATTTCGACCAATAACCTTCAAGTCTTCTCCTGAGCCTCATTTTGATGGGCGAGACCAACAGCCGAGATGGCCAATCTGTTTCAGGGAAGGTATTCCGGGAATCGCAGGGCTTACCAATCATGTGAGAAGACTCTTGGGAGGGGCATTCCTCATTGGTTACCGTGTCTGGAAAAGGGCCAGGTTTCATGGAACGAAAATACGATTTGATTGGTAAGTGTGATGTTGTCCACAGAGAAAAGCCCGCCTATCTCAGAGTGGCAGGGCCCGCAGCCAATCCGAGAGAAGATGTACGGGCCGTTTGCTCAATGGGCGATGTCCGCGGGAGGCTGTCACTCAGGTGGTGGTGGCTGAGGCCGGGCTGAGACGTGGCCCGGGGAACGCAACTGGCTGTTTATTCCGTCCGCGCGGCTGCAGGCTCGCTAACGCAACTTTTCCGGGGTCAGAGACTTGCAACGGCGGGAAGAGCGGGCGCCGGGGGCTGAGCCTCCATGCCCGCGCGCGGGGCCGGCCGCTGATGGAGCGCGCCAACCGCCCGGGGCCGCTGGCGCGGGCGCTGCTGATGTTCCAGCTGCTGCTGGGACTCGCGACGGGAACGGTGGCCGCGGGGCGCGCCCGAAACCTCCCAGCCCCGACTGCAGAGGCGGCGTTCGGCCTGGGGGCTGCCGCCGCCCCCACTTCGGCCGCGCGAAGGCCGGCGGCTGGGGCGGTGGCCGCGGCTGAAGTGACGGTGGAGGACGCCGAGGCGCTGCCGGCGGCGTCGGGCGAGCAGGAGACCCGGGGAGCGGACCGCGACGACGACGACGCCGAGCTGCGGCCGCGCGGCCGGTGAGTGAGGCGCCCCCGGGCCAGGAGTGCCGGGGTCGCGGGTCCTCCCTCTGGTGCCAGGAGACGGGGCGGGGGACCGTGACGCCTTCCCATCCTCCAGCCAGCGACCGGGTTGGGCTTAGCTCCAGAACGCCTGGTCCTGGCTCCCCGGAGAGAGCAGCATCCTCGAATGAGTCGGGGCTGCTTGGAGAACGGAGTGCAGAGGTTTGAAAGAAATGGTACTTTTAGTCCTTCGTTTTTGGGCTTCATTCAACCTGCAGACAACCTTTCTCTCTCTTTTTTTTTTTTTTTCCTTTATGTGAATCACCCTATACTTGGGCTGATGTAACAGCAGTTTTGAAAAAGGCCTTTCGAAAGAGATGCATGCCTACGTTTTTTAAACACAACTCTTTAGTGCTCCTGGACGCGGGGAGTGAGCAGTATTTCTCTAATTGAGAGCTGCGAAACACCTGCATCAGAATCACCTGGGGATGCTGGTTAAGGTACAGGTTTCTGGGCTCCACCCTGGCTTTACCGAATTAGACTTCTCTGGATAGGAACCTGGAATCTTCATGTTTAGCAGGCACTCTGGATAATTCAAGAATACTCTGAAGTCTAAGAGCTCTGGTTATAGTGAATGCTGGCAGTTCTTTGATATTTAAAGGGTTTGCTGTGTAAACATTTAATTTAGGGTTATCTTGATTGGTTTTCTTATCCTTCTTAAGTGTACTACTTCGAGGTGCACGTTTTAAAGCACTTTTCAAAATCTGGATGTGAATGTAAGACATGTTAGCATAAGGTATTTTGCAGATAGCCAGTCTTTGTACAGCTGGGGAAAAAGTGGGGAAAAGCTGTTTAACAAATGGAATGATAACAGGATGTTAGGTAAATCAAGCCAGAAAGGGTTAGAATCTGGATTACAAAGTATTTAAAGCTTATAGTAATAACTAGATCATCATAAGTTAGATTTAAATTTCAGTTAAATATCAAAACATTGATCTCTATACTTGGAGAGTACTGAAAATAAGAGAAATACTAAAATTCTCTAGAAACCATTTGCGTGTTCATATTAAAATTTTTTTTAGATAGCAAGTGTATAGCAACATCTTAGGTTTGCTAATGAGTCAACTTCAGGAAGAATATTGTTTTTCTTAAAGAAATTTCTGAGACAGCTGCTCAAAGTAAATGATGGTAAAGTAGGGTAAGATGTTTTGCTTGCCTTCGAAGGCACCTCTGCCTTAACAGGCGCTAAAATCCTAGATGCCCTGGGGTTACAGAGTTTCAGCAAGTAAATCCTGAGCTTCTGCAGGAATGTGCAGTCCAGCTGTAGGGGAGAAAAGAGAGACCTCTGATGGCATTACAGAGCAGAAGTGGTGCCAATGAAATCCTGAGTGTCCCAAAGTTTTTGTGGTTCTCACTGGGTTGGTCACGAGGATGAGATAGGTTATAAGAAAGAGGCTGGAGCAAAAAAGCTGGCTCTTGAAAAGTGGTTAGAATTCTGATAGACATTGGACTTGAGGAAACATCAACAAACCCATAGGCTGTAATTATGTTCAGAGAACATTTTGTACCTCTGTGCATGTGACCCATGTGTATGTGAGAGATACAGATATGTGTGCTGTGCAGGGAGAAGTAGAAGACTAGGCTAAAAAATAGGTTGGAGCTATAGTGTGTGTGTGTGTGTTTCTTACACTGTTAGCATCATTTCCTGAGAACATGTTAGAACCCCAGGATCAGGTACCCCAACTCTCACTGAACAAGTGCCCACATTTTTTTTTTGGTACCGGGAATCGAACTCAGGTCCTTGCACTTGCAAGGCAAGCAGTGGAAACACTGAGCTAAATGCCTGACCAAGTGCCCATATTTTAGGAAAGTCACTATTAATTAACGTGCACAGCAGTTTGACAAATGCTCCATACAGGATCTTGAATGCTAGGCCTGATCAAACTTATGTGTAAGGAATATTTCTCTGGCAGCTGTGCTGAAAACTTTGAGGTAAAGGAGAGATATCAAAAAAGAGTATTCTAGCTTAGTAAGAGGCTTAGTGTTATGTGGTATAAATCAGGCAACAGATTTGAAAGAGATTTGAGGGAAAATCTTTGTTCCTGGCAGATGAATTGATTCCTCCTCTCCTGGCAACCTGTCTAGAAATTGAGACTAAGTGGCTGAGAGATGACAGCACATATAGGAAATGCAAAAGGTTGGGGAGCAAGGAAGAAAGGATTAGAGGTTTGGTGTTGGAGGTGCAGACAAGAAGACAATCAGAGGGAGATACGAGGGGCTGGAGAGAGGTTAGGGTGCATAGTTGAGGTTGTGAGAAAGAGGAGGGACCCACAAGAGAACCTCAAGAAACATCTTTGTATTTTATGGAGAGCCAGCAGAGGAAACAAGTACACCTGGCTAGACTGGAGGTGTAAGATGAGGAGTGGGAGGAAAAAAAGATTTGGTGCAGATGACACATGAAAAAGAATTTAAGTAAAGCCATTGAGATAGAAGGCAGATCAAGAGGTTAATGATTCATCCCTTTCTGCCTGGCTCCCCCCTTTCCTCACTGGTGGGAGGCAATTTTAGGACAAGGGGCCTGATCTTAGGGTTACAGACTGTAAGGAGAACATGAAGGTAGATGGAGAGGATCTGCTTGGTAAGCAGGAGGATTACTTCTTTCTCAGAAACAAGAGGACATGGTGAATTTTGCCTGTGAAGAGTAAATTAATCTCTGGCAGACAGATTGGCTGAGAAGAAATGGGACCTGATTTAAGGGTCTGTCTGCAGTGCGAAGTTTAGATTGTGTGGACCATTTAACAAACCTTTGGGAAGTAATTTGATAGTCAATGGCAGATAAATATGCAAAGCTTTAAAGTCCCTCCTCCTCTTTTAAAAAAAAGTCAAAAACCAGAGACAGTGAGTTCCATAATAATAGACCAATATCCTGTTTGTTTCAAGAAAGAGGATTAGGGGAACAGATTTGAGTTACCCAAGCATTTATTACAAACAGCTGTGAAGAACTTTTGTGCTGTACTTGCAAACTCTTCATGGGAGATGAAGAATTAAGACCTTTATTATTGCTGGTCATCTTTTGATACTTAAGCAAGATGAGACTTACCAGTTTATTATTTTCTTTTTTTGTCTACCTAGAACTCTTGGTGTTTCGTTGGGTTCATTCTTAATGCTCATTCTGAATCTCAAGCATGTGAATGAATAAATAAACTATTTTTTGTTCAAAAAAGTACCTATCTGTGTTTCTTCTGTTAAACATTACATGTAGTTGAAATTTAAATGATAGGTTCATTGCAGAAAGTTTGGAAGAAAGCCTCAGTTGTACCTCACTGTTAGGTTTTATGGATGTTGGCATAATTTCTATTACCAGTTTTCTAACTCCAACACTCATAGCAAATTACAAGGTATTTCTTGGGGTTCTTGCAGTAAGTTGAACATTTTCACACTGAAGATATTCTGACAACCTCAGAAGTTGTAAAGAATTAGTTTTACCTCTACTGTACACTAATTTGCAAAATATATTTCCTTTTACCTCAGTGTGTATTTTCTCTCCAACAAAAGTACTAATATGACACTGATCTCTGATGCTTCTTCAGTTTGTGCATCTGTAATCTGAATTTTTGTGGGTTAAATGAGACACCATGAA
The DNA here is from genome assembly GCF_000247695.1 of Heterocephalus glaber. The sequence goes on from NW_004624749.1 coordinate 15,873,715, forward strand.
AATACTTTGCAAATGTAAGATGATTCAATCCCTCTTTTTCCTCTCCTTTCACAAACTGATCTAACGTGAGACAAAGGTACAGAAATCTATTCTTCCTCAGATTTCCAGATTCATATTCATGCTTGTCAGTTTTTAACCACTAGGAGCACTGAATAATGCACGTCTCAGAATATAGAGTTGAAAGAGAGGTCAGTCACCTGGTCCCATCCCTGTTCTTTCTTCTGACTCCAGACTCTGGGCTAACTAAAAATCATATTTAAAGAATTTACAAATAACTTTCAAAGCAAGTCTGAAAGCCAAAATAAACATACTCATGAGTAATGGATTACCCTTGTCTGCACTTGTCTTTCGTTTAATTGATGCCCAAGTACTATGTGGATGTGACAGGGACAGGAGGCTGTCCTTTATTAGAGCTCAGCTCTGTGTGCTCTTTGGCATTTTGCAGAAGGAACCTCACTTTATTAGTTACAATGTGCAGTAGTTATCAAGTGCCTCACTTTCTCACTCTTGTCTCTGAACTCCATCTGCCTCTCCCCTATTATAAGAGGAGCTGCTTATATGTATTTATTACCAATTGAGGCGGGGCTGTGGGTGCAGCTTGGTGATAGAACCCTGTGCTTAGCATGTGCATCCCCCTGAAAACAAACAAAAACATAGCTTGTGAATTATAGAGCTAAATACTGTACAAGGAAGGAAATTGTATTTTTTAAAACCATGTTCTATTTGTAAGTAACCATTTTATTTGTTTGTTTTTGGTACCGGGATTGAACTTGGGACCTTGTGCTTGCTCAGCAGGTGCCGGAACCACTGAGCTAAATCTCAGACCCTAAGTAACCATTTTGATTAAAAATGTTTCGTAGGAAAAAAAAAAAAATGTTTCGTAGAATACAATAGAAGTGTTTGCAGCTCCACACGCCAATTTTTTTCTAATTTCTTTTCTATTTTTCTTTGGTACCCAGGATCGAACTCGGTCCTTCCACTTGCGAGGCAGGCAGTGGAACCACTGAGCTAAATCCCCAGCCCTAGAAGTGCTTCCAGAAATGTAAATACAGCAGGGAAAGGATATACAAGTCATTTGCATATTCCCTGTAACATTGAAAAATTGGATTACTTTTTTTTAACAGTCTTGATATGTCAGAGTGATCCAGTATTCTTGGTATTTATATAGTTGACTTTTGTTTTGTTGAAACTTGGTCTCCCTATCATGACCTTGAACTCACAGTGACCCTCCTGCCTCAGCGGCCACCCCCGTTACAGATGTGTGCCACCACACCCAGCTCATTTTATTTGTTTTGGTTTGGGATAGGGCTAGTCTTGTGATATGTGTGTTTAAATAAAGTAGGTTTAATTTAAAGATTTGCTTAGTAGGTGTGGGCTAGAAAGTAAAGTCCAATTAGTATTAGTTTGTTTGTAAATTAGAACATATGCTTACTTTAGTGAGAGCGTATGTTCAGGTGCAGGATTCTAGGGTAAATTTAAAAAGCAGATTCAACCAAATCATATTTTCAGCTTTGGGAAGTGTTTTCCTTCCAAGAAAGGAAATGTGAAATTTTAAAATAAGCAGTTAATGTAAAACCTATTCACTCCATACGAGGCTCTTCTACCTGGTTCTGTTCTTCATGGGGAAAGTTTCTCAATTACCTTGTGAAGGAATTTAGTGTATACTTACCAGAATCCAATAGACATAACTGTAAGTCAGCCAGGTGTTCTGGGTGACTTAAGTCAGAGCAAACAATTCTTTTAAAATTGTGTATTCATTGTGGCATGAGGTCATTTCTGCTCAGTTGAGGGCATAGTCAGAGCAATTAGAAGATAAATGACATTTGATGAGATTTCTGGAAGAAATAACACTCTGCACATTAGAATAATACAGTAGTTGCCACTTATGCAAACTTAGAGTTGACAGAATAACAAAATTAGAGTTAGGAAACCTAACTTTCCACTTCTGTCCAGAATTAGATTATGCGTGATTGGAGACAGGTCTCTTTTCATGTCTCAACCTCTGTTTCTGTTTTATGTGGATGTCTGTCTTAGCAGAGTTGATTCATTCAGCAAACATTTACTGCAGTTTATTAAGGACTAGATTCTGTACACTGTTAGATCCTGAAAGTAGATAGCTGTCTTTTCCTTGAGAAGCTCCAAGTCTGACAGGGAGGTAATTGTGTTAAAGAGTTAACTATAGTAGAATGGGTAATAGGTGGAAAAGTACTGAGGGTGAAGAGAACAGAAGTGTCAAGATCAAGTCCTTGACTGTAAAAAGTGTCAAAGACTGCAGGCAAGGACATATTGCAGTTCCTAAGCCAAAGCTCCTGGACCCCTATAAATCAGCATAGAGGGATCCAGTGTTATTTATGTGTTTGTTTATGGTGCTGGCATTGAACCCAGGGTACCTGTTAGGCAGGCGCTGTGCCACTGAACTACATCCCCAGCCCTGGTTTGGTTTTTAAATTGGGGGAAATAATAACAATTTGGGATGCTATTTTTATCTGTTCAGCCTGCTATAACAAAATTCTATGAATTAGGTGGCTTGAAAATTTATTTCTCATTGTTCTGTAGGCTAGGAAGTCCAGCAGATTCGATGTCTCATGGAGCCTGTTCCTCATAGGTGACATCCTCTGTTTGTGTCCTTGCATGATGAATGGGCGGGGGGAGTTTCTGGGGCCACTTCTATAAGGGTACTGATGTCACTCATGCAGGCTCCACTTTCATGACCTAATCACCTCCCAAAAACCCCACTTCATAATTCCTCACACTGGGGATTAGCTTTCAACACATGTATTTTCACTGAATCTAGAGCAATTGCTGCTGGGAATGCTCCAGGAGAGGGAGTAATTGATGATGTAGAGTAAGAGGAGACGTTTTCAGGAAGGAGCAAGTCTTCAAGTGTGCGTGGGGGGAGCGCTATTGCTTATGGAGAGGAGTTGAGCGTGGAAGGGACATTGGACAGTCTCCCTGTGCTCTCAAGGGGAGATCAGAGTTCATCAGTCCAGGTGTAGATAACTAGCAGCTGTGGTGGCAGGAAGCAAGCTTGTGATTACCTCTCTTTACCTTAGTAAAATGGGGGGCACAGCTACTGAGATTTGTGAGCTCGGAAGAACTGGCATCAAGTTTAAGGAGAGGAGAAATGAGGTAGCTAACCTAGATCCCGAGATAGTGTGTGGACTAGGAAGCATGTCCTGATCACTGAGCATCACCCACGGCCTTTTCAAGGGCATGGTCATGAGTTAAAGCAAGAGCAGTTGGCAGGGCTATGTTTTTCTCCATCTGCATTCCCTTGCACAGATGCAGGCATGGGAGAGTGGAGAAATGGGATTTAACCAGGGTTGGAGTCCTGCCAGTCCACTGTGAAGGTGAAGGAGAGGGAGCTGAGGGTAGATGCAAGCTAGTTCTTAGGATAGGAAGAGGGACTGGAGCTTACAGTAGATGGGAAGGAAGTGAGAGCGTGACAGTGGTGATGCTCCTAGGGTCACTGACTTGCAGGTTCTTGGTGGGGTCAGAGAGGTGGAGGAACTGAGCTAAAACAGAGGCCTTGGTGGCTGGGGGTGAAATGCTTAAAATTTCAGTGAGTAGGGAGGTTGCTACTGGTAATAATAAGCCTAGGGTTTGATCAGACAGGCATTGCAGAGAAGAAACAGTCTATGGTGGACAAAAACAAGCTTCTTTCTGCCCATTTTTTACTCTACCTAGGCTACCAGGATTAGGGCAGTGCCAAACCAATCAGTGGACTGATTTAGTAATCACACACCCTTAACCCTAGCATTGCACCATAAATCAGTCACACCCTAGATCCAGCCACCTCCAAAAAGCCCCACCTATAGCCACATGAGGCTGTGAGGGGACATCTAGACACAAGGCCTAACAGATGGCTAAGAGAGGTAGGTAATGGAAAGCCAGAAGTGTGTGAAGCAGCTGAAATGCTCTGGAATGACCTAAGGGTCAGTACATGACTGGAGGGGATGTGGATGAAACAGTCTGATCCTGAGGATTTTCAGAGAGGAGAGGAGGAAAATGGTTAAGAAATGTCCGGGAAGAGACAAGGAGTGCACCTACTCCATCTCTGGGCCCAGGAGTCTAGGGTTGTGAGAGAGGAAAATTCCCTTTGCCTCTGTAGGGAAGTAATGTCCCTTAGCGAAGCCCCATTTCAGTAAGAGTAAGGAGATAAGTGAAGATTAGGGAGGACTGTGTTTCAGGGGAATGACTTTCAGGAGGGGGGAAAGGTAGGAGAGGACAGAGCAGAGAATGTTGAGCTCCTCATAGACATTTGGATGTGGAAGGAGGGGAATCTGGGACTTTCCATATGTGCAATAAACAGATAAAGAGCATCGTATTTGAAGCCTTCCTGTTCTAGAGACAGATGGTGAGCCTGGCGTGGTGGCACATGCCTGTAATCCTAGCACTAGGGAGGCTGAGGCAGGAGGATCACTGTGCATTTGAGGCCAGCCTGGGCTATAGTGAGACCCTGTCTCAAAAAACCCAAAAAACAAACAATCTAAAGACAGATGGTGGTGTCAAGTGTTGGAGGGAGCTGGGCTCCCCTTTTATCAGTAGGGGTTAGTTTTCTTCAAGTGTATGGAAGTGCACAGAATCTTAGATATCTTTTCCAATTTTGTCTATTCATTTTTAATTTACAGATCATTAGTAATTATCAGCACTTTAGATGGACGAATTGCTGCCTTGGATGCTGAGAATCATGGTAAAAAGCAGTGGGACTTGGACGTGGGATCTGGTTCCTTGGTTTCATCCAGCCTTAGCAAGCCAGAGGTAAGAATTTTCTATTAAATGTTGACTTGAAGACAGCTGTAGTCAATAGTTGCTGATGGATTTGCTGGTAAAGCTTGGGCTCAAGGCCAAGCTGCCTTAGGTTTTTTTTTTAGGCCCAGCTGCCTCTTATCAGCTGTTTTACTTGGGGACGTAGCTTTTCTTTTCTTTTTTTTTTTTCTGTACCAGGGATTGAACTCGGGTCCTTGCGCTTGTGCAGCAGATGGCGAAACCACTGAGCTAAATCCCCGGCCTACGTAGCTTTTCTATCCTTCAGTCCCCTCCTGTAAAATGAGGTGGATAATAGCACCTACTTCTTAGGATTATTTGGGGTTTTAAATGAGTTAATCATAGAAATGAGTAACTGAGGGATACCCTCTGCTCTGTCAATATAGCATATTACCTGATCTATAACATGATCATTTTTTGTTCTTTTCACAAGATCCCTAGGAATAATCAGACAAATATAAATCAAAACTGAGTTTTACTAGAGATTTGTGCTGCAAAATACCGTAAATTGTTATTCCCTACATTGTCTCTCAAATACATCCTATCTGTAAGCACAGTCCACCTAAAATTTTCTTGGAATGTAATTCTAGATAAATTTGATTATTTGCAGAGAATTTGTACTTAATAGTTGTGTGCTCTAGAATGGTAGAGGGAAATGAGCACAGATTCAGAGACCTCGATTCCAGCACTACTCTGGCTCAGGACTGTGACTCAGCGCCTCAGAGCTTTAATGTCCTCATCAGTAAGGTGGGAATCAGAAAGGGAAGGCAGTAAGAGGAAAGCTCATTTCCTGCCCCTATAGTCTTGGCTGTGATGGATTAAGTCTTTTCTGGATCTTTGTTCTGTTTAAATCATTTAAAAGTCAATCCATCGGGCCGGGGATTTAGCTCAGTGGTTTCACCGCCTGCTGCACAAGCTCAAGGACCCGAGTTCGATCCCCGGTACCAAAAAAAATAATAATAATAAAAAAACAAAAATCAATCCATCTTTGGACTTGTGACTGCTGATATTGAAGCAGTCACCTATTTTCTAGAATGCCCTCGGCCTTCTTTCTAGTGTACTGAGTTCTTCCTGTAATATACTCCCTATGATAGTCTTTTATTTCATCATCAGTCTTTTTCTTTGAAAAGACAAAACCCAACGTAAGAGGTGTGAGGATGATCTGAGTAGTGCTGATGGATCATTTGAATGAGAAAGGTGCTGCCAGCAGCCCATCTGCAATAGAACTCCACTGTGCTCTCCCGGAAACCAGCCTGAGTTCTTCTCAGCTGCGCCCGGGTGGGTATGTAGGGAAACAGCACTGCCAAATGTCCATGTCTGCTGTGGCTGAACCCTGACTAGACTTCAGAGTGCCTGCTGTGCATCCGGTGGTATTCTAAAATGCCTTTTGAAAATAGTGAGCCCCTGTTGTATTGTAATTCACTAATGCAAATAGCAGTTTGATTATAAATTACTTTAAAAATTTTGAATAGAAAGTCAAATTTTCTGAATGACACTCAAATGAATTGCTACTCCAGGTGAAGTTTCTGACTTTTTTGTCTTCAGCTAGAATTATGCTTGGGTTTGCATGTTTTGCTTTGTTTCTAAACTAGACATAAAAGATGATGAGCAAAATGAGAAGATTGTAAACTGCTTACACCTGAGGTAATTTTTCAGTGTGTTGTAGTGGTGCAAAGCATGAGTGTGTTTGCAAATTGAAATATACATGTGAAGGGCCGGGGATTTAGCTCAGTGGTTCCGGTGCCTGCCTCGCAAGTGCAAGGTCTCAAGTTCGATCCCCGGTACCAAAAAAAAAAAAAGAAATATACATGTGAGCATGCATGTGTGCACACACACAGACAAAGATATTTTGCGTGATATGACAAAGCAGAATGCAAATAGTTGTAATAACCCAAGTGCTATTGAGTATGTTTAAATTATAAGCAGCTAGTCACACTCAGAGATTTTCTTACAAATAGCAAATATCAGAGCTGTGTTTTTTGTTTTTCTTTTCTTTTGCAGTATTGGAGATTGAACCAAGAGCCTTCACCCTGAGTTATATCGCCAGCCCTTTTTTATTTTTTAAGACAAGCTCTTGCTAAGTTGCCCAGGACAGGCTCAAACTTGAGATCCTCCTGCCTAAGCTTCCTAGAATCCTAGGATTATAGGCAGCATGTTAGTGTTTAACTTACTGTGATCTTTTTCAAAGATCTCTTACTTTAAGTGTCCACTCTCCCACACCCAATCATAGATGTTTCAGATAGAATACATTGCAATGCTGACTTGCAAGCACATTTAAAGGTTTTATTGTGCATCTTTGCAGCAATAAATGAAAAACTCTTTAGCTGTTTTTTGTACAAGAGAAGAATTCTGAGATCTCTTTATATTATTTAGATTTTAATTTTCTACTTTACAGAAAAAGTGTCTAGATATTGAATCTGTGATAACGTAAGTTTACTAGATTTACCGTTGCCTCAAATTCTTGGGCCCATTTCCTGAGAACATGTATTTTGTGTGTAGATGTGCTGTTGACAGTATTGCTCCTGGCACTGTAATGTATACTGTACTTGATGTTCCTTACACAAAGTGTAATCCTCGGAGTAATCTTGCAGATGTGGAGATGTTGGTTCCATTTTGTGAAAGAAAACAACTGAAGCTCAGAGAAGTTTTTTTACTTGAAGTTATAGACCTATTCTATGATAAAGATTGAATCCAGGCTTGCCCAGCTCTACTGTATTAAGCCTTTTCCGTGTGTGTGTGTGTGTGTGTGTGTGTGTGTGTGTGTGTGTGCCCTCTATGAACTCCAGTAGTTCATGTAACACAGTGAGTCTCAAGCTCTTTGTTCCTTGAGGGCTTCAAAGAGCTTTTTCTTCCGTGGGCTCTATATTTATAAAATTCAAAATTAAAATAAATTTTCAAAAACCTTACTAATCTGTTAAATCATACTAAACCTTTTGCATAATATTTTTATCAAGGATAATTTTTTAGTAGGAAAAATTTAATGAGAAAAGTGGCATTGTTTTACATTTTTTCAAATCTCTAATTTCTGGCTTAATAGAGGATAACTAGATTTTCATATCTACTTCTATATGAAATATTTTGCCGTGTTGTTTTGATTGAATTATGTGAAGCAGAAACTGTAGCCACATATGTATGTAATTGGAAAGAAAGGAGTATTTTAGGAGTCATTTCAGATAATTGTTGTCATTCTGTTTCGATTACTACCATGAAACAAGTAGAAATTTCTTAAAGCTTAGTTGCATTGGATCTGAAACCATAAATGAACATTTAGTACTCTGCTAATTAGCATCCTTGTCCTGCCTTTTACTCATGTATAATTTCTAACATTATTTAGAAAATATGAATTTACTGAGTTACATTGATCTTCCAGATATTGACTAGAGTATTCTAATTCTGATATTTTAGAATATTTAAAAAATTGAGCCAGGCATAGTGGCACACTCCCTAATCCCAGCACTCAGGAGACGTGAGGCAGGAGGACTGCCATGAGTTCTATGGCCAGGCTGGACTACATATTGAGTTCAGGACCATCCTATACTACATAGTGAGACCCTATCTCTAAATAAATAATAAAGTAAAAATAAAAGATAAATTTGTTACTATCATTGCAGATTTTATCTGGTCTTTTTTTTTTGGTTTTATATGTGTGTGTGTGCTTTGAATAAAACCCAGGCCCTTACTCTGCTAAGCAGTTGCTCTGTCGCTGACCTGTACCCCAAGGCCCAGGAAAGTGTAGTACTAAAAAACTGGCAGGCTCACATTGGAAGATATGAGCTTTCCAAAATTAGAATTTTCACTTGAAAACTTGAATTTTATGGCAAGTACTGTCAGTTTTCTTTCTTTTTTCTTTTTTTTGTTTTTGCGGTACCAGGGATCAAACTCAGGACCTTGCACTTTCGAGGTAGGCACGGTGCCACTGAGCTAACCTTCGTCAGTTGTTTTCTTTGAAGTGAGAAATCCATTTTGTTCATTTCTGAGATGTCTGCTGCATACCTGAGTCTCATAACTATAGTTTTTCTCAGTTGACTTTTGAGTAAAAATGGATCCTCAGGAACAAAGCAGCTAGTTCAGCTCATGTCAGTCCTACAAGCTTTTTCACTCAAGAAGTGCTTCAGTTTATGCTTCCTGATTAGTTATGCAGAATAGTAAAAAGTATATACTTAGGGTCAAGATTTAATAAAGTTAGGGCCAGGGATTTAGCTCAGTGGTTCTGTCGCCTGCCTCGCAAGCACAAGGTCCCAAGTTCGATCCCTGGTACCAAAAAAAAAAAGAAAAGATTTAATAAAATTAATTATGTTTACTGCTTCATCAAGAGCATTCTTAAGTGCAGTGGTCTGTTTTTGCTTCTGGTTGCAAATGAGTGACAAGAGAACACAACACCTACGAGTTTGGTGCTCAAATCATGTAAAAATGCCAGCAACCCTCTTGTAGCATCAGTGCAAATAAAAACAGAATGAAATAGCCAATAACATCTCATTATGGAAACTTCTTGAACTTCTAAGGTCCTCAAAGAGCCCTAAAGAGCACACAGGAGGTGGGCTGCTCCCAGTGCACAAGAGGAGGCTTCCGGGTTGCCGTACCACTCCCGCCAGCACACAGGAGGTGAGCCACGTGGGTGCCAACAGCAGTGCCCCTTCCCCGTCAGAAATGAGAGGACACGTAAACAAGTCTCAAAACCAGATTTCCAGATCACCTACAGCAACCCCAAAGGGAAACGAGATGGAACACTCTGATACTCAATCACCTGGACTCCCTGAACTGGCAAAAAAAGAGGATATGGAAAAAATGAAATCAGAAATAATTTCTCAGATAACACCAGTAGAGGTTGTGCTCATAGTGCAAGACATGATTAATAAATCTAGAAAGGATACATAAAAAAATAGATGAGCTGAGGAACATGGTAGAATCCCAACATAGGAAACAAGTGGAATCCATAAAACAGATGAAAACAAATTTCCAGGAGATTAAAAACTCCATTGAAAGTCTACACAGCAGAATGAGCCAATGTGAGGACAGAATTTCAGATATAGAAGATAAGACTGCAATTAGTGACCAGGAAAAGAAAAATTGCTTTAAAATGGTAAGGGACCACGAGAAATCAATCCAGCAGCTGCTAGACGATGCAAAGAAGAATAACATATGACTGATCGGAGTCAATGAAGAAACAGGAGAGAGTGCAGATGACATAAAAAATCTCTTCACAAAAATAATGGCAGAAAACTTCCCAAACGGGAAAAGAACTTGACATACAGATAAGTGAGGCATATAGGACTTGAACTAGCTGTGATCAAAAAAAATCTACACATAGGCATATAGTCATTAAGATTCCAGAAACCCAGCAGAAGAACAAAGTTCTACAAGCAGTTAGAGAAAAACAAAACACATACAAAGGAAAGCCCATCAGAATCACAGCAGACTTCTCAACGCAAACCCTCAAGGCAAGAAGAGCTTGGAGTGATGTATTTCAAGCCCTAAAGGAAAACAGCCTCCAACCCAGATTGATGTATCCTTCAAAACTATCTTTCAAAATTGATGGAGAAATGAGATACTTTCATGACAAAGAGCACCTTAGGAACTTCATGAATACCAAGCCAGCACTCCAAAACATTTTAGACAATATCCTAGGAAAAGACAATGAGGATCACAACCCCAGGAAACCCAGCAGAATGAGTCCATTGGGTGTGACAAGAAATTAAATGCAGGACCGGGAATTTAGCTCAGTGGTTTCGCCGCCTGCTGCACAAGTGCAAGGACCCAAGTTTGATCCCCAGTACCAAAAATAAATAAATTAAACACAAAGTGGGAGAATCCAACAAACAAAGTCATGACAACGATAAATCAATATGTGTGAATTATAACCATCAATATTAATGGTCTCAACTCACCAGTCAAAAGAAATAGACTGGCAGAATGGGTCAAGAAGCAAGATCCAACAATATCCTGTATACAAGAAACACATTTAATTCAAAAAGAAACTCATAGACTGAAAGTTAAAAGGTGGAAAACAATACTGCATGTTACAGGAACCCGAAAAAAAAAAAAAGCAGGAGTAGCTTTCCTCTTTGCAGATCAAGTGAATTTTAAACAAAAGTCAGAAACACTCTGGTCCCAAGAATTTCACATAAGGGATACTCAACTTGAATGTACAAATCTGTTGTGAACATGTGTTTTCTTTCCTCTCAAGTAAAAACTTAAGAACAGTACTGTTGGTTCTTAACAGGAATACAAGAAATTTCTATATTGTTTTCCAAAATGGTTTTATCATTTTACATTCACATTAGCAGTATTAGAAAGTTCTAACTGGTTCACACCTAAGCTGA
>NW_004624749.1:15886765-15899117 GCF_000247695.1 Heterocephalus glaber
GGGAGGGCAGGGGAAAGGGAAAAAAATAAGAACCAAGATACTCATGTAATGGTACAAGATCCCAATGATGAATGTAACTGTATTTTATACCTAGAATGTACCAATAAACTTAATGGGCAAAAAAAATAAAAATAAAACAAATCAATATTGATGGAAAAAAACCAAAAAGAGCCCGAAGGCCACACTTGGAGAATTGCTAATCTGGTGTATGATAGACATAATACTTGTGAGATTATGAGCATATTAGCAGGAAGAGGGGACTGTAGTGTGAGCCTGAATCATCTGTTACTCAACAAGGTATGTGCTGCACATCATCCAGACATTATGTTCAGAAGGTGGGTAGAATACCACAAAAGGAAGATCAAAAACCACTATGTCAGATGTGCTGAACTGGATGCATAGAGTAATAGAATCATTCTAAGTGCATCTCATGCCAGCTTTCATGAAGCTTGCCAACTTTCATAATCCAGTGGTACCTTGGTTCATGAACTTAATTCTTTCCATGATTCTGGTCGCAAACTGAACTGGACGAGAACCGAATCAAATTTCTCCATAAGGGCAACCTTAAATCTAACCACTGAATTTGATTCGGTTCTCGTGGAGGGTGGACTTGAATTTGGGTGGTTTGGTACTAGTCATGATCCCACCATTAACTTGCTATGTGAACTGACTCTTTAATCCTATAGAACTTTAATTTTCTTCTCTTTAAAATTATGGGGTTGGACTAATTAAATCTAATTGTTCTGACTTCAGGAATCAGATACAATTAAGTACTTGAAACACCCAAATTATCTAGAGAAATTTTTGAACTTCTCCTTTTACTACATTTAAGGACTTTTAAAAAAACACAAATCAATTTCATTATAGATTATTACTAAGTCCATATCTCATTGCCTCCTGGCATGCTGTGATGTTGTCCTTAACCTTTTCCGATCTGGAAGTATATTATGTTGCTTCAGTGGTAACTTAATATGTCAGTGAAAGTTCCTGCTGGAAAAGGGAGACTGGCCGTTGCAATAAGACCAAGTGTTTTGCATTGTGTTTAGAATGAATTGTGTGCTGCCGGAAGTTTGGGGTACCTTGGGACTCATTTCTCATTTGCTGCTCTTTCCTGTTGTCAAGGTATCTGCACACTTCCTCAAAAGAATACTGATTTTTTTCAAGCCAAAGCCATTGGTGTGTGTGCATGTAGGTGTGCCTGTTTGTGTGTGTCAGACTGAACAATACACCTGAGGTTCACAGTGTGAACTTTAACAGATGTGTCCAGGTTACTGAGCCTGATATTTTTGACAGTTAATAGTAGCTAAGAGTTTTGCTTTTAATTTTCTGATGGGCCTCCTGAGGTGAAATCTGATTTGCTTTCCTCTGGTAATTTACATACAGATTCAACCTTGAAAAAGCACTAAGAGGTTTTGGCTGTGGCTTCTTGCTGATTGTCTTAAAAGTTTTGTTTCATAACTTATTAGCATAATGATTAGTGTAGCCCTGGCTGGCCTTGAACTTGCGGCAATCCTCCTGGCTCAGCCCCCTGAGTCCTGGGATTACAGGTGTGCACCACCACATCTGGCAGTAATTTTTTTCGTGGGGATCTTCAGGCAGTCTTTGTATCATACTCCAAATCTAAGTAGATTAAATATCCTTGAACTATCAAGTTCTCCATATCTGGGGATACATGAATACAAAGAGTTTTCTTGTCTTTATTTAGAATACCTTATAAAGAATATTATAATTTATCTATACATTACCTTACATTGTATAATATTAATTTGTATACATAATGTAACTAATTTGGAGAACTCCTTAACCTTTTCGTTAATTAAATACCATATATTTGTTTTCTGTTTTGTTTCCTATTAAAATGCCTTTTTATCCCTCCTAAAAAGAACAACTTGCTGAGCATGGTAATGGACTCGGGGAGGCTGAGGCAGGAAGATTGCCTCAAGTTCAAGACCAGCCGGGGCTACATAGTGAGTTCAAAGCCAGCTTGAACTTCGTAGTGAGATCCTGTCTGAAAAAGCAAGAAAACAAAAAAAAGAGCAAACAACTCTGCTGTAAGTCTATACTTAGAATTTGCTTTTGGTTTTTTTTAATTTCGAGTATGCTCCTCCCCAGGGACTGTGCCCTGCTCTTTCAGACAGGTGCAGTAGACAGCTGTGATGCTGGTGCTCTCCATCCTCCTTTCTGTCTGTGGCAGCCTGGATTCATCCCAGCTGGTACAGAGGCCTGGGGAGGGGGCGTCGCTTTGAGATGAGTGCACCTTTTCTGGTTGCTGCTTTGTCCACAGCGTCCAGACTTGAGTACTGCTTTGTTACAGAAGCAGCTGCAGTCTCTTAAAGAGTCTCTCACTTACACTGAAAGTCATCCAAATCATCTTGATACTGTTTTCCTTTGTACATTAAGTAATGGATATTGAGGCTGTCTGTGTCATTTAAGATGGTGGTTTATTTTGAAGAGTGACTGTCTGTTATGTGGCCAGCCAATATTTAAATAATTGCTTAGTATAATTGCTTTTCTTTTAATTATGGAAATGAAACAGTGGTTTAATTTTATCAATCTTTTAGCATGGCTAAACGCAGTGGTGTGAACCAAACTAATTAATTTTGGCGTGCATGCTGCCAAATGAGAAACTGACTTGACCCTATTTTTTAGGAAATAGATCTTTTCCTTCCTACCTGCCTCCCTGTCTCCCTCTCCTTCTTTCTTTTCTTTCTTTCCGTACTTCACAAATGTCTGTTAGTCTAGATGAAGGCAGAGATCATTGTTTTTTTCATCATGAATGTGAAAGTTATGCCTAAAAAGCCAGTCTGGTAGTTTTCCTTCAAGTATTTGTAAGTTGATTAAATAAAGGAAAGGGTGTTAAACATTTATTATCTACTTGGTCCTTTTTGTTCTTGGGTTAAGTCATTCACAGTCTTTGAAAATAGAAAATAAACACCAAGTCATTTTAGAGTATTTTTCCTCCTGTTTCCATTTAAACATGTCACCTGGGGCGAGTTCTGACTAATAACCAGTTTTGCTGAGAGATCTTACCACCTCTCCTCTCACGTCATCTAACTAGTTGTTAACCACACTGTCCCTAGTCTTTGAGGGATGGTTCAATGGTAAGGGACTCCTGACTGTTAGCAATAGTGTAAGTATAAACAGCATGGCCACTGTACAACAATAGTGGAGCATCTTTTTCTGTTCAAGTCCCATACATAGTATATTATTTTTGAAGAATTAAATATATAAAAATAAACTTGTTAACATCTTTCTAGTGTTTGAAATCTTATGATTCTTCTGAACTTCTTTGTTTTAATCAAAGAATGTAGGACTGATTTTTTTTTTTTTTTTGTATTGGGGATTGAACCCAGGGTCTCGTGCATACTAGGCAAACACTCTGGTGCTGAGCTACATTTCTAGGTTTTTAAAAAAATTTTTATTTTGAGAGAAGTTCTCGCCAAGTGGCTCAGCTTGCCCTCAAACTTGCAATCCTCCCTCAACCTCCAAAGCAGCCAGAACTCTAGGCATATGTCACCACACTCAGCAAGAAATGTCTTGTGAACCAAAAATTGGTAGCAATTTGATATATTTAATTCTATATTGAATTGATCTTTATTTGATTTTGAGGTTTGAGAAAGAAACTACTGACCTGGCATAATTGAGCTTTCAGTCTGCTTTCCCCTTGAAGTTCCCTTTGGAGCACATCTTTGAATTCTAAAGGCTTTTATTATTTTTGAAATTTTGTATTAATGAAACAGTTCTTTTCTGACTATGTTTCCTTATACAGTATACCATAAGGTTTATGAATTATAGTGGTCAGATGTTTCTGCATTAAGAGTTTTTAACTTTTAAAAAATATAAGTCTATACATATGTGCTTCAACACACACATACACACACATATTACATTAGAAGTTTAAAAGAAGAACCCCTGGGCCATTACATCTGTAAAAACTATTTTTTGATTAGTACCTTATTGTTTGTAAAGTGGTATCAGATCTATTCTTATTTAATCATTAATATATCCTTGTGAAATAAATATTAATCTGTTTTTTGGATAAGAAAATTAGGGCTCCATAAAGTTCAGAGATTTATCTGATGTAGTAAAGCCAAGACTCAATCCTAGATCATCATGCTTATTCCTTTCCCTCTCCTCACCATTTCATAGTTTTTTAAGTGCCTCAGTACTTAGTGGTATATTTTCATTTTTTCTAATGTAATTCTTCATGTACCTTATCAAAGTTGACTATTCAAAGGCAACATGTGCACAGCATTCTTACCATGCTGCTCAGCACATTGTGAGGATTTCACTGCCTGTTACACAACTTCAGTGTGCTAGTCACAGGCACCTTCACCTTAACATACCCCAAACAATTCATCATTATGTTGGTGTGGCATACAGGGCTTGTGCTGGGTCTAGCAGTCCCGGGACGGGAGTGGTCCCTGCACTCAGGAAACATTATTTTAGTATATGTGCTGCAGAAGGGAGCACTCGGGGAACTTCCATGGCACTGTGTGGTACCAGCTAGGGAGACAGATCCCAAGCGATTATACTGTAAATATGACAGGGTGTAATAACTGTCCCAGGGCAGGAGGGAGCACTGAGAGGGTGGCAAGGTAACTGGCACCTTGTCTGATGGTCAGAGAAGACTCCTTAGGAGATCAGATGATAAGGAGCTGATTAGGAACAAGAAGGGTACAGAATGGGAGAAGGGTGCCGAGGGGGAGGAAAGAGCATTGGAGGGGTGGGAATTTTCATAGCACGCTCAGGGAACTGAGAGAAGTGAGGATGGCAGCAAGAAGAAACAGCAGATGAGCCCATTGAGGGGGCCAACCCAGGGGATACAGGGTCTGGTAAGCCGTGTTAGGTGTTGGATTTTACCTTGTGAGCCATGGCATACCTTTGAAGGAACTGAAGTGGAAGAGATCATGGAATGGGCTGGACCAAGTGCAGAAATGGGGTGAGACTTCTAGTTGGCTGGAGTAGGTAAGAGCTTGCACAGGAGTAAGCCAGGTGGGGGTGATCATTTAGACTGATAGTGAGGGGGGACAAGGGTTCAAGAGGAATTTAAAGAGGAAGATCTGGAGCTGAGTGTGGTGGCACACGCCTGTATCCCAGCACAGGGGAGGCTGAGGCAGGAGGATTGCCACAAATTCAGACCAGCCTGAGCTACATAGTGAGTTGAAGACCACCCTGGACTACATAATGAGACCCTGTCTCAAAAAACTGGAAAAAAAAAAAATGGAAGGTCTTTATGACATTAAAAGATCAAAAGAGGATTTAATAGTAAATTAGAAATAAGTACAGAGAAGATGTACCTGTTTTTTTCAGTTTGCTGAATTTGGAGTGGCTGCACCAGTCTCCGAGAGAGGGTAGGGTCCATTTGACTGTTGGGTTCTGCGCTCCCAGGAGAGGTCTAAGCTGTACACAGAAGTGTGAGTGTCAGGGAAACTGAGAACATCGGTCACCTTGAGAATAAAATGGCCCGATGACCTAACTTTTAAAATCTAAACATTTTAAAATTGAGTAATGAATCAGAGTGGGGAAAAAAGTGTTTCAGGGATAAATTTGCTTTAGTGGGGTTTTATGGATTTTTCTGGTTTTCTTCAGGCTTAAGTACTATTTATTTTATTAGTACATTTTAGATATACACAATGATAACATTCATCATAGGGAATTTGTACCTGTACGTGGTATGATCTTGCTTCTTCTACAACATGATGTGAATATAAATTTTTAAAAATATAAATACACAATTGAAGATAACCTGATAATAAGGCAAAGGCTTCACTGATATAACTTCTTGATTCATTAGAGTCTCAGTGAAAGTCTCACAGTGGAAGAGACTGTCACCAGTTATTTCCATTTTGATTGTGGAGGAGTTGGGGGACCTGGGAAAGAAGTAGGAGAAGTCAGGAAGCCTATTAGGTGCCTGGAGAGGTGAAAACATGAATCAGTAGTTTGGACCAAAAAGGCTTAACCTTTTAAAATAGTTGTCAAGAATGACTATGAGAATCAAGTGAAATAAGGTGAGAAATTTTGTGCAACAGTAAAGTATTCATTTTGATCCAGGACCCCATAGGGAGCGAGTGACGGAGTTGGTGTCCCAGGTGGGGCAGGGTGAGGTGCAGTTGGCTCCTCAGAGAGAAGCTTTGATCTCATCTGAGGGTGCCTGTCCATTACCTGTTTGCAAAGTAGCCAGCGCAACTAGGAAAGGGGAGTTCAAGGTGAAAAGGGCTTCCAGATAACAAAAAGTCAGCAGTTGAGCACTTTAAATGGAGTATTGTTTGTGTATTAATGAATTTGGTCTTTGTATTAGTTCTTTGGGATCATGTTGTGTCACTTACTGTAATGTCCTAGAGATGTTCTTTGGGTAGGAGCGGATGTGCACCCTTGTAGTACTTGTTTTAGGATAATCGGGGTCATTTCCTGTCCTTCTTTGCAATCTCTGTTCATTGTTCCTCTTGGCGAATCTGCATCTTGCCACACTCTTCCTTCTCTTTTGTTCCTTTCAACTTTTACTTCTTAGCTTGTACATAACACTTGGCTTATGTAACTGTTCATGGCTGTGTGTTTCCTCTTCCTCTTTCCTGCTTATGGAAGGAACACACTAAATTTCGGAAGCCATTTTCAGTTTTCAGTCTTATTGCACATGGGTTTCTTCCAGGTACAATTTTGGGGATTTGAGAATGGTTAATGTGAGTTACTAATTGGCAGAATGCTTGTGTATACAAATCTGGCTTCCTAAGCAGAATGAGAAAAGTTCTTAATAGAAAAATTCCAGCTAATAAATACAATATGGTAGAATTTAAAAAATCACTATTTTACTTAATTATATAGTGAATTGTCAATACTAAAATGGTGAGAAGTCTATTTATTTATTTATTTGTTGGTTTTTTGAGACAGGATCTTGCTATGTAGTTCAGGCTGGCCTTGAACTCACTGTGTAGCCCAGGCTGCCTTGAACTTGCAGCAATCCTCCTGCATCAGTCTCCTGAGTGCTGGGATTACAGGCATGCACCACCGCATCTGGCTTGGGACACTTTAAATAGAGGGATTGGGCTAACTTCCATGAACCCACTGATTGATGGTAACATTAAAAGTGAGATAGCCATGCACTGTGTGCCTCATGATACGGTATAGCACAGGGGTCACCAAACTTTCTGTAAAGGACCGGATAGTAAACATCTTAGGCTTTGAGGGCCATAGGGCCTATGTTGCAGCTAATCATCTCTGCAGTTCTAGCTTGAAAGTAGTCCTAGATAATATGCAAATGAATGTGTTTCAATACAACTTTACTTACCAAACAGTGAACAGCCATGGGATTTGGCAGCAGACCCCTACTGTAACAGGAAGTATACAGCACTAGCTATGAGGTATTCTTGTCCACACACACACAAAAAATTGAACTCCCATCAGATCAAAGCTCCTGATCTGGTCACACTTTTCAGAAAATACAGGAAATAGGGCCAGGGATTTAGCTCAGTGGCTTCGCCTGCCTGCTTCGCAAGCGCAAGGACCAGAGTTAGATCCCTGGTACAAAAAAAAGTTTCCATCCAGAAAATCCAGGAAATAAAGGAACAAGTTAAATGACAGCTGCCTCTTGAGTAGGACATTCTATAGGATAGTCTTGATTCTCAAGTAAATTAGTGCATGAAAAATAGGGTCAAGGGGCCGGGGATTTAGCTCAGTGGTTCCGCCACCTGCCTCGCAAGTTCAAGGACCCAAGTTTGATCCCTGGTACCAAAAAAAAAAGAAAGAAAGAAAAATAGGGTCAAAGGGGTCTTATCGGGAGATTGGATATAAAATGTAGACTTAGGATTCATTATAAAGTTGATCTTTGAGACAATCAGGGAAATTTGAATATTAAATGCCTTTAATCTGTGAATGTATTATACTACGTGAGTAGCAGTAGCAATAGAGATAGATGAAATAATTGGCAAAATGTTGGTAATTATTGAAGCTAAATGATGGAAACATGGGAGTTATTGTATCAGTCTCTTTACATTTTCTATGTCTGGCATTTTTCATAGTAAGTTAAATGTACCCTTCCCTAAAGTTTGTGTGTGTATATATATATATATATATATATATATATATATATGTATGGGTGTGGGGAGTTGGTTGCATTAGAAAAAATAGGGAAGAGCTAAATGAAAAATTTGTGTAGCTGGAGGGATTTTTGTTTTTTATTGCTGATGGTATTCGTTTTAGTAGTAGTAGTACCTTTATATTTTCAACTGAAGTTCTTCCATCCTTATTTTCACATTCTAATTTCAGATAGCAATCCCTGATTACATGCCACTGGTGTTCATTATGCCACTTAGATTTGTTCAGAACAGAAATCGAATTACTTTACTAAACTGCTTGGTGACTGCACAAATAGACTCTAGATCTTTGGTACTAAGTTTACTAGCCAATGGGACAAACCTTTTAGTTTAAAATTATGTACAGGGAAAAACAAAGAGAGGAAATATATACAAAATAACAAGAACTTATGCTTTTTTAAATGACTGAAGGGAAAAGCAGGTCCCATAATTAATTTGAGATGCAGAGCAGCGAATCAGAACAAATAGCTGCTTCCATGGACAAATCAGTAGAATGTGAAAATACATCACCGCAACCTACATTTTTTTCTACAAAGAGATTTGCAGCTGACAGGGTGACTCATTCCTTTGCTTAGGGGTGAGGTAATGCTATTGTGAGGGATGATGTCATCTCTACCTGAACTGCGTGCATATATATTGCTTCTTGGCTCTCAAGGAAAAACACCATCTGCTTTCACATATGCAGCCTGAAAGACTTTTCAAAGATTGGTGCAAAGGTCAGCAGCCATGTGTATGACTCATAAGCAGCCAATTACCGAAGAGCTGCTGTTTAAAAGTGAACTTTCAAACTCATAATCCAGAAATATGACACGATGATTCAATATTGAATCACAGTTCATCTTTGTTGTTTTATATTTTGCACTTATTCCATTAATGCTGTTGAAGATTTAATTTTTAAAACAACAATTTTCTCAATACAGTCAATCATATCAAAACTTCTTGGTTGTTTAAACTGTATCTTTTTTCATGGTACTAGGGATTGAATCCATGGGTTGAGCTACTGAGCTATGCCCCCCAGCCCTTTTTATTTTTTATTTTGAGACAAGGTCTTGCTGAGCTGCCCAGAGAGAAATTGAACTTGTCCTCCTGCCTTGGCTACCCCTTAGTTCTGAGATAAGACATGCACCACCATGCCCAGCCTAAACTGTATTATTTAAATTTAATGAGTGGTTTGTTTGTTTGTTTATTACTTTTGGAGGTGCATAGATCACTCTCAAAGCAAAAATGAATTTTAGTCCACATTAGTTTGACAGTTGCTTTTCACACATGGGAGCTACTATGTTCCCTAAGGAGTTGCAGCTGCTTTAGGAGAAAAGCGATTTTTAATGGAAGAAGAAATGGTCAAAATCAGTGCTGCTTGCTACAGAGCCACTAACTTTCTTTTAGTGACATACACTTGCTTTCTCTGTTTATACTTGACCTAATATTACTGTTAAGGTGATCAGACAATTGAGATATCTATGTTTTAGCTTTATTATGATTTAAAGCTACTGTTGTTGTAAATACGGAAGGTAAAGACCTGTAAAACTGGATTTTTTAATACTGATGTGTAGCTGGGGATTTAGCTTAGAGGTACCACGCCTGCCTCACTAGCGCAAGGTTCTGAGTTCTATCCCCAGTACCAAAAAACAAAAGAAAACAAAACAAAAAACTGATGTTTAACTCAAAATGGGAGATCATGTTGGCTAAATAATATGAATACGCATACTATGATCCATATTTGTTTTAATGGCAACTTCAAGTTGCACATTCTATAAAAGATAAGTTTTTAATTTTTAAAAAATAAGCTTGATGCTGGGGATTTAGCTCAGTGGTTCTGCCACCTGCCCTTCAAGTACAAGGACCTGAGTTCTATCCCTGGTACCAAAAATAAGCTTGTTATCTGTAATCAAGAAATACAAGGAAGCAAGGAATAAAATAGCAATGCTAAAACTCTGGGTAATATTAGGTGTGATACATACCAGTGTCTGTTTGAGAACTTAAAAAACATCAAAAGTTTTTCTTTAAAGAGTAAGAAATATTATGGTAGTACATACCATAGTAATCCCAGCACTCTGGAACGCTGAGACAGGAGGATCATAAGTTTGAGCCCAGCATGGGCAACTCAGACATTGTCTCCAAATAAAAAATAAAATGACTGGGGATATACCTCAGTGTGAAGGCCCTGGGTTCAGTCTCCAGTACTGCAAAAAAAAAAAAAAAAAGGAAGAGATAAAAAGCTTTAAGTGCACAGAATTATGAACCTTCTGCTTAATGCTGTAGTGTTCTACATTCAGTTATAGAGCTTCTGAAAGACTCTTGAGTCTTGTTTGTATCCTCAAACTTGAAAATGAATTCAAACTACAAAAGGTTGTAGTAATAAAAATGGTACTAAAAAACTAGATTTATCTGCCTCAACCTGGTGGTTTATCTGCCTCATCCTGGTGGTTTGCTTTATATTTAATTGCAGTCACTGTGCTGCCCTCACTCTCAGGCCCTCAGCCCTCCTACTGACTTGTATTTGTCAGACATCTGACAATGTTAAGTACACATCCTGACCTTCACTCCTGAACACGTGTGTTTCCTAGTAGGGATATTCTCTTACACAACCACAGAACAGTCATCAGCTTCATCATTTTATGTCATACACTACATCCTACATTTGAGCTCTGCCAGTTGATCTAATGGTATCCCTTGTTGTCTCCACCCCAGCAGTGTCTGCTCCAGCATCAGGTATTGCGTTTAACATGTTAGCCTCTTTTAACATTGACATTTTTGAAGAATACACTGTATCTACCCTTTTATTTAAAAAACAGAGAAAATTCATCATCTGGTGCTTGTTTGACATTTCTTTGTGATTAGATTCAGATGTGGTGCAGTCTTGGCTGGAAGACTACCAAGGTGGTGGTGTGGCCTCTAACAGGGTATCACATCTGTCACTCATCCATCGATAGTGTTCATTTTAATTTATCAAATGTCGTCTGAGTTCTCCACTACAGGATTACCATTCTGTTTTTAATTTCTTATAACTAATAAGCAGTCAGTAGGGAGATAAAGACCATGCAAAGATCCTGTTCTTCATCAAAATTTCCACCTAGAATTAGCACTATTGCTGATTCTTTTTTTTTTAAGCAAAACATTTATTGGTACATTTTAGATACACATAATGGTAACATTCATTATAGGGAGTCTGCACCTATACCTGATATATACTGCCTCTTTTTTCTCATTCCACTACTCCCCTCAAACTCTCCTCCTGTCCCTATATTACAAAAGCTTTCTTTCCATTTTTTCCTGCTTTAACTTTTTTTTCTTATCCTTTCCTTCCTTTTTCTCCTCCCCCTCTCTTATTGCCCTTCCCTTTTGAAATTTGCTTCCCATTCCCTATGTCTATTGTACATTTTAGTTCTTATTTCCGCTTTCTGTTTCTCACACCAGAGAAACAATCTGATATTTATTTAGGTACTGGGGATCAAACTCTGGACCTTGCACTTGCGAGGCAGGTGGTGGAACCACTGAGCTAAACCCCAGCCCACAATCTAACATTTAAACATATGTGTTCAATTTATTTCACTTAAGAGTGAAAGGTACCTCCATCAAGGTAACTCTATTTCCCTAAAAATGTCTTACGCTCATCGTCATTGTATAGAAAGCCCCCACATCTTTATCCATTCATCTGTTGATGGGTATTTGGGCTGTTTCCAAGATTTAGCTATTACAAATTGTGCCACTATAAACATGGTTGTACATGTATCATTGTGGTATGAAGCTTTTCTTTGGTGAAGATACCAAGAAGGGGAATAGCTGGGTTGAGTGGAACCACTGGTTTTAGTTTTTTGAGGAATCTCCACACTGATTTCCACAGTGGTCACACCAGACTACACTCTGACCAACAGTGGAGTTTTAAATGTAGAGATCTTTTACTTCCTACATAGATTGATTCCTAGGTATTTAATTTTGGGGGGATGCTATTGTGAAAGGTGTTATTTTCCTAATTTTATCTCTCAGTGAGTTTGTTATTCGTGTACAGGAACGATACTGATTTTTTTTTCTGAGTTTTTGAATTTTTTTTAAATTGGAAATTAGCACCTTTACATAATCTCTCTTCAGGCTGGAGCTTTAGTTCAGTGGTTCCACTACCTGCCTCGCAAGCATTAGGACCTGAGTTTGATCCCTGGTACCAAAAAAAAAAAAATTAGGTAATCTCTCTTCGTTCTTATTTTTTCCCCTTTTGTTGCCCTCCAACCCCTCCATCCCCCCCTATTTACAGAGACTTTGTTTCC
>NW_004624749.1:15902998-15920525 GCF_000247695.1 Heterocephalus glaber
AGTCTATTTCTTTTGATTGGTGAATTGAGACCATTCACCTTGATGGTTATAACTGATACGTATTGACTTATCACTGTCATGAGTTTTTGTTTTTGTTGGGTTCTCCCCCTTTGCATTTAATTTCATGTCATGCCCAATGGATTCATTCTGCTGTTCTTCCTGTGGTTGTGATCCTCATTGTCTCTTCCTAGGATATTGTCTAAAATTTTTGGAGTGCTGGTTTGGTATTCATGAAGTTCCTAAGGTGCTCTTTGTGTTGAAAGTATCTTATTTCTCCATCCATTTTGAAAGATAGTTTTGCAAAGTACATCAGTCTGGGTTGGAGGCTATTTTCTTTTAGGGCTGGAAATACATCACTCCAAGCTCTTCTTGCCTTGAGGGTTTGCGTTGAGAAGTCTGCTGTGATTCTGATGGGCCTTCCTTTGTATATGATGTGTTTCTTTTCTTTAAGTGCTTGTAGAATTTTGTTCTTCTGTTGGGTTTCTGGAATCTTAACTATTATATGCCTCTGTGTAGAAGTGTTTTGATGAAGGCTAGTTCGAGTTGTATATGCCTCACTTATCTCTGTGTCAGGTTCTTTTCCCCTGCTTGGGAATTTTTCTGCCATCACTTTTGTGAACAGTTTTTTTGTCGTCTGCACTCTCTCCTGTTTCTTCGTTGACTCCAGTCAGTCTCATGTTATTCTTTGCATTGTCTAGCAGTTGCTGGATTGATTTCTCGTGGTCCCTTAGTACTTTAAAGAGTTTTTTCTTTTCCTGGTCACTAATTGCAACCTTATCTTCTATATCTGAAATTCTGTCCTCACCTTAGCTCATTCTACTGGGTAAATTTTCAATGGAGTTTTTAATGTCCTGGAAATCTGTTTGCATCTGTTTTATGGATTCCATTTGTTTCCCATGTTGGGATTCCATCATGTTCCTCAGCTCGTCTGTTTTTTTTATCTATGTCCTCTCTAGATTTATCAGTCATGTCTTGCACTATGGGCACAATTTCTGCTGTTATCTGAGAAATTATTTCTGATTTCATTTTTTCCAGATCCTCTTTTTTTTGCCAGTTCAGGGAGTCCAGGTGATTATCAGATTGTTCCTTCTCGTTTCCCTTTGGGGTTGCCTTAGGTGATTTGGAAGTCTGGTTTTGAGACTTGTTTACGTGTCTTCTCATTTCGAATGCGGGGGTGGGGGCGGGGGGGGGCGGTTGCTGCTTGTGCCCTGTGTGGCTCACCTCCTCAGGCCCGGGTGGTACTCTGCTCCTCTGTGCTAGGGGTTGTGTTACAGCATGCTATTGATTTTTTCTTTTTTTTTTTTTTGGTAGAGGAGATCGAACTTGGGACCTTGTGCTTGCAAGGAAAGCAGTTGAACCAGTGAGCTAAATCCCCACCCTGTTGATTTTTAAGTGTTGCCGTTGTATCCAGCTACACTACTGAATTTGGTTATTAAATGTAGAAGTCTTTTGGTGGAGCTTTTGGGGCATCATGTCATCCACAAATAATGATAATTCAACTTCTTCCTTTCCTATCCTTATTCCTTTTTATTTTTTTCTCTTATCTAAATGCTGTGGCTAATATTTCCAGAACTATACTGAATAAGAGTGGTGACTGGACATCCCTTGTCTTGTTCCTGATTTTTGTGCAAGCTTTCATGTTTTTTGTCCATTTAGTATGATGTTGGCTGTTGGTTTGTCACAGATGTCTTTTATCAGACTGAGATAAAAACCATCTATTTCAAGTTTCTGTAGGATTTTTTATCATGAATTGGTGTTGGACTTTGTCAGACGCTTTTTCTGCATCTATTGAGAGGATTATATGGTGTTTTTGTCCTTGGCTCTGGTGATGTAGTGTATTACATTTATTGATTTGCATATTTTGAACCATCCCTACATCCCTCAGATGAATCCTACTCGATCATGGTGTATAACCTTTTGATGATTTGCTGCATTCTGTTGGCCAGCATTTTATTAAGGATTTTTGCATCTATATTCGTTAGGGAGATTGTCCTATAGTTCTCTTCTTTGGTTGAGTCCTTCTCTAGTTTTGGTATGAGGGGAATGCTTGCTTCTAGGTGTGAATTAGGGAGTATTGTTTCCCTTTCAATTTCATTGCTGATTCTTGTCTGGTCCAGTCTTTACTGTGATGGTTGTAAAATGCTAATTTTTCCAGATCCAGCTCTCTCTTCTCTTTCTTTTATTGCTTATTTCATCAATATTTTCATTGCTGTGGACTTAGTAATTCCCATTTTTTTAAATCAATACTTAAAGTGCTTAAATTGTCTGAATTGTCTGGTGCTTAAATGCCCATCCTTTTTGAGCTCATACTTACTTTTCTTTCTTTCTTTCTTTCTTTTATAATAATAAGATGCTTATCTTGTAACTATCCCTGCCCTAAAATCAGCCCATTTCTTTGAGAAGCCATGCTACCTTTTGGAGAGGAATTAAAATCTGGGCCTTAGGTTTGAGTGTATTACTTTAACAGCCACTGCATAAACACAGATGTACAAACCTTACTGGATCTGATAAATATTCCTTAGGTGTATAGTGGACAGTTTTTGAGAATGAGATATTGTCTTAGCTTTAGTTACCACAAAAAGTAGAGAGAGTATTACCGAATGGGAAGGTTTCTATTAGTACATTTGTGCTGTCAAACTTTTCTTAGATTTCAAAACAAAAACACAGTGTTCCAGGAGAAGAAAATGACATTGACAGTGGCATAACTGTTAACCTAGGTGTTGTGTTTAAGCACCCATGCCAGATGTCTGCCCATAGGGACAAGTGAAAGACAGGGATAGAAGGGTGCTTTGAGGTCATATTTAGAGAATCTTGAATGTCCTCTAAAGGATTTTGAGTCTTAAGATTTGGGGTCTTAGGTAAGAAGAGAGCCATTGAAGATTTTTGAATAGTACTGTAACAAGCTTAACTCTGAGTGTGATTAATCCGGAAGATACTAAGTGGGGCTGGGGGTGTAGCTCAGTGGCACCACACCTGCCTGGCAAGTGCAACGTCAGGAGTTTGATCCCCGGTGCTGCAAAAAACAAGCAATCTAGAAGATACTTAGAGGTTAGATTGAGGAAATTTCCACTTAAGAATTGTGCAGAGGCTTTTATAGTAGTTCAAGCTAGAGATAGTATGAATATGAACCGGACTGTGAAAGAAAGAAGTGAATTAGAGCAGTGGTTTTCAGCCTGTGTTCCTGAACCCCAGGATTTGGGACAAATGTAGGGGAAGGGGAGGGTGTGTGAGTTGAGGACCAGGTCACAATTGTGAGTGCCTGTTTGGGAGTTTTCAAGGAAGTAGGCCTTTAAAGAACGCATTCTGTTGCTTAAGTAACAACAAAAGTACATAAGGAAATTATAAGGTCATTATTTGTTTGGAGGTTGTTTTTATTATTTTTTAACTATGCCTCTTTCATATTCCATATTCCCAAAGTTTTGAGCCTGGATGATCAGAACAATGTTTGTGTCACTAAGTACAATGGGTCAAACTTTTCTATTTTAAATGACAAAGGTCAGTGTCACAAAGACAAGTACTGAAACTCTGACTCAGGAAACAATATATTCTTGGCCAGAAATCTTGGAGTCATCTGGTCTCCTTTGATTCGTACTGTCAGGGGCAAAGCCTGCTGCTTTACCTTCTAGTTATACTCCAGCCCTCACCACCTTCTTCACCTCCACTGCTGTCAGCTCATCTCTTTCCTTCTGCCTACTCCCTACTCTCACTGTCACTTCTACCTGTTTGCTTTCCTTGTGGCTCACGAGTCATGAAGTGTGGGGCTCACACTTCCCCCTGAAAGCCTTGGCAAAGCCTGCTCCCCAGTCAGCTCCGTTCACTCTCTACTGTTTAGGTCTTTGCCAGCAGGATCCACCCTGAGCTTTATTGACAGTTGCCTCCCCACTGTACCCCTTACATGTTCCAGTCCCTCTTGTCTTGTTCTGTTTTTTCCCTGTGACACTTACCACCTGCCATACTCTATCTTATTTATTATGTTGTTTCCTGACATCAGTGTTTAAGCTTCACAAGAAGTGTAGTTGTTCATTTGTTCTGCCAGCTTGTCTCTTTTAGCCACCAGACTGTGCCCGGACATAGGTGGCCCTCCATAAGCATTGTTCAGAGAAGAAAGGACAGCGGAGAACACAAACCAGTCACTCAGCCTAGTTACCAGGCAGGCATCTGGCTCATAGCAGATTTGAGAACATAGAGAAGTGGGGACCGCATACTGAGTGAGTCAACATCTCCAAACCTGTGTTCCCAGGGTCGAGTCTGTGACATTATTTGGCTTGGATAAAACAGGCCCCCAAAATACTGCACGTGAACATGTTAATGGCTCTAAGAACTCCTGTGGTAACTGCTTCTTGTCCTCCTTGAATTGGTAACTAGCCTATCATGAGATCCTCTTAGTTCTTGGCAGAATTTAAGGAAAACTGAACTAGTATGTTGTGTGTAAGCTCTAGGAGCTTTAGGAGTTGTAAATTACTCTTGGTTGGTGGACTGTGCTGCTTATGTGGCACTCAGAGAAGCTGGAGTACATCAGGCTCAACCCTCCAGTCTTAGCTACTGCTGTTTTTTGTTGTTTTTTTTTTAAGCTACTACTCTTAAAGTTATGACCCTTGTACAAGCTGTCTTCTCTTTTAGGTATTTGGGAATAAGATGATTATTCCTTCCCTGGATGGAGACCTCTTCCAGTGGGACCGAGACCGGGAGAGCATGGAAACCGTTCCTTTCACTGTTGAATCCCTTCTTGAATCTTCTTATAAATTTGGAGATGATGTTGTTTTAGTTGGAGGAAAATCTCTCACTACATATGGACTCAGTGCGTACAATGGAAAGGTGAGTGAAAATGTACTTAATTCAGGGAAATTCAAATAACTTGGGATAGAAGAAAATTTCTTAAGCCATATTATTAGTAGTGGAGTCTTACTATAATTTTCTCCTGAGGATAACGTTTGTTTTCATAACAGAACTATGAGGTAGAAAGAGGAAACTAAAATCTATGTAAGACAAGAATAAACAGAAGAGCCAAGAATAGCAGGAGGAAGAGAATTAATATGGTCTACTGTGTCAGGTACTTTTTCTTTTTTTTTTTAAGACAGAGTCTCACTATGTAGTTCAGGCTGTCCTTGAACTCATTATGGAGCCCAGGCTGGCCTTGAACTCACAGCAGTCCTCCTGCCTCAGTCTCCTGAGTGCTGGGATTACAGGCACGCACCACTATAGCACCATTCAGCTTAAAAGAAGAAGCTTTTCAGTATGAAAGCTATTAGAAAAGGTTCAAGTTTTTTTTAAAAAACCAAATTCCTCTGTTATAAGGAATTCTGAGGTTGATTTTTTTCAAATCACCTGGAATGTTGATAGGATATCACAGGTGGTTCTCCAGTTCCTCTTGTATGTTCCATGGAAAACCCCAAAATAAGACTAAAATTGCTAAATCTTTAAAATCATTTCCTGAAATAAATATTTTTAGGACTTTCATGTTTCTAACTAATTCATTTTATGAATTTGTAATCTAACTGATACTTCTTATTACTTGGGTACTTCTTACATATTTCTTTAACTTCCTTTTAACTTTTTAAAGATCGTAGACCATCCGTGTCATCTCTGATCTCCTGTGACTTGTATCCTGTGCTGATTTCAGTCTCTCTGTCCAGGTGAGGTACATCTGCTCTGCCTTGGGTTGTCGCCGGTGGGACAGCGATGAGATGGAAGAGGAAGAGGACATCCTGCTTCTGCAGCGCACGCAGAAGACTGTCAGAGCCGTCGGGCCTCGGAGTGGCACTGAGAAGTGCGTATTTGGTGTTGAGTACCCCTGAGACCAAAAGTCTTCAGATTTTTCTTTGAGGAGATTTTTGGATCTATTTTTTTGCCCTAAAAGGACACTATTCTTTTTTTTTTTTTTTTTTTTTTTTTGCGGTACAGGGGATCGAGCTTGGGTCCTTGTGCTTGCACAGCAGGCAGCGAAACCACTGAGCTAAATCCCCGACCCCCAGACACTATTCTTTTAAGAGAAATGTGGATTCTAAATTTAAAATGGCTTCAAGGTTATTAAATGTGACACCAAACTTATCACCATATGCTTCAGAACATGGTAACCAGGAGACCTACGGTTTGGTCTTAGATTAATGACATTTTTCATAGCAACCTCCATTATCGAAGTTCTTTGACTGCAGAAAGCTCTTAAAACAAAGTTATGTGTTTTCTTTGGCTTGGGCCTGATTAACTCTATAGTTCTGTGTAGTAGAGTTTTTTATAGTTCATCTCATTATCCCCATTTTAGAATAATCATTTTATGCTCTTTCCTTAGAGCATTAAAATCATTTATTTAAACTAATACCTTTTTGTTTCCTTCTTCAAATAATGAACCCCTTATGTAATTTCTATATGTAAACATGTGATTAAAAAATAACATATGCAAACTATCATGTGCTAGGTTTTTAAAACCTAACATTTAGGTTTTATATTGCATGTTGGGGGTTGGGGAATAACTTTCGATCCCATCTTCATCTTTTGAAAGTGAGCCAGTCTTTCAGATTTTGTCAAGTCTGATGCAACAGTTATCTCTCCTTCAGGAAACTGTTCTCAAACCCAGTTAAGAATGTATCCTTTCTCCTTTCACTGGTCTCTGGGAAGGGCTTTGCGTGTGTCAACAGCCTGACCTTCTTTGTCCTGATAGGATTTGGTTTCCTTAAGAGCTTGAGTCCTCACTGGGAGCTCAGCCACCACTGGAACAAATGTACAATGCAACAGAATTTGGAGGTGCCACAGTAGAAAGGGTGTAAGGAGTCCAACATCCATGCTTCGTATTTTTCAATAGATGTCAGAATTCTGTGTTTTATAGCCAAGTAATAAGATATTACTCTGTCAATAGTGAAGACTTTTTTTATTCACTAATTATAGAGGAAACATTACTGCTACTTTATGGACAGGGACACCGCAAATTAGGGAAGGGGAAATTCTCACCACTGCTCATCAGGAGACATCTGACAGTGGAGCTGAAGTGCTGTGACTTTTGTGGTGATGATACTGATCACATTGCCTCTTCTGGCCGTGCATTCTTATGGATCTGCAGTGGATGCATTCATCTGGCCTTTTAATTTGGTATATTGGGATGTATTAACTTCTTTTCACTTGAATGAAATGTGCCCAGATAATTGAGATAATGCAGGTTCCATGCCAGCTTGTTTTAAGGTGACTTTATGTTTTAAGAAAATCATTCTTGTCAGTGTGAACATTTGTTAATTTTTGTAAGAAAATCCTGCCCATATCTGCTTCCATTCATAACTCTCAGAACCAGTTTCTGAAGGCTCTAGACAGTTCTCCTAGGCCCTCTTGTGGCGATAATCAACAGAGCGCGCCTTTCCAGAAAGTTATACCGACATTTTTCTCATCATAAAATTTTAATATTTGCTTCTGCAATCTAGGAGAGTTCTGTGCTGTTTGGCCCCTTTGTTTAAATGTAAATTTCTAAAACAAACCTTTGTAAATTTAAGGTGGAATTTCAGTGTTGGCCACTTTGAACTTCGGTATATTCCAGACATGGAAACTAGAGCTGGATTTATTGAAAGCACCTTTAAGCCCAGTGAAAACAAAGAAGAATCTAAAATTATTTCAGATGTGGAAGAACAGGAAGCTACCATGCTGGATACAGTCATAAAAGTCTCAGTCGCTGATTGGAAGGTTATGGCATTCAGTAAGAAGGGAGGACATCTGGAATGGGAATACCAGGTACGTAAGACCACTGAGAACTTATATGTTTCCTTCTCTCCCAGTTTGTCCACACTTATTGGTGGAGGGAAACAGCTACTGTGTTGGATTCTTTACTTACTCTCTATGCCTTAAGAGATTTGTGATTTTTAAGTTTTTATTTTTAATTTTTTTATTTTCCTTCCCCTTAAGTGGTATTTTATGAGTTGAAACTACATAAATAGTGTATTTAAAATCTGTTTTCCATCTTTGTTTAGTTTTGTACTCCAATTGCATCTGCCTGGTTGCTTAGGGATGGAAAGGTCATCCCCATCAGTCTTTTTGATGACACAAGTTATGGATCTAATGAGGAAGTTTTGGAAGATGAAGAAGACATTGTAGAAGCTGCCCGAGGAGCAACAGAGAACAGCGTGTACTTGGGTGAATAGATTTCTTTTACCTAGTGAGAGTGCACGCTGACATCTAGAGTGTATTCTTGTATTATTTCTTCCTACTTCAGCAGTGCCTGTTGTATTTGATTCCTGAATACATTCTCTGATTTGGGTTGCCCTTAAGATTTCTGTTCCTACTGTTACTCCATTTGTCCAATTCTGAAATTTTTTATTACTGTACTATATTCTTTTTATCTGAGGCCTTTATTAGAAAGGCTTAGAATGTTCTCATTGTATAGTATGACCTAAAAGTTACTTACATACCCTCAAAGTCTGTAACTGTCTCTTATTTGTATTTATTTTCATATCTCTATTTGTTTGCTATCCTCTTAAAGATTGAGTTTTTTTATTTAGTGAATCTGTACAACAGATCTGAAAAACAAAATTCTGGTGTCCTTCTGGGCAACTGGAAAAACTTAATATAATAAAATGTTTTAGATCTTTGAATTATTTGAATTACATAATTTGAGTCAATAAGTACTTGTAAAATTATATAAGCATTATCATGTACTTCCCAATGAAAAGTAAGACTTTGAGAGAGTAAATGTCACACATGCTTTGTAATAGTATTTGACTGAATTGTTAACCATAGCTTGGGATTATAGATGTTTAGATAAACCTTAAGGAGGAAGTTACTTCAGTATGCTGTTTATTTTATGAGAGTACAATGGCTTAAATTTTGAATTTTTCTATTGAAACAATTTTCCTGGCCAGGTGTAGTGACACAGGCCTGTAATCTCAGCAGCATTCTGGAGGCTAGGGCAGGAAGAGCACCATGAGTTCAAGGCCAGCCTGGGCTACATAGTGAGACTCTGTCTCAAACAAAAGAGAAATTTTCCTATGATTACTGAAAATATGCTGTTATTCAGTAAGAAATATTGTATTGGCCTGTTTGTGCTTTTCCTCTTTTTTTCTTGATTAGCCAGTCATATTTGAGTGCATCAGGCATCTTTCTTCTTTGAAAAGAGCTATGTAATGCTCAA
Source organism: Heterocephalus glaber (assembly GCF_000247695.1). The sequence continues at coordinate 15,912,099 of NW_004624749.1, forward strand.
ATAACTAGAATTAATCTAATTTTTAAAAATCAAAATGAACATTTTAAAAATATCACTGCATGATTGAAAATGCTCTGGTTGATTCAGGAATGTATAGAGGCCAGCTGTATCTGCAGTCATCAGTCAGAATTTCAGAAAAGTTTCCTACAAGCCCCAAGGCCTTGGAATCTAGTGAAAATGCAATTATTCCTTTGCCAACCATCAAATGGAAGCCCTTAATTCGTAAGTGAATTGTAAACTTTATAAATACTACTGAAATGTTTAGAAACCTAATTCTGTCTTTACCCTAGTTTTCAATATTGCAGAGGTAAGAATTATTATATGCTTTATATCTTGCCAATAAATCAGAAAGTTATTTCAGATGTTAATAATAAATTTTAGGCCGGGGATTTAGCTCAGTGGTTCAGGTGCCTGCCTCACAAGTGCAAGGACCCGAATTCAATCCCCGGTACCAAAATAAATAAATAAATTAATTAATTAATTTTAATTTATCATTTAGAGCATTCATAGAAAAAGCAGTTGCTTCATAGAAATAAATGTTAATAAACTATTTCTCTGTGCAACTTAGAAAAACTCTTAACCATTCACTGACCATGGCAAAGTAACATTTGGCTCTTAACATATTTATTTAAGAAATCTAGGTAAAAAAAATTAGCCAGTTATTACATCATATACTTTGACACATGTGACTTCCTTCCTTAAATACCTTTACATATCTTTTGTATTTTTTTTAACTACATGTCACAATATATTTCAGTTGCTTCTATAAATGACTCCAATTCTGTTTAAGACTGAACTTTTCAAGAGCAGGAACCTTGGGCCATTTGTTTGACTTATATCATTGCATTGATCTGTGGTTGAACATCAGTTTGTTCAGTGAATGAACATGTGCATTTTTGCCAAGTTCTAACAGTTTATATCTTATCATTTTCTTTTAGATTCTCCTTCCAGAACTCCAGTCTTGGTAGGGTCTGATGAATTTGACAAATGTCTTAGTAATGATAAGTTTTCTCATGAAGAATACAGTAATGGGGCACTTTCGATCTTACAGTATCCATATGGTAAGTGTGATCACCCCTGGGTTGAATATGCTGAGTTCTGGGCCAGGCATGGTGTTATATTCCTGCAGTCCCAGCCTAGGGAGGCTGAGGCAGGAAGATTGTGAGGTCAAGACTACACAGTGAGACCCTGTCTCAAACCAAAAGAAGGGCCGGGAACTTAGCTCAGTGGTTTCGCCACCTGCTGTGCAAGCACAAGGACCCGAGTTCGATCCCTGGTACCCCCCCCCCAAAAAAAAGAAAAACCTGAGTTTTGTTTGTCTTATTCAGTTATTTGAAATTAATTAACAGAATTTAAATGAAAGGAAATTGATTGGAACATACGAAAACATTTCAGGAGTGGTGGCTAAACACAGAAGCTCCAAAATCAGTTTGCCAGAGTTCAAGTCCCAGTTTTACCACATACTGAGTAGAGCACCCCTAATTTCCCTGTTTCAGTTCCTTTATCTGTGAAACAAGGATGATCTTCCTAGTTTGTATTCATTAGGTTCTTCTGAGGTCTGAGGAATGCATGTAAAGTCTCAGCATTGTGCCGTACACATTGTGTCAGTAAACATTAGTTCTTGTTGTAAGCTCTGGATATTTAAAAAGTCTTCAGATCTACATCAGACAAAAAATAGACTCCTCATCAATTACCCTAGATGCTAGGAGTAGAAAATTGTTATAGAACCTAAATCGATTAAAATACACACACACACACACACACACACACACACACACACACAGACACAGACACACAGAAGGCTGTGAGCTAGAAATAGCAGGTGTTATCAGCAGTTGATCAGAAGTCAAGGTAGGAGAGAATTGTGTAGTCTGCCCATGTGTAGGACAAAATAGGAGACCAAAAAAAAAAGGCTGATTTCTGAACAAACTCATTTTGACAGCCTAAAATACACCCTAGAGTGTGATGAGGATGTTTTCCTGCATCGGTAAAGAATGATTCATGGTAAAACTTGGTATTTTGTTGATACCAAGTGAAAGGAAAGCTTAAAATATCATAAAGGATGATTGAGTACTCATCCCGTATTTAAAAGATTAAATTAATTATTAATGAGGGAATGAATGAGGTGGCCCTTAATTTTTTTCTAGTTTTATTATTGAATACACTGTATAAAGAAAATTTAAGGTGCTTATGTTATAAAAGAAAATGACTGTATTTAAGAAAAAGGCAAAGGAAGATACTTGAAAATGCCTTAAAGAAGAGAAATAAGGAATTATTGTTATACGTCTTAGGAAAATAGATAATTTTAACCAATAAAGATGAGCCTATTTTGGTTTATCTTAAAATAAAAAGCAATGGCCGGGGATTTAGCTCAGTGGTTCCGCCGCCTGCTGTGCAAGTGCAAGGTCCCGAATTCGATCTCCGGTACCAAAAAATAAATAAAAAGCAAGCCTTTTTTGTGTTTGTTTTTGAAGATAACGGTTATTATCTACCATACTACAAGAGGGAAAGGAACAAACGGAGCACACAGATCACAGTCAGATTCTTTGACAACCCAAATTACAAGAGTATCCGCAAAAAGGATCCAGTTCTCCTCTTACATTGGTGGAAAGAAATAGTTGGAACCATTTTGTTTTGTATCATTGCAACAACTTTCATTGTGCGCAGACTTTTTCATCCTCAGCCTCACAGAGTAAGACATTTTAAAAAATCTAATGCTTCAAAATCTTGCAGGTATAGAAGAGTTATTACGTGGTGGGGGGTGGGGTAAATGTAAACCTTAGGTTTTACCGTAAACTCACTGCTATTTAAACAATCATGCATTGCTTACTGACAGGGATGCATGCTGAGCAGTATGCCACTAAACAGTGTCAGGGCTGTACAAAGGTCACAGAAGGTGCTTCGTAAACCTGGTCTAGCATACTGCACACCTAGGCTGTGTGATAGCCTTGCTCCTGCAGCTGCCAACCTGTACAACATGTTAACTGTCAGCAGTTGCAACATGATGGTATTTGTGTATCTAAATGTAGAAAAGCACAGTAAAAATACTGGGCCATAGGTATTTTCAGCTCCATTATAATCTTACAGGACCACTCATGTATGTGGGCTGTTGATGACCAAAATGTCATTATGTGAGTATGACTGTACTCCCATTTCCACTCCTCATCTCCTAGTCACCCCTCAACCTGTTGCCAACTGGCATCTGCCCCCACCACTCCACTGGAGCTGCTTCTGCCCAAGTGTTATATGATCATTTTGTAAAATGTAATGGACATCTTCCAGCTCTTACCTAACCGAACCTCTCTGTGTGTGACACTGTCACACCTCTCTTGGACCTTTCCTGCCTGTTTTCTTGGCTCCCTGCTCACCTGTCTCCTTGAGTGTTGCTTGGATCCCTCAGGACCTCATCCTCAGCCTCCCCTGGTCACAACAGATCACTGGTCTCTCTCTTCCTGTTCATTCCATGGACTTCCTGGACAGTCTTCTACTTGCCCAGCTTCAGACACCTTATAAGAGGTTTCCAAGTCCTTTTCCCTGGTCCAGTTGGTAGGAGCTGTCTACATACCTCAGAGGAGCCTTGGCTCAGACTGTTCCTCTCCCCATTCCCATCCCTAGTGTGTCATGAGGCCTCTTTCTCAGTAAGAGGACTGCCAGCCTCAGTCACCAGAGTCATAGTCCTTGGTCTCCCTCACCAGTCACCTGTCCTGTCAGATTCTCCTACCTCTGTCTTCTCCATTTTCCAGTTTCCATTTCCCAGTACAGATGCCATGAGGCCTCTCCAGAATTACTAAATTGCTTCCAGCTGGTCTCTGTGTCTGTACCTAACTAACTGTAGAGCTGCATGTCCTGGCTTAAACACCTCTAATAAACAGCTCTCACTGTTTTCACGTTGTTTTTAGGCTAGAGTCCATCCTTCTTAAAAGATGCTTGGTTCTGAAAGAGCTGTGCCCCATCTCATTACTCACCTTCACTCATCCCTACCCCTTCCTCCCCTCTTGCTGGTGCTCAGCCACTGTGCTGAACATCTTTCAGTCCCTTGTGTAGATCACATGCTCTTTTTTTTTTTCCTTTTTGATGTTTTGACGCAGGTCTCACTATGTAGTCCAGGCTGGCCTCAAACTCATGGCAATCTTCCTGCCTCAGCCTCACGAGTGCTGGAATCATAGGCATGCATCACCATGCCCAGCTGAGGCCACACTGTCCTTAAAGGAGCCTGATAGTGCCTATTCCTCTGACTTTGCCTCTGAACTTTGTTCCCTAACTCTTCTCCCTTCCTTCTCACATGATTAACTCCTGTGTATCTTTAAGTTTGTAATTAGTCCTTGTGTCCTCTTGGAAATCTTCCTTAACTTCCCCAACTGCGTCAGAACACTGTCCTCCCCTTACTAACATGGTTGATAGGAAGCTGATTTCTCTCTTTGCCTCTCTGCTGTACACTTGTGAGGACAGAGGCCAATCTGTGAGTTTACCTCCATCTCCCTAATTTTTACACAGTGCCTGGCACATGATTAGAGCTGTAAAGGTTTGTTGAAAGAATCAGTGACTGAACACAGGAACCACAGTACTCTCTCTGAACAGGATAATTATTAACATTCCTGGAAAACCTTTTGAAGATATTGGTGAAGAGGCATTGCAAATGAGGCATTGCCAAATCCAATTTCCTATTATCTGAAGCATTTTTAAAGCATCTACAGAACTGTTTGGGAGGAAAATTACTAGTTTTGCCTAAAAGTCTGAATTCATACACACATATGGGCTTTCTCTTTTAGCTATTTATGTATTATGCTTAGTCTGTACACATGACATACCCATGTAATAAAGAGACAAAATCCTCATTAAGATTAAAAGAATACCAGTGGGAAAATAAACTTTTTGTTATGTATAATAAAAGGGAATTTTCTATGTTTTTGGTTCTATAATACTTTTGTTTTTCTTAATACTGTATTTTTCAATGCTATAACCAAAGATTGTTAGCTAATTTTAATTCAGCTTTCTACTGAAAATGACTTCGTTTTGTACTTTATCAGCAAAGGAAGGAATCTGAAACTCAGTGTCAAACTGAAAATAAATATGATTCTGTAAGAGGTGAAGCCAGTGACAGTAGCTGGAATGACATCAAAAGCTCTGGATATGTCTCACGGTAAGAGTCTCATGAAATATTATAGCTTCTGAGAGTGACCATTTGCATCAAAGAAGTGACTGGTAAACTAAGGTCTTTTTTTAATATGTGAACATCTCCGTAAATAAAACAGTCTTCCACCTCAGGTAACTTAAATTTATTAAGGATGGTATGTACCCTAAGAGTGATGAAAATAAAATGTTAGAAGAGTTTAGAATTTCAACCATCAAATTAAGTTCTTATTTGTTTAACTTAATGATTTAGGGACTACCATGTACTGGAGTTGTCTTTAATAGTATCAAATAATAATTATTATACTTAGAGTACAATATATTCATTAATACTCAGCTGTTTATTTCATCTTTTATTCTGTGTGGAATGGGAGACTAATGGAACAAATGATATTTAAAAGCAGAAAAAAGATGGGTTAGCTAAAAGTAGGCCGTTCAAGCAATTTGAAAATAAAAGTAGAGAAACTATTACACTCTCTTAAATATAAAATATCACCTTTGATGCTATGTGGTAGAGGAAATGGTGCTATAGTTTATTTTCATATTTCATAGATTATAGCTACTTTTTGTTTTAATAGCATACTTATTGCTGTAGTGATATAAGGTCAAGGAAAAGACATGGGCCTTTGCTGCTTAATGTCAAAGGTACTGGTTTTACGATAGAAAAGATTGAAAGTAATTGGTATATGTGTGGATTAGCCGGGCCTCTCTGTCTGTCAAGCCAGCTGCTTCAGGATGGCAGGAATAGATAGAACCAGTAAATTTCATGAACAAAGCAGAATTCCACTAGGTGACAAACAGATGGCAAGGGCTACTTTTGTACTCTTGTTAATGAAGATGCTGGTCAATACCTCCATGGCTATCAACCTCAGCAGGCATTGAGACAAGGACAGGGGACCAAGGGCTCCCTTCAGCTCGCCCACCACTGAGGCTGGTCATTATTACTCAGCACGGACTCTGAACAGCCAAGTGCAGGATGGTATCTTAGGCTTCAGGAGAGACAAAGACAGGGGCTGTCCTGGGGAGGCTTAAAGTCTATGAGAAAGTATGATACTGAGAAAAACAGAAACATAAGGAAGAAAAGCCATGAACTAAGCAGTACATCTGGCTGTGAGGATTTAAGAGGGCATCATAAAGAAGATCACATTTAAATAGAATCTTCAGTTGTAAGCATTAAGACAGCTGGAGACGGCAGGAGGAAGCAGCATCAAGAATAAAGATGGGTTTGCAAGATGTCAGGAGAATTAGAATACTGTACTCTAAAATGGAACTAAGCATAAATCAACCATTCTTTAACTTTATTTAGTATGAGAAGTACAGGTATTGTTTTTAATATGAGGGTTCTATAAAAAGACTACCTGAGGGCCGGGGATTTAGCTCAGTGGTTTCGCTGCCTGCTGCGCAAGCACAAGGACCCAAGTTCGATCCCTGGTACCAAAAAAAAAAAAAAAATACTACCTGATACTTACATATGCACTATTAAGAGCGTGAACTCTTGGGATCAGTCATGAACCAGCAGATCCCAGCTTTGTCATTCGTCATCTGGGACTTGAGCAGAGCTGATGCTTGTGTGAATAAGGTCTGTAGTCAGAATCATTTGTTACTCTTTTTAGAAAGTATGATGCAGGAAGAAAATTCATTTGCCCTCTAGGAGTAGGACATGAAATGTGTGACCTTTTGCATTTAAGGAAATGGATTTGTACTGAGGTGCGGTGACTAGCTATTTTTAGGAATACAGATCATTACTCTTCGTTCTCCATGAAGGTAATTGGCCCATGGAGGGTTGGAATCTATTGTTTCTCCTTCTTAACTCCACACTCTGACCAGCTGAGGCAACTACCAAATTAGTGTGAGTGTGCAAGTCATAAAGTTATAAACCTTATATAAGAGATACCACAGAGCATCTAATACAGCTCTCCCATGTGGTTGAAATCATTTCCTCACATGCATGCATTTATTAATTCTCAGACAGACATTTGTCAGACCTCTGATCTGGCAGGTTCTGGACACATAAAGAAAAACAAAAGTGCTTAAGGGTCCCTACGGTACAGTAATGGTAGGACAAGCACACTGCATACAAATAATTGCAAAATACTGAGATTAAGGCTAAATTGTTCAAAATTCTATGTGCACAGTGCTACAGGAACCTTAAGACTTGGGTCCAGAAAGCCTTACAGAAGTGGGGAAGTGAACAGAATGAGGGAAGAATAGGGTTTTGATAACTGCAAAGACCATCAGAGTGGAGTCGTGGGGAGGAGAGAATGCCCTGCAGGTGTGAAGCACCCTACACATGGCCTGGAGTCTGCAGTGCAGGGTGGTGAGGTGTCAACAGGGGAGGAGCAGGCTGCACTGTGCAGGTCCCACTGTGCATGGCGGGTAGAGTCACCTGTCCTCACACCTTCGGTGCACACCTGAGTGACCGACTCGGGAAGCAACCCTGCCAGCATCAGCTTCCCTTCCCAGAAGGAATTCTGGCTTAAACAGTTCTTAAATATAATAGAATTGATTAAATTTTTCCATAAAATTTACAAGTAGTGAAATAAGATTACATTTTTAATTGAGTACAAAATGCCATAAAAAGTAAAAGGTTAAGAATTAAGAATATGGACCAAGGATTTAGCTCAGTGGCATGGTGCCTGCCTGGCAAGCACAAGGTCCTAAGTTCCATCCCCTGTGTGAAAAAAAAAAAAAACAAGAATTAAGAATATGACATTTTGGTAGATAATAGAAAGTATTGGATAAGACAAATTGGTAATACAAGTACTGTAACAGATGATTAATGAATAATTCCCAGTTAAACAAAACTTTTTTTTTTTTTTTTTGTGGTACAGGGGATTGAACTCGGGTCCTTGTGCTTTTGAGGCAAGTGGCGGAACCACTGAGCTAAATCCCTGGCCCCCGAAACTTTTTATTTTTAATTTTTTCCCAGGGAAACTTATAAGAATAGGTTTTCGTTCTGGGTGATTTAGCTCAGTGGTTTGGCCGCCTGCTGTGCAAGCGCAAGGACCCGAGTTCAATCCCCGATACCAAAAAAAAATAACTCAAGAATAGGTTTGCTTCATGTATACATATAAGAACTAGGAATGTAATGAATAGAATTCAAAACGTAGCCTTTATTAAAATAAGTTCTGTGATTTTGCTAAGTTTATATATTGTAAGTATAAGATTAAATAATACAAGATTGGGCTGGGGATTTAGCTCAGTGGTTCCTCCACTTTCCTCACAAACACAAGGTCCCAAGTTTGATCCCCGGTACCAAAAAAAGACCTCAGGGCCAGGGGTTTAGCTGAGTGGTTC
>NW_004624749.1:15929060-15942055 GCF_000247695.1 Heterocephalus glaber
GTCCAGGTGGTTGAGTATCAGAGTGTTCCATCTCATTTCCCTTTGGGGTTACTGTAGGTGATCTGGAAGTCTGGTTTTGAGACTTATTTACGTGTTTTCTCATTTTGACTTGGGCGGGGGGCAGCTGTTGCCGCCTGCACGAATTACCTCCTCTGAGCTGGGTGAGGTGGGACAGGGGCCAGGAGCAGCGGTAGGGATGGTGACCCAAAAGCCCTTTCCTGTGGGCTAGGAGCAGCAGGAGGGATGGTGGCCTGGAAGCCCCTTCCTCTGGCCCAGGAGCAGTGGGATGGTGGCTCAGAAGCCCCTCCCTCTGGGCCAGGAGCAGTGGGAGGGATGGTGCCCTGGAAGCCCCTTCCTCTGGGCCAGGAGCAGTGGGACAGAAGGTGGCCCAAAATCCCTTTCCACTGGGCCTGGAGCAGCAGGAGGGATGGTGACTGGGAAGCCCCTTCCTCTGGACCAGGAGCAGTGGGACGGCGGTTCAGAAGCCCCTACCTCTGGCCTGGGAACAGCGGGACTCAGTACCTTGGTCTGGTGGTTTTGTGTCCTCTGCGTCTTTGTAGTGTGGAACCAGGTGGCTGCTTGTCTGCAGCAGGGTGATTCGGTGTCTTCCGCGCAACTCAGGACCTCGGTAGGGCATGCACAGACCTGCCTGTGTGCAGCGGGCTGATCTCCATTTCTTTCTTATGTTGGGCAATCATGGTTTCTGTTTCTTTCTTATGCTTCATGGCTTCCAGCGTGTTTCTAAGCTCATCTATTTTTTTATCTGTGTATGTTATAGAGCCTCTAATTATGTCTTTTACTCCGCTCACCATCTCTGTAGTAATCTGGGAGATTATTTCTGCTTTGAATTTTCTAGAGCCTCGTTCATCTGTTTTGTTACTTCCTGTGCTATCAGTTCAGGGTGTCCAGGTGGTTGATTATCAGACTTTTCCACCTCATTTTCCCCAGAAATTGTCTTTTGTGGGGTGGAAGTCTTGAGTTTGTGACTTGCTTGAATGTCTTCTCATTTTTGTTTTTGGTGCTGTCAGTTATAAGTCAATGAGTCTCAATAAGCCAGTCAGAGACCTGTGAGATTCAGTCAGATTTCTGGCTGCAAGTCTAAAATTGAACTCCCTGTCCTGCTGCAGGGTTGAACTCTGCAAGGTTCTACTACAGGTTCCCACTGTTTTTCCCCTGAAAATAGTCCAAGTTCAAATGGGAGGTGATGATCCCTCCAACTTACCAAGTACAGTGGTCTGGTCAAATGGGCAGGGCAAGCCTGATGGAGTAGGGCACAGCCACCCCTGTCTGACCGCAGCCACCCGTGTCTGACCGCAAGGCCAAACTGGCAGCCAGTGTGCCTGTTACCGTTTCCTTTTGGTAAATAACTTTTTTTTTCCCCTTGGTAAATAACTTTTGAGTGGTTAAAATATTTCTATTGCCAGGCACTGCAGTAGAATATTAAAATTAAGCCACATTTCTTCTCTAAGAAGCCTGTACCTTCTCAGTGCTTTTGTATACAGATGCAAGTAGTTACACCGCAAGAAAGATCCTGACCAGCATCTTATCCTAGTCAGCAGCCTCACATGAAGGAACAGATGGACCTGAGAACCAGTCAATCCAGGAGGTTGAGCTTTGTGGAGCTGGCGACATTGGTTCTGGGTGTACCAGAGTGGCCTTCCTCATGTAGACAGCCATGGAGGGTAGGGTGGCCAAGTGCAGGAAGTGGCCTGAGCCAAAGGCTCTTGGCTAGTGCTTGGAGATGCTGCTGGGAATGGTGAATGCTCTGGAATGGGTGGGGCACATGGTATGGAGCAGGGAGGATGAAGAGAGCATGGAAAGAGTTGGTTGCAGCACCTTATATGCCAAGCCAAGGAGTTCACATTTTATTCTGTAGACTTGATCTTTGAGTAGAAATGTGACACTATCAAAATGGAGGTGATGCTAGCCATGTGTAGATGGCTGATCTGAGCAAAGGATAGGAGTTAGGAATGTTAAGGGGTTGCTCTGCCATATTTCAGTCCCAAGATAGGAATGAGCATAGGGACTTGGAAAGGAGGGGCTGATAGGATTTGATAACTGAATGTGGGGATCTAAAAGTTGGAAAATTTTTTAAATGTATCAGGATCCTTAGATTAGGAGAGAGGGTGTTAGGGCTTATGTGTAGATGTGTCCCCCCCCCCCCCCCCCAAAAAAAGTCTCATGCTGTCATAGGCGGGGCTTTTTCAAAGGTGTCTGGATCTAGAGTGTGTGATTGATTCATGGTGCGGTGCTAGGATTAAGGGTGGTCAATTGCTAAATCAGTTCACTGATTGGTTTGGGACAGCCCTAATGCCTGTAGCCTAGGTAGAGTAAAAATGGACAGAAAGAAGCTGCCAGGATCCCTTGCTGCTTTGCTATCTTCTCCCCACCGTGAACTGTTTCTCCTCTGCAGTGCCTATCCGCCATGCCACCCTACTTTGGACCCAGCTGATTATGGAGCCTTTACAAACTATGAGCTAAATAAACCTTTCTCCCTTTAACTTTGGGTGTTGGATATTTTCTCTCAGCAAGGAGAAAAAAGTAATGGGGATGGGATGGGGACAAGATGGGTCATGGGACATTAACAATGAAGCACAAAAGGAAAAATGAGAGTAGCTGACATTTTCCTGGTCAGAAAAGAGGATATAATGTATTTATGTTGTTTAAAGTGATGGGAGATTAAATCTGTCAGAAAGACTGTCAAAGCGGAAACTAAAATCCAGATGCTTTTCTTTTTCATATTTGTTTATTAATGTATTGTGGTTGGAGGTATTTATACATTTATTTGCAGAGTGACATGTTAGAAGGTTTATATATTTTTTGGCTATGTATTTGTATTTGTGTATGTAAACATTGGTATCAGATACTATATGCTTGGCGTTTATTCTGCTGAGCATAGTATGGCATCCCAGGCAGGCTGTTAGAACTAAGTATGTGTATGAATAAATATCTTAGCCTGGCGAGAGTGGGCTGGGAGGCATCTGGAGGCCTAGCAGGGCTGTGGGCCTCCTGGAGGCTCTCTCTTCAGTGCCTATGGGCTACAGGCATGGTGGCTTCTGTAAACAGTGTGCTAGTGGAGTCAGGGTTGTGACACTGGGGTGGTCTTTGTCATGCTAAGCTCTCTTTTCTTGGTATTTCTCTTATCCTTATTCTTCCTCCTATTTTAACTAACAAACATTTAAGAGTCTAGTGACTGGTTTTCTTCAGCCCAGAAAGCTTTATTTGAATGACAAAACAGGTGAGTTTGTAGCATTTATTTCCAGAAGAAAAAAAATTACTATCGCTTCTCGGCCTTTTGGCTAAGATCAAGTGTAGAAAAAAAATTACTAAAATAAATGTGTGTTTTTTTAACTGCAGTACTTACTCTGTTTTTTGTTTTTTGCAAAAATTATGCCTGAGGCTAATACACCTACTCCTAGTTTTAAATTCAAGGGAGACTTCTATTTTATTTTATTTTTCTGTTTTCACTACTGGTAGGAATATTTCTTCAATGGGAAGTCCTTCCTCCCATAAGACATCAATAAAGAACCGTATGAACCTTTAAAAAAAAAAAAAGAATATTTCTTCAGCATCTTCTTCCTTTCTCTGCTTCAGAGAATTGGCTCGGGAAAAGGTCATGCGAGAAGTTAAAGCCTTAGCCAAACTTGAACACCCAGGAATTGTGAGATATTTCAATGCCTGGCTGGAAGCACCACCAGAGAAGTGGCAAGAAAAGATGGACGAAATTTGGCTGAAAGATGAAAGGTAACTTAGTTAAACATGGGTTTAAAAACTGTTATTTCCTGTTAGGCTAACTTTTTGCTTCTGTGTACACAATATCATTTCTATAACTAGAAAAAGAACTACAGGGCTCGGTTCTACATCATCATGTTCTATGTCATCTCTAACCGCTTTTAAGTGACCTTTAATGTTGTTTTTGAGAACAGAAGTTTTTAAAAATGATTGCCCAGTAGTGCTGTATGATTATAGTTGAGGGATTCACAATAGCTCTTCTCAGTATGAGATATTATCTGCTTCTATTTGTCTCCATTTTTAAGTTTTCGTTTAGTTTTTCTCTTAGCAGTTAAGAATTTACAACTCCCTTTCCAGTAGTTTTAAATGTACAGTTCAAGATAAACTTAGGTGTCTCAGAGGCCTTGCCCACATTAACTGCCCGTGCTGTAGGAAGGAAGACCCTGTGAGAGCTGCCTGGGAAGAGCCCAGAGGAAGCAGGCACAGGGAGACTGCCAGCACTCAGAAAGGCTCCTATGCATGACGGGCCCCTAAGCAGCTTACAGCAGTGACGCTCATGGGCCACTCCAGGACCAAAGGAAGTGACCTTCATCTTGAGCTGTGAGCGTCGACAGGGACTTCAGAATCACGGCAGCCAAGGAACCCTGTCCTTGGTGTTCCTTCAGCCCTTTGTGTTTTGCACTAAAAGCTTTGGTTGCCCTGGAGAGATCATCCCAGATAACTGTTTCAAGTATAAATTAATCTTTCAAATCAAGATTTTTTAGGAGTGGATATGTGTTGTGTTGTTTGTCATCTGATAACTGGTTTTATTATAGGTGATACTTCTGAAACAAAAAGTGCATCTCAGATAACTTAATGTATTCACTCTCATCCCTTTGTTTCTCCCACTTTTAGCACAGACTGGCCTCTCAGCTCTCTTAGCCCCATGGATGCACCATCCGTTAAAATACGCAGGGTGGATCCATTCTCCACCAAAGAACATATTGAAATCATAGCTCCTTCGCCACAGAGAAGCAGGTCTTTTTCTGTGGGGATTTCCCGTGGCCAGACAAGCTCCTCTGAGAGCCAGTTCTCTCCTCTGGAGCTGTCAGGAACAGACCATGGAGACAGCAGTGGGTCAGCGGATGCAGCAAACAACCTGCAGGACAGTTGCCTCACAGACTGTGACATGGAAGATGGCACTATGGACGCCAATGATGAGGGTTACTCCTTTGAACTTTGTCCTTCTGAAGCTTCTCCCTACGTGAGGTCAAGGGAGACCTCCTCTTCCATAGTGTTTGAAGATTCTGGCTGTGATAATGCATCCAGTAAAGAAGAGCCCAAAACTAACCGAGTGCATATTGGCAACCATTGTGCTAATAAACTCACTGCCTTGAAGTACTCCAGCAGCAGATCTTCAGAAGCCACCTTGTCTGTTTCTCCGCCAAGACCAACCACTTTAAGTTTAGATCTCACTAAGAACACTACAGAGAAACTCCAGCCCAGCTCACCAAAGGTGTATCTTTACATTCAAATGCAGCTGTGCAGAAAAGAAAACCTCAAAGACTGGATGAACCAGCGGTGTACGCTGGAGGAGCGGGAGCGGGGCGTGTGTCTGCACATCTTCCTGCAGATCGCTGAGGCGGTGGAGTTCCTGCACAGCAAAGGGCTCATGCACAGGGACCTCAAGGTCTGTGGAGGCGGGATGTCACCCGGAGTTTCCCTTGGGGAAACTTGGGGGTTCAGTGCAGCACTCACAGTACTGGTCAGATTGTCAGGGAAGGACCCTTAGGAGGGTGGGAAGTGAAGGCATCACAGAGAGAGGTCTGTGAAGAGCCCTGCTGCAGGAATAGTCACACATTCGCAAACTTCATGCAAGTCTGCATTCTCCTCTATAATGTGTTTATGTTCAGATTACTCTGAATAATGTTCATAGTAGTCCTTAAAGGGGAAAGAAAACAAATGCATATGTAAAATCCACCACAAGCAGTTATACCATTTTTTCTGTAATCCCAAGGCCCTGCACTGGCCTGGTGAGAGGTCCCTGAGTGCAGGAGAGTTTGACTGCCCAGCTCTTACTTGGGGCAGCAAATAGCCATGCTTCTGCCCCAATTTCTGAACTTCTTGGGCTTTGGAGGGGAAGCTGGATAGAGAAAAGTAGCAAATGGAACCACCAGGTAATTGTAGCTCTAAAACCTTCAATTCCATTTTTATTGTATAAGTATCAAAAAGTGTAGTGGGACAGAATGATAAATTACATAAAATTCTTACAAAACTTGTAGCATTTCCTTAGTATGTTTGTGAAAATAAGTATACAGGACTTTTATATAACTAATTTCTGTCATTCACATGCTAATAGTGGTCTCTGTACATGTGTAATGAATGTGTAAATTTTTTTTCTGATGAAAATAGCTCAAATCTTGACAGATTTGGATTCATTTTAAATATTTTCCAGTTTATTTATGTAACCACAAACTTCTGCATCAGGCTATTTGGGCAAAAGTTATTTTCTTCCAAAAAATCATCAGTAAGTTTTTAAACTGTTGAGTATATTTTAAAAGTTTGGGGATAATAGGAATAAGAATTAGAAATAATTCCCATTTTCCAGAATAATTTTTGGTTATATATAATTGCTGTGCTTCAGTGATTTTGGTTTGAATACAAATTGGTTGCTAGGACTTGTTCTGCAGCAAATGGAAAGTTCAGAGGTGAGTTCTTTGGTTGGAATGGAGACGACAGCCTACAGAAGACCAGACACCTTTAACCCAAGAGATACTGGCTGTTCAGGGTTGAGTGCATTTAACATTCACCATTTGGTAGAAGACAGCAAACTGATTACTCATTCTTCTTGAACTTAACACTTGCCGTAAACACACACCAAGTTGAAAGGCAACATAATCGTGTTTTCACTAATAATGAACATTCTGCTAATTTTATAATATAAATGAGATGGTGAAGTTTACTTAATGCCATGATGTTGTCTAAAATTAGATTTTTCTGAATATGCAAACAGAAAAATTCCAAGGGTTAATTTCCCCTGTAGTTTCTCTAAAAATCTGAAACATTTTATTCCTTTCAAAAGACAAAGATTTTTAGTGTGCTGAAAAAAATACCATGAGCATTTTTTCTTCTCAATTGAAAAGCTATACATTTTGCTTCGTTATAACCTACCTTTTTGAGCTCAATGTTATATCTTTTCTAACCACCACCACCCCCATTTGTATTAGGGTCACATTTTTTGTCATCAGTGTTCTCTGTTCCTGCCACTCCAACCTTCTAGTACTATATTTTACTCTGTCCACCTTGGACTCTCCTCAGTTCTTCAAATACAGTGTTCTAAGACAGTGATGGCAAATCTTTCAGAGCTTTCTATGATAATAAACAGCCTGCTGCAGCACATGTGTCATAGGTTCACCACCACTGTCCTAGGGCCTGGTATTTCTCCTTCATCATCCTTACCAGACCCAGATTATTTCTCCTCTGGTTTCTGTGGTGGCATGAACCATGTCTGTAGCCTCACTACACTACTTGTGTATTTTCTCATATCATTTTATGATAAATGGTCATATCATTTTATTTTGAATTTTCTTTTGTTTGCACCCAAAGTATGATTTAGTCAGAAAAGGAGCTTTGTTGGCGCATGTGACTAAACTTTTGAGGATGACAGTTGTAAAACTTTTGCTATGATCAAATGATTTGGCCAGAACCTAGTCTCTCATTTCTTATTTCTATTTTCAGTCAGGTTCTCCCCTCATAGTCTCAGCATAGCTGTCAGAGATTCTCATGGTTGCTGGTTTGCCTTTTGGAGAATGTTCGGTTTCCATCTACTTCAAGGAGGAAAGGTTTATTTTGGCTCTTGGTTTCAGAGGCTTCAGTCCATGGTCCCTGGCTCAGTTGTTCTTGGGTCTGTAGTGACACAGTATATCATGGTAGAAGTGTCATAGCATCCAGGAAGAAGGGAGAGAAGGGAGCCAAAAAGGAAAGGCCCCAGAACAAGATGGAGTCCCCAGGGGGGTACCCATGACCTGCTGTCTTAAACTAGGCTCCACTTTGAGTGTCCAGCACCTCCCAATAATGGCATCAACTTATGGGTTCATCAGTGGATTATTGCACTGATGAAGTTAGAAGCCCTCATGATTTTTCTGAAGACATGATGTTTTGGGGAGACTTTTTAGATTCAAGCCGTAACAGAGGGCTTTTGGATAGGGGCTGGGGAGAAAAGTAGCTCTTTCTTCCCATTGGTCAGAAGTGTTGGGTCTCAGTCTACTGAGAAACCAGTTGCCCCTTCAGGGAATGGGATTTCGTGGCTTGCTTTGAGCAACTATGGGGTTGCTGCACACTCAGGAGGAAGAGAGTTCTTGAAGCAAAGTCAAGATACTTGTAATGGAAACAGAGGGAGTTACATCTGGAAAACCAAAACGCTGTCTGTTTCAGGGTTCAGGAAGTAAATGCCATCAGAGGACAGCAGTGGGGAGGAAAGAATAAAGCAGCATAGTGTGAAGTCTCTGGTCCAGGGTTATTTGTGGGAGATCTGCGGGTTATAACCATAGATTTTAATTATACATAGTAATTGAATTGTTTCAAAGTTCAATTTGTACAATGGCATTTTGGATATTGAGAACACAGTGGGTTTTTTTCTGGCAATATTTGAAGCATGAAATTCAATTTTATGGACTAACTAGCTTCCTTTTTACTTAATTTATGGACTGTGTTATGTTACCTTCAAGGTAGAGTAGTCTCTGGGGGAAGGATGTCATGTAGGGGACTTTGAGTTTGATGAGCTCATGGGACATTGGGTTAGAGATGCCCTATAAACAGTTTTGCGTAAGAGTTTTGAACTCAAGATAGAAGTCAAGAGTGGTAGATATGATCTTGCATATATAAGTTTTAGAAGACGTAGCATAAATGATACTAGCCAAGAGTTCTTATTCCCCTTGAGAGTCTGTTTCTCTCCCTCAGACACTCATTATCAAATAGTGATTAGCTGCCACAGAGCAAGCACTTTACTAATTATTGGACATGGCTGTGAAAAAATCCTTTTCTCATAGAGCCAGGCTGTGAAACAAAAGATCCTTTTCTCACAGAGCCAGGCTGCTCTCCCATTTACTAGCTTGGTGTTGATCTTGGGGTTTTTTTGTTTGTTTGTGTTTTTTTGGTACCAGGGATCAAACTCGGGACCTTGCACTTGCAAGGCAGGCAGAGGAACTACTGAGCTAAATTCCTGGTCTCTACCATTTACTAGCTTGGGAACCTTGGGCAATTTGTTTAACTTCTGGGCCTTAGTTTCTGTATCTGTTAAATGGGGGATGAGTAGTACCATTCTCATGGGTTTGATTACATGAGTTACCAGTAAACTGCTCAGAATAGCACCTGACACATTACAAGCACCATGTATGCCTTTTGCATTTCTGTTATAATTTAAGTTATAAATATAGAGAAGGTTACCCAGAGAAAGTGCGTAGAATAATAAGATGGAGGGTTTTGTATGCTGGATATAGGGAATGTGTGGATTTCTAAAGCTTTCATTAAGTAGATGTTCAATAAGACTGTCATTCTTCCCTTTCCACAGTACTTGTCTGGCATAGAGAAACTTTTTATATTCATATTAGCCAATTTAAAAAATGTACTGGAATACCTAGTTTTCATGTTTCTTTTCTGTAATCATTTAGATAATTCTATTCACTTTCTCCTTTCTACATGCTCACTGTACTTCCGTCTGTTTTATTTTCTCCAGCCTTCCAATATATTCTTCACAGTGGACGACGTGGTCAAGGTTGGAGACTTTGGGCTAGTGACCGCCATGGACCAGGATGAGGAGGAGCAGACAGTTCTGACCCCCATGCCAGCCACACACACAGGACAAGTGGGGACCAAACTGTACATGAGCCCAGAGCAGGCAAGTATTTCAGACTTTAACCAGGCAGTAGACTAGCTCTGCCTGCTGACTCTTCTGCCTTGTTCACATTAAAATACTCAGGATAAAGTTAGAAAGATATGAAAATTGACAGTAATGTGCCACAGGCAACACAACTCTACCTGAATCAGGAATGGATTGAGAAAAATACAGCACAGGAAACACGTGCTCACCATGCCTGGCCTGGGATTCTTTTCTGTAACATTTTGGATACAATATTAAAATGTGAGCATTTCCTATGTCATTAAACATTAGAAAATATTTTTGGCTGCAGTGTATTCAGTCAGCTCAGCAGTTTACTCAACATTTGTTTTGAACATTTTAGTTACTTGTAAATTTTGTTATTAGGAGTACCACTTGGATAACGATCATTGTAACCAAATCCCTCACATTTCCATCTACTCTAGGGTGAGTGAGTTAGATAGGATCATTAAATGGGAGTAAACATTTCTTATCCAGTTACTTTTCATGAATTTCTACATTTATTGTCCAAAGAGTGTATGAAGATGTCCCTTACCACTATACTTTATAAGAATCATTTTTTAACATAGAAGGGCTGATCAAAATTACAGGTATGTTTAAATGTATTGTAGTAATAACACATTGCCATTAATCACTCTTACTTCAAACACACTTATCCCATAGTCCTCACCACCTTCTGGAGCATTTCTGGAAGTCCTCTTTTGTGAGTGTCTTTACTAGGTGTGATCAAAAATATAGCAAATGCTGCTGTCAAGTGCCATCCAACAGAAAGGCAGGCTCATGAGAACATTACAGTGTATCCTCATCCACCTTACTCACTGATCTGTCACTTTGCAGCTTTTGCCTCCTCAAAGTCAGAATAGCCATGAAAAGTAAGCATTTTGAATTGGTCCAGGCAGCCACAACAGAATAAGTAAATACCCTCACGAAAGAGAACTTGTGGCACTGCTGCAGAAAGTGCCAAGGAGTGTGGGATAAGTTTGTTTGAAGGTAGGGAGAATATTTTGAGGGAAATTAACAGCCATGTGTCTTTTACCGTAATAAAGTTTATTTAATGTAAACATTTGCCATATTTTTCAAACAAATCTTGTATTTCTTTGAATACTTCCCAGTCCCCAAAGATGAGAGGTAAGGGAAGGTCCACATTGCTATATTCACTTAGAAGGAAGGAAGGGGACAGCCAAGACAGATGATCCCGGGCTGGGGATTTAGCTCAGTGGTTCCGTCGCCTGCCTCACAAGCGCAAGGACCTGAGTTCAATCCCCGGTACCAACAAAAAAGAGAGAGATGATTAAAATGAAGATAGATGATCCCTGGGACTTCCACATGCTGAGCACAGTGGTAGCTGGCTTAGCGGAAGTGCAGAGACCACACCGGGACACCAGGAGTAGCGTGGAATAAGGGGCAGCCTGTAGTCCCCAAGTGCTGGTGCGGAACATTTCCCAGGTGATCCCCTCCTCAGGCTGTTGCCAAGTGTCGACTTATAGCCGTGGAGACATTCTCACCAATGAAAGGGCTCTTCTGAGTCACCAGGAGGTCACTTGAATTTGAATGAGGCTTTCCTTAATAGAGTGGTTCAGTTGGGATTCATTTGTTCATTTTAACAAGCATTTATTGAGAGCTTCACTACACTTTGCCCAATGCTGGATGATGAGAAGACAGAAGAAGCATTTCCCTACCCTGGAGGACTTTATAATCTAGTTGTAAAGAATAAAAAATATGCACCTGAAAACTACAACTGAGGATGCAAAGTAGTCTGCAATTAAGGGGCTTAATGAAAGCTAACCAGGGTTGATTAGTGGCTTGGAGTAATGAAGATTTTCTCATAAAAATGGGCAAGAGCTAAGATGATTAGAAATGAGAGATTGGTGGGAGATAGTGCTGGCTTTGAAAATCTTCACCTCAGGGAATGAGAGCTTTTGCTGGCTCCCCACTTTGTCACCATCTCAGGCTCCAGGTTTCTGCCACCTGCTCTCCTGATGCATATCTCAGAGGTACCTGGGCTTTCTTCCCTCAGTAATGCTGAGTGGTGTAATTACCTGGTGTCCGGAGTGTAGGCAGGAGACTTGGGAGATTAACTCTTTGCTCACATTTTCATGCATACACTTATTTTAAACCAAGAATTAGCTGAGTAAACTTCAGGATTCGGTAATGCTGTAATATCAATTGTACTGTCTCTGTTAATTTTTTAAAAATATTTTTACATGGATTTCAGATCCAAGGAAACAACTACTCTCATAAAGTGGACATCTTTTCCTTAGGCCTGATTCTATTTGAACTGCTGTACCCATTCAGCACTCAGATGGAAAGAGTCCGGGTAAGTAACCCTTCCTCAGAAAACATCAAAAATCATCCAAAGTGTACACAAAAAAGAGTTTAAAAATTCAGTTATTCTAATGCTAGCAGATTAGTTAACTAGAAGCCAAAGAGGTCCAACACAGGGAGGACCGTTTGCTTCCAGTCCTCAAGAAAACTTGTTTTATTGAATCATTTGTTCCTTGTCTTGGCTTAAATTCACCATAATTTAACAGTGTCTTGCACAGAGAACATTTGTGCTAGCCATGGGGTAACAGGAGTGGGGAAGGGGAGTAGTAGTTGGCCAGAAAAGATTTTTCCAGAGGCCAAGTAGCTACATACTCAGGTACTTAAAAGCTGGCAAATTAACATAATGAGGATTTTCCCTCCTTGGCTCTTTTCTTCTTAGCTGTTAGGACAGACAGTGCTCAATGTCTTTTCAGAGTAAGCATCTGTCACCTTGTTCCTGAGTGGTTACCCTCAACTGTGCTAGTTGTTGTCCTTGGTCCCTACCTTCATATTTTCAGAGTTCATGCTCTTAAAGCCATTTCTTAATTGATTGGCTGTAGATCTGTTCTGTTGACTTCTAGCGTTGGTAGAAGAGAGTGTACTTCTCATATAGAACCCAAAGAATCGTATCTAACTGGAAGGACCTACTAGATGTTCTGTACGATTAATGGAGAGAAAGAAAACAAAACAAAACAATAACTACATTTTATAACACAGAAAAAAAGGCCCTGAAAACCTCCAGAAAGGAAAATAAAACAGGCCCAACCTAAGCAAAGAGTTAGGAATCAGATGTCACCAATCAGAATTCTGAGTGCATCAAAACACTGTCAAGAGCCTGAAAGATGGGGATGGGGATGGGGATGGGGATGTAGCTTGGTGACAGTACTTCCATCCCCAGCACCACATGCACACAAACACACATACAGCTTGTATGAATAGATCCATGTGTCAAAATAAATTTAAAGCAATGCTTTTCTTTTCTTTTAGACCTTGACTGATGTAAGAAATCTCAAATTTCCACCACTGTTCACTCAGAAATATCCTCGTGAGGTACGTATATGTCTCATCCCTGATTTTCTCTAAA
>NW_004624749.1:15948020-15959135 GCF_000247695.1 Heterocephalus glaber
TGGCTCAGAAGCCCCTACCTCTGGGCCGGGAACAGTGGGACTCAGTACCTTGGTCTGGTGGTCTGGTGTCCTCTGCATCTTTGTAGTGTGGAATCAGGTGGCTGCCTGTCTGCAGCAGGGTGATTCGGTGTCTTCCGCATGACTCAGGACCTCGGTAGGGCATCCAGTTTCTTCATTGTACAGGTGAGGAAGCCAGAGGTCTAGAGAGGAGTGGGACCTGCTCCTACAGGCAGAGTTTGTTAAGTAAAACTGAGGCCAGGAGCTTGGGCTGCCTTTCAGCCTGGGTCCTATGAAGGGCACACTGTGGGACACCTCTCCACCAGCTGAGTGCTACTTTGCTTAAATAGAGCTGGGCTCTTAGAACACCTTAAAGGTCATGCCATTCACCTCTCCATTATGGTGGTATCCAAGAAAGCTTAAAAACTGCCTTATCCTTTTTGTAAAGAAGGATTATGGGGATTGGCTTATGGATTATTGGTTTATGGGGACTGGATTTATACCACACAGCATATGGGTCAGAAGTTTGAGAAGGGATAAAGTAAGCTGGTCTTGGTGATAAAACTTGCGTGCAATGAACTTCTAAAGTTGTCTTTATACATTTTATTTTCATTTCACAGTGTTATAGTCCACAAAAGCATATCATTTTAAAATTTAAACATTGATAAATCTTGAATTTTCTTAAATAAATAAGTTGAAGTGAATTAGGGAGTGTATGTTAATGATCAAATTGGAAAAAGTCAATAATCTATCAGTATGATAAGACTTGCAGGGCTGAGGATGTCGCTCAAGGTCCTGAGTGATCCCTGGTACCGGGGAAGAGAGTGGTAAAAGACTTGCATTAAAAAATGAACTTTATCATATATACTTACATATGGTAACTTGAAATTAAATGTCTTAATAAAAATTATTATCCTGTATTTTGTAAACTTAATGAGTCATTTCCCAAGATAGTTCATAAGATACATTTTTAAAAGATTTTTTCGGCTGGGGATTTAGCTCAGGGATTCCGTCATTTGCCTTGCAAGCACAAGGACCCAAGTTCAATCCCCAGTACCAAAAAAAAAAGATTTTTTTAAAAACCAAGAGAGTATCGGAGGCTAATCTCTGGCATGGTTATTTTTCAGCTGAAATTCCTATTGAGATAACTGTAGATTCACACACAGTTGTGAGATGAGTTTATGCTGTATGCGCTTCAAGGATGTGAGTTTAGAAAAAGCACCACTTGGCCCCAAAATGGTCCGTATTTGAAGTAGGAGTTGGAAAATTAGGACCAGCACCTCAGATCCAGTCTGCTGCCTATTTTTATAATACAATTTTATTGGAGCACAACCATGCCCTTTAGTTTCCCTGCTGTCTGTGGCTGCTTTTAGGCTTCTGTGGCAAAGCTGACTTCTTTTATCAGAAACTCTATGACTTACAAACTTAAAATATTTACAGAAAAATTTTTTCAAGTCTTGCCTTAAA
The DNA here is from genome assembly GCF_000247695.1 of Heterocephalus glaber. The sequence goes on from NW_004624749.1 coordinate 15,949,485, forward strand.
AGGACTGTTTAGTGATCTAAAGCTAGGGCCTGGGATTTAGCTCAGTGGTTCTGCACAAGGTCCCAAGTTTGATCCTCGGTACCATAAAATAAATAAAGCTGATGCTCTGTCACAAAACACTTTTTATATTTCAGTATGTGATGGTTCAAGACATGCTCTCTCCCTCCCCCGTGGATCGACCTGAAGCCACGAACATCATTGAAAATGCTCTGTTTGAGGACTTGGAGTTGCCAGGGAAAGCGGTGCTCAGACAGCGGTCTCGCTCCCTGAGCTCGTCAGGCGCGAAGCACTCGAGACTGCCCAGCACCTCCGGCAGCCCTGCGCCCAGCAGTTAGCCTGAGGCTTGCAGCTGCGGGACACAGCGGCTTCCTCCTCTCCAGAGTGGTGGACGTGAACATTTTGTTCTTTGCTCACTCTTACTTTGGGCAGCGTTTTGAACTGGGCATGGGGCCTCACCTGTTTTGAGCCAACTCTTGCTTTTGCTCTTCTCATGGGACAGGGCTGTCTGAGAGACCCGTGGTCCCTGCTCTCTGTTGGTCTCCTCAAACTGCCTCGCCCAGCCTTATACCCTCATCTTTTGCCTCAGAGGTAGGAGCAATCCCTAAAACATAGAGAGCTTTAAAGTGGAAATATTTTTATAATACAGATGAATAAACCCCACATTGTGGAAACTCTATTGTTCTAGAAATACGCTTTCTAGAAAGATAATGACCTTGATATCTAAAGAAGCTGACTTCTTTTTTGTCCCTGGTGGGTAAATGAAGAATCTGCACTATTTTGGAGGACAAATAGCACAAACTCTATGACTGTTGATGTCTATAGTTTTATAGTTCTATTTGTAGCATTAAATAGTTTTATTCCTTAGATGGTTCTAGGGAGCGTTTTAGAAGTTTTTGTACTTTACCTCCAGTAAAGCCAATAAAAGGGGAAATGAAGCTTTAAATGTAAATTGGTTTAAATTCTCACTGGGAAGAAAAAAGCTGTAGTTAACAATGGATACTGACTTACAACTAACTTCTTCAGTTATGGAATTTTTAACCTCATAAAATCATCAGTGTCTTCTGTGGTACATCCCCAAACTGATTATAGATACCAGTTTAATCATTTCACATGCTGACATGTTTTTATTTTCCCCTGTAAATATTTTTATTTTTTATTTATAAAAATTTTGGAATCAATCCATTTGGGTTGGTGGTGTACAGAACGCACTGAAGTGTGTTAACTATTGTGACTTCTTTCAAGTCTAAATGATTTAATAAAACTTTTAAAATTACTCATGGTTAACTCTTATTTTGGGAAGTTGGTCCTAAAATGGTAGTTCTAATATACCAACGGGGATAATAGATCTGTGAAGGGTCAAACACAACAACCATTAAGAAAACTTCTTACATGCTGGGCATGGTGGCACGAACCTAGCACTTGAGAGGCTGAGGCAGGAGGATTGCTTTGAATTCAGGGCCAGCCTGGACTACATAGTGAGTTAAGGCCATGCTGAACTAGATACTGAGACCCCGTCTCAAAAAACAAAACAACAACAAAAAAACTTCCTGACAGGCTTGGTGGCACAGGCCATAATCCCAACACTCAGGAGGCAGAGGCAGGAGAATCATTGCCAGTTCAAGATCAGCCTGGAATACTTATCGAGACTGTGTCTTAAGAAACCGATTAAAGGGCCGGGGATTTAACTCAGTGGTTTCGCCGCCTGCTGCACAAGTGCAGGGACCCGAGTTCAATCCCTGGTACCAAAAAAAAAACCCAAAAAGAAACCGATTTAAAAAAAAAGGAAAGAAAACATTTCCCTAACCTGTTCCAGACAAGTGTCTCTCCCATGATTCCCAAAGACTTGGCAGGGCCCTTTCAGAATCACAGGATTTATAATCCACAGACATTTGTTCAGTGCCCACCCTGTGCCCAGGACTGGGACTATGAACAGGACTCTGCCCTAAGGGGAGACCTCTCGAAGAAAGGGCTGTGGCAGTGCTCATTGTGTTGATGTCACAGTGTGTCCCATGTGTGTCCCACGGAAGCACATGGCACCTGGGCTGACAGCACAAACCAGCTACACACAACCTCCGAGGGTCAAAATTCAAAAGTGTGACCATGCCACAGACAAACAGTGTCTGTCACACAAAGTCAGGAGCAGTCTGTAAGCTGGGAAACCTTTCCTAAGACTGTGGACTCTGTCCAGACTCACGTGTAGCCCTACTGCTAGGATGTCATTCTCCCGCCCAAAGTTCTGCTCGGCCTCTGGCCAGCCCAGCCCTGTTCTCTCCACCTATGGGTTGGCTGCTTTGGTCCCAGCTCTCTTTTTCTCTTCATTCTAGCCAGGGCCCTGTTCTTTCCTTCCCTGGACAGCCCACTCACCCCGGAAGTCCTGACCCCTACAGCAGCCCTGGAGCTGGCCATGGTTGAGATATTAACCCCACTCCCCTAGGGCCACACTCAGGCCGGAAGAGGCTGTGATTTGCCCAACATCACAAAGCCAAGAGGAGCAGGACAGGGCCCAAATACAGGTCTTCTGATCCAGTCAGTGTCTTGTCTATTCTTGTAGGTGGGGCTTTTGGGAGGTGGCTGGATATCAGGTATGTGATGCTGGGATTAAGGGTGTGAATGCTACTCGCCCTAAAGTCGGGTAGCCTGGATAGAATATAAGGGACAGAAAGAAGGCTGCCGCCGCTGCCGCTCACTGCTTACTATACTGCTGGCTGTCTTCTGCCTGCCCTGCTTTGCCAGGGACTATCCTTGTCTGTGATGCCCCTCTGCCAGGCCACCCTGTCTTGGATCCATCCATGAATTGAAACCTTGACAAACTGGGGGTTACAATAAACCTTTCCTCCTTTAACTTTGGGTGTTGGGTACTCTGTCTCAGCAACGAGAAAAGTAATCAAAACACATGCTGTAATGAGGCCTCTGTCCCTTAATCCTGGGTGCACCTTTGCCTGTGACCTTCAGGAAAGTAGACCTGAAGATGGGAGGCCAAGGGGCTGGTCTGGCACAAAGTTCAGCAAGTCTACAACAGGTGCAGAATGGGGTCTCCTGAGTTTTCACCCAGAGCCCTCCCCACTGACTCCAACCCTTCCATGCCCTTCCTGGCTTATGTCCAGCCGCCCACACACACATGCTGGCCTCGGCTTTGACACTTTGTACTCAGGCTTCCCAGTTAGGGTGCAGACAGATCAGCCAGGAGCTCTGTACAAGTCAGGTCCCTTTTTGTTCACTACTAAGATCCAGAGGGCAGGGCAACCTTAAAATCCAGCAAGACCCAGCATGAAGTCTGGTCCCTCATTACATACTTGGAGAATTAAATGTGAGGACACAGGTACAGCCCCAGCACAGGTGCAGTCCTCAGGAAATGAATGGCCTAACGGGGAATTGGAAGGTAATGCACCACACGCTGCAACAGGTATTTGACAAAGTAAAAAAGTAAAGATGCCTTAAAGATCTTGATACTCAACTCGATTCAGGGATTTAGCTCAGTGGTTTCGCAGCCTGCTGAGCAAGCGCAAGGACCTGAGTTCGATCCCTGCTGCCAAAAAAAAAAAAAAAAAAAAAGAACTTGATACTCAGTGAGACCCTGTCTCTAAAAATAAAAGGGCTGAAGGTGTAGCTCAGTGTGAAAGCCCTGTGTTCATGCTCCAGTCTGGCGATAATGAGTGAGTGAATGAATGAATGCTGATGCTGGGGTTGGGGGTAACAAGAAACAAGATGGCTCAGTGTAGGCACCTGGCATTCATATGCTCCTCCACAAAACAACCAAAGGAACAGGTGTAGAGCTGCACGTTTTGGTGAGCATCACAAGAACAGTGGAATTAAACAGGAGGAAAGGGGGAAACTTTGTAGCATTCACAGACCTGGAACAGCAGCACAGCCAGAGAAACAAAATACTCCTGCTTGGCCACCAGGCAGAGGGGGAGGAGGGGCGTCTTCCCCCAGCAGATTCCCCAAAGGGTGAAGGATTCTCAGCAAATTATCAGCACAGACACTGGCAATCCTAGCGTTGGAAAGTTCTACAACCCTTACATGCTTGCAACCTCCTTAAATAAGACACCTGAGGCTAAGGAATTCACTTCATCCCCCAAAAGTCATCCTCTGAGGTGCTAGAGCATGGAGCCATCTTGAGAAGAGACCTAGCATCTGGATTTGGATGCTCTAGGGACTGGAAACCCTCGAATGTTCCCACCTCTGGAACCCCGCAGGCATTCCACTGCCTGGCTTAGGAGCCAGGTGCTGCTAGGTGACATGACTGACACCCACTGAGAGCGAGGCACTGTAGGGAGCAGGTGTTGTGACAGGAATGGAGGGTGCCTCAAGAGACCAGGGCATGGCAGTCACACATGGCTCCACACAGGTTCCACAACTGAGGGCTGCTGCTACGCGGTGCTTATGTGGGCACCTGTTCCTAACGTGCAGAAAGAACTCTAGTTCCAGGGCTCCCCTCCTCCTGGGCGCACAGCCTGAGAAAGTCCAGAGGGAAAGTTTGGGGGGACACTTCCCATTCTCTCTGCCCCTGCACACACCCCAGATGAGAGAATTTCCAGCTGTGAGGCACTCCCCCCCAGCATTGGTGGACACCTCAGGGGGCCTGATATCTGCCTTTGTGCTGTCACCAGGCAAGCACTGCTGGAGACAGAACCTGAGGTCCTGCTTCTAGGAGGGCAGCTGCAGCAGCAGCAGAGGAGTATAGATCTTCTGCTGCCACCGCATGGACATAAGTCCCCACCGCCAGTCACGGATCACTCGATGCTGACAGGACAGTGTGGGTGCCTCAGGAGGGAATCTGTGACTCTGCCCGACTCACCCTGTGGAGCACTTGGACCCACACCAGTGCCTGCCCAGAGGACAGGGCCTTTGGGCCCGCATCTGGTACTGGAGCAGCCGGTCCCACAGACCTGCTCAATGACAGCCAGTGTCCAAGCGCCTGAGGGAACCCTCCTCACAGGCTGGGCCACAACCCCACTATAGGAGGAGCCACTCCGGGCACAGCCTGCTCTCTGTGTTCCACTCAGACACAGCTCACATGGGGCTCAAACTTGCTAATGCCCTACCAAAGTCAAACTGAGAGGATATACAATTAACCTGAGTAGACTAATAAAAAGTAATGAGATTGGATCAGCAATAAAAAGTCTCCCACACAGAGAAACTCAGGACTGGATAGCTTCCCGGGTGAATTTTACCAAACTTTTAAAGAGCTAACATCAATGCTTCTCAAGCTATTCCATAGGATTGGAAAGGAAGGAACCCTTCTAAACTCATTCTTTTTTTTCTTTTTTTTTCCGGTACTGGGGATCGAACTCAGAACCTTGCACTTGCCAGGCAGGTGCTGCACCACTGAGCTAAATCCTCAGCCCTCTAAATTCATTCTTTAAAGCATCATTACCCTGTTACCAAACCCTGACAAGAACACAATAAAAAAGAGAACTATAGACCAAGATCCCTGATAAACATGGTGCAAATATCCTCAATAAAATACTAAAAAATCAAATTCCACAGTACATAAAAAATCATGCACTTTAATCAAGATGGCTTCATTTCAGGGATACAAGGATGGTTTAATATATACAAATCAATAAATGTAATACATCACAAATAGAATGGAGGATGAAAATTATATGATCTGCAGACAGGAAATCCATGTCTGCATTTCCCTTTCAAATACTCCCTACTCATCCAGAGTATCTTTCTCTCTTCTCTTCCCCTTCCTTCCCCTCCCCTCTCCTCTCCTCTCCCCCTTTCCCCACCTTCAAATAAATCATTTGCTTTTATTTTTTAAAAATCATATGATTATCTCAGAGACAAAAGAACATTTGATAAAATTCAACATCCTGCCAGGCGCAGTGCTGCACACCTATAATACAGCGCTCAGGAAACTGAGGCAGGAGAATCACTGCAAGTTTGAGGCCAGCCTAGGATACATAGTGAGTTCAAAGCCAGCCTGGACTGCATAGTGAGACCCTGTCTTAAAAAAAAAAAACAATCAACACCCCAGCTGGGCATGGTGGTACTGTAATCCCAGAACTCTGGAGACTAAGGTAGAAGAATCACCAAGTTCAAGGCTAGCCTGAGTTACATAGCAAGTTCAAGGCTTACCTAGACTACATGGTAAAACCCTATCTCAAAAAACAAAACAAGGGCTGGGGATTTAGCTCAGTGGTTTTGCCGCCTGCTGCACAAGCACAAGGACCCGAGTTTGATCCTCGGTACCAAAAAAAAAAAACACAAAAGAAAACAAAAATCAACATACCTTGATAATAAAAGTCCCGAACATATTAGATATAGAAGGATCATACCTCAACATAATAAATGCTATATATGACAAACTCATAGGACTTGCTCTAAGATCAGGAATAGTAAAGGGTACTAGAAATTTTAGCCAGTGCAACTAGAGAAGAGAAAAAAATAAAAGGCATATAGATTGCAGAGAAGGAAATCACATTATCTCTGTTTTCAGATTGTATGATTCTATCCATAAGCAGCTTTTTTACACACCAATAATGAATTTGCTGAGAAAGAAATCATAGAAACAATCCCATTCACAATAGCCACACACACAAAAATAAAACACCTATAAAGAAATTTAACTATGAAAGTGAAAGACCTCTACAATGTAAATTACAAAGCACTGAAGAAGCCAGGCATGGTGGCGCACATCTGTAATCCCAGCACTCAAGAGACTGAGGCAGGAGGATTCCTTCGAGTTTGAGGCCAGCCTGGGCTACATAGTGAGTTCAGGGACAGCCTGAATTACAGAGCAAGATCCTGTCTCAAAAAAACAAAACAAAACAAAACACTGATGAAAGGGACTAAAAAAGACAATAAAAGGTGAAAAAACCTCCCAGGGCCATGAACTGGAAAAATCAATATAGTTAAAATGTCCATAACTTTCCAAAGCAATCTGTTGATTTAGTCCCACCCCCAACAAACTACCAGTGACATTCTTCACAGAACTGGGTGGGGGGGGTCCTTAAAATTTGCATGGTAGCACAAAAGTCCCCAAATAGCCAAAGCAATTATAAGCAAAAAGAAAAGGCTGGGGGCATCAGAACACCCAACTGGAAGACACACTGCAAATCCATAGCGACCAAAATAGCACAGTATTGGCATTAAGACAGACATATAAACCAATGGAGCAGGGTAGATGACCCAGAAGTGAACACATACACCTGCAGCCCACCAAGTCTCAACAAAGGTCCAGGAAGAAATATAGCCTCTTTAACAGATGGGGCTGGGAAGACTAGGTCACCACATGCAGAGGACTGAAACCTGGCCCATCTCTTACCCTGTGCAAAAATCAGCTCAAGATGCATAAAAACCTTAATGGAAGACCGGAAACTACACAGGGGAAACACTAAAAAAATACTGGCACAGACAATGGCTTTCTGATAGGACTGTAAAAACACAGGGAACAAAACTTTAAAATGACAGGTGGGGGTGGGGATTTAGCTAAGTGGTTCCGTCGCCTGCCTCGAAAGATCAAGGTCCTGAGTTCGATCCCCGGTAAAAAAAAAAAAAAAAGAAACAGGTGGGATTATAGCAAACTAAAAAGCTTCTGCCCAGCTCAGGAATCAATAGAGTTGAACAGCCAACTTACAGAGAGGGAGAAAATATCTGCCAACTATTCATCCCAAGGAAAGTCAATATCCAGAATAAGGAACTCAAAAATAACAAGAAAATAAGTAATCTGAGTAAAGAATGGGCAAATGATCTGAATAGGCCCCCCCCAGAGGAAGAAATACAGATGGCAAATAAATAAATGAAAAAAAGGACAGTATCAGCCATCGAGGAAATGCAAATTAAAACTATCCTGAGATAGCATCTCACTTCAGTTCAAATGACTATTATAAAAACCAAACCAACAAATTTCTGTCAAGGATGAAGAGAAAAGGAACTCTTCTACACTGTTGATGGGGATGTAAATCAGTATAGGAACTACAGGTTACAGTACAGAGGTTCTTCAAAAAATAAAAATAGATTTACATATGATTCCGATATCCCACTCCCAGGTACAGATCCAGAGGAAATGGAGACAGTACACAAAAGAGACTGGCATGCCTGTGTTTATTGCAGCACTGTTCACAATCACGAGGATGTGGAATCACTGCAGCAGGAGGGACAGGCAGTGAGGGAACAGCCATCCCCGAGAGGAGTCAAGATGACCCTGTGAAAGTCAAGGACCCTGTGAAAGACAAAGCCTGAGGACCGAGGGCTGACAAGGACCAGGCCCCAAGATGAAACACAAGGGCCAAGGCCAAGGCTCTGGTTGTGTGGTCAATAGAGGGGATCCTCCTGCCCACAAACGTGATAAAAACCAGGTAATAGATAACTCCTCTGGAGAACGTCTTCATTTTGCCTGTGCTGATAATTTTAGAAAAGTTACACTTAAAGGTGGTTCCAAAAGTATGCTTGCTACCTACCCTTCATTTCTATAGTGCACCTCTGGCCAAACTTTCCTGCTTGTGACCCCAGAAGTTGACCTCAGCCCATCCTGGAGTAGTCTATGATGTAGTTCATTTCATGTCTCAAAGCCTCAAAGAACACCAGGGGTACCCCAGTTTGGGGACCAGGGCCACTCCCAGGAGCTTTTACTCTGAAGAACATTCTTCCCACTCATCCCCAACGCCCTCAAGTCCACGTTCCAGCATTGTGAGACACAAACTCGATCTATGTGTGTATTGAGCAATGGAATCAGCCTAGCTGCCTGACAACAGGTGAATAAAGAAAATAGAGCATGGATACAGTATGAACTATTTTTCTTCCATGAAGAAAAATGAAATTAGGTTTTTTGGGGCAAAGTGCATGGAATTGGAGAACATTATGTGATGTGGAATAAGCCACATACAACAAAATAAGCAGTGCATGTTCTCTCTCACATGTGGAAATTATGAAAAAGCACAGCAAAGGGAGAGGGTAAGGAAAGGAAAAAAGATATCAAAAATTATCATACGAGGACCAGGGATTTAGCTCAGTGGTTCCGCCACCTGCCTCGAAAGTTAAAGGACCCAAGTTTGATCCCCTGTACCAAAAAAAAAAAATTATCATATGACAGAGAGAGAGAGGCAGACCACCAAAAATTATACATACTTCAGAAACAAAAACTGTATACATTTTTAATACTAAATTTATTGAGACATCATGACATTAATGCAAGTTGTCTTTGGCCTCTGTGATTACAGGAGGTGCTCAGAGTGGTGGCCATTGGCTTCTGGATATTTATTAGTATGGCAAACTGCTGCTAGGGTAACCTTGGTCACTGAGATTGCTGCACATGCATTTACAGTTTCTTCTGTAAGTTCTGGCAGTGTGGTAGGTTTTCTGCCATACACAACATCTTCTAGGGTCCCCCATACGAAGGTAACACCATCTGTTGAAAAAACATCATACTATTTTTCTTTTCCTGAAGTGTGTATATATATTTTGTCAGACCCTGTATATATACATACCAATTCACCAAAATAAATGTAAATATCGTGTATTAAAAACACACACTCCAGGGTCAGGGATTTAGCTCAGTGGTTTCACCGCCTGCTGCACAAGCACAAAGACCTGAGTTCAATCCCCGGTACCGAAAACAACAACAACAACAAAAAACCACTCCAATAAAAAGAAATATAACAGTAAAAGAAATATCACAATGAACCAAACTCCATTAATTTG
>NW_004624749.1:15959271-15971535 GCF_000247695.1 Heterocephalus glaber
AATAAAATAAAAAAGAGAGCTAGAAACAGATAAAAGTCTCAAAGCCTTGGGCCAGGGATGTAGCTCAGTGGCACTGTGCTTGCGTCAAAAGTGCAAGGCCATAAGTTTGATTCCCGATACTGGAAAAAAAAGTCTCAAATCCTGGAAGTTTTCTAAAGGAAGGATATCCTGTACTTTCAATGAGGAGAATCGGGCTGGAACACTTGTCCGCTTCCACGGGGCTCAGCCTGGTAACTCCCTTCTGCAGTCTGACTTCCTCCTCCATCTTGGGAGGGAGACCAAGGGCAGAACCATCAGGCTTCTTCCTGGGTTTGCCTGGCCTCTGGGGCAGCACTAGCCCCAAATTGAGTGCCCTTTGCCTCCTGGGACAGATGGAAAAGCAGATATTTCCTCCTCACCAATAACTTTGTGAGAAAACATTTACAACAAAAGCTGTTATATACGACATGATGGAAAAATATGGATATTTAAAATATGAATGTTTAGATTTTTTTTTTTGTACCAGGGATCGAACTCGGGAACTTGCTTTTACGAGCCAGGCGCCGGAACCACTGAGCTAAATCTCCAGCCTTAGATTTTTAAAATTTAGTACAAAAAGACTTGTTGTCATTAGCTCCCTCAAAATACTCTCCCTTGCTTCAAACACTCTTATCCCCTCGTTCTTGGCACTTTCTGACACAGTTCTAGAAGTCCTCTTTCTTTCTTTTTTTTTTTTTTTTTGGTAACGGGGATCGAACTCTAGTCCTTGCGCTTGCGCGGCAGGGGGCGAAGTCCTCTTTCGTGTCTTCAGCTGCGCTGTTGTGGCTGCCTCCATATTCTGAATCAATTCGTGGTCATTTTGACCTTGGGGAGAAGCCAGAAGTGTCACAGTGCCAGATCCTGTGAATCGGTGGGTGAGCACACACAAGTATGCCTTTGCACTGGATGGCACTTGACAGCATCATTCACAGTATTTTTTCACAAATCACACTTAATTAGACATTCACAAAAGAGAACTTCCAGAACTGCTTCAGAAAGTGGCAAGAACGAGGGGATGAGTGTGTTTGAACCAAGAGGGTGTATTTTGAGGGGATTCCTGACAATGTGTCATATACTGTAATAATTTTTTAAACACATTTTTTTTTTCTTTTAGCAGCCTTTGGATTTCTGTTTCATCTTTCTCTCGGGTAGAGGACAGAATGTTCTTCCAGTCCCATTACCTGCCATAGTCAATGAGTCTTACTCTTGGAAAAGAGATCTAAGCAGGGACTCTAGATGTCCTCTGTCCCATTCCTGGGAAAGTTTGCTATCCCCAGGACTCCATAATAGTTTTTCCAGGCACTGCTTATGGAGTCTTGGTGTGGAGATTCCACCCCTGCAACTAAAGTATCTGCCACTAGGTGGCACATTTCCACTTTGCGGAAAAAAGGAAAGGGGAAGGCAAGTGAAGGGAGGATAAGGAAGGGAAGGGAAGGGAGAGAAGAAGGAAGTTAGTTTTAAAAGAAAAAACAGTTAAGAAACGACCAGGACACTGAGATTGAGTCTAGGTGAGGAGAAGATAGTTCCTGAGCTTTTGGTGTGCAAACTTCCATAAAATCCAGGAGGAGGATGTGGTTTGGGGCAGAAGGAATGACTATGCCTCCTTTTGAAGACAATAACGTTCCCAGGATTCTGTAGTAAAAATCTAGAGCTGTGTTAGCAAATGGACAGCCATAGAAAGCTTCTGAGCTGAGGAAGGATATGAGGAGAGGTTTTCAGGTCACCAGGGCAAGTCAGGAAGAGGAAGAGGAGAGAGAGAAAGAGCAGGAGACCGGAAGCAGGCAGGGGACCAAGCCGTTGCCCATCTGAGGCAGTTAGTGTGATGGCCGATGTCCCTCCATCGAGGTGTTTAAATTTACAACTGTGTTCCAGTAAAAAACATAATGTTACTGATTCCCCTCAAAATCCTCCTCCTCACTTTTAGCACACTATCCCACTTTCTGATGCAGTTTTAGAAGTTCTCTTTCTTGAGTGTCTTTCCATGGCCGCCCCAAAGTCCTGAGCCAATTTAAAAGATTTATGGCAATCTCTGTCAGATGAAAACATTACAGTGTTTCTCATTTGCCTTATTCACCTGATCTGCCACCACGCAATTTCTGCTCTTCCCCAAAGTCAAAATGACCAGGTAAATGTTTTGAATCAATTCAGGACATTGAGGCAGCCATAGCAGCACAACTACAGACACTCACAAAAGAGGACTTCCAGAACTGCTTCAGAAAGTGGCAAGAAAGATGGGATAAGTCTATTTGAAGAGAGAGGGAGTATTTTGAAGGGGATCAGTGGCAGTGTGTCTTTTACTATAATACATTTAAAAAATCTAAACATTCACTCTATTTTTTTTTTCAATCACACCAGGTAAATGTGTGCTGGCTCCCAGCAACCCAGAGGACTCTGTTACTGCTCCTTATTGTTGAGACTTGGGGGCTTCAAGGATTGCTGTGGTGAGTGGCTCCCTGATTGGGAAAGACATTGCCTTCCTAAATGATGTTAGCTCTTACTTTTTATTTATTCTGTTTTTTTTGAGATAGGGCCTTGCTACATAGTTTACAATGGCTTTGAACTCATTATGTAGTCCAAGCTGGCCTTGAACTTGGGACAACCCTTCTGCCACAGCCTCCCAAGTGCTAGGATTCCAGGTGTGCACCACGATGCCCGACTTATTGTTAGCTTTTGAAGAGTGCCCAGAGAACATTGTCATTGGAGATGACAGCAACTCTGGACAGTGCCTCTCTTGCTAGCCCTAGGAATGTGGGGAGGGATTGGAGAAGGAACAGAATCCTCCCAGTCTGCTGGCAGGATTTCCACAGCCCAAAAAGGAGCAAGAGGGTTTTTGTGGTACTGGGGATTGAACCCAGGGTCTCCACACCGAGCTACATCCCTGCTCCACCCCCTTATTTTTTTGGTACCGGGGATCAAACTCAGGACCTTGTGCTTGTGAGGCAGAAACAATGCCAGAGCTAAATCCCTGGCCCAGGAGCAAGAGGATTTGATGCTGCAAAGTAACAAAGGAGGAGAAAGTGTCCTTTCTCCTAAAGATTCTTTGGAAGCCATATTCAGAACAACTGGATAAATTAAGATACATACATATAATGATATTATGTAACTATGAAAACAAATGAATGAGTTTATTTAGAATTACTGAATGGTTTATTAAGCAGATAAATGACAAACGAAGTTGCAGAGAAGTGTGGATACTGTGATTGCAGCCCAGTACACTGGTTCTGTCTGTTTAGATGGGATTTGAGCATAAAGTTTATAAAGGAACTCTACCCAATGCTGTACTCATTACCTAGGGGATTTTGGGGGAAGGTGGGAGATTATTAACTTCATTATGAATCTCTATATTGTTGGGCTTCTTTCCAAAAATATAATATAATTTCATGCACATTGGCAACTGGGCTATACTCACTGACATTTATTTATATGTTTATTTCTTTACAGTACTGGGGATTGAACCCAGGGCCTTCACACTGAGCTACATCCCCCACCCCCACCCCCACCAGCCCTTTTTCATTTTTATTTTGAGACAGGGTCTTGCCAAGTTGCCAAAGCTGGGTTTGAACTTGTTCATGATCCTCCTGCCTCAGTCTCTCAGAGTGCTGGGGTTACAGGTGTGCACCACTATGCCCAGCCTCAACAATATTAAATTAATAAAATTAGAAAAAAATGCAACCAATAAGTAGCATTTGGCGTGTCTTCCCTGAGCTCTCACTATTCTGTTTTGTAGAAGAATTAAACATGGTCTCCTTGGCTTCTACTAGGACTTCTGCAGAGTAGATGTCTCCCTCACTGTTTTACATGTGAGGATACAGAATGAAGTAACTAAAATAACTGCATAACGTCACAGGAGGCTTGAAATAACCCACTTATCAGTTCCACCACTCTTCTTTGCATAACAATTCCCACTTCTCTGAGTCGGCTAGCTGACCAGGGGTGCTTTTCCCTCACAGCCCGCAGCAGTAATTACTTCTTGTTTATCATTTTTTTTCAGCCCTCTCTGATCTGTTTCCTCCACTGCAAATAGCAAGTTGTGAAGATTAAGCGATCAAAATGTTACACTGTGCATAGACTCTGGTAAGTACTTAGAATTCGATAGAGACTTAAAATGAAATCACAACTTCAGTTTGCTCAGCTCTGAGGTGCAATTCTATGGTTGGGTTATTGTGAGGACTTCGGGGCATAATTATGGTTAAAGAGTCGTGCAGATAGCCGCATAGATGCGATCTGTGATTACACTGCTGGGAGAGGCCGGGAAAGGGGCCCCGGGTGCTCCCACCGGTTAACCCAAGAAGGGAGAGGAAGACAGCTGGGATGAAGGAGAAGAGAAACAATGGCAGCGCAAGGCATGCGGCGTTGGGACCGTGACGTTGCTGCAGAGTAGGAGACACTGACTGCGCGTGTGACAGGTGGAGCCCCGCACCGGAGCTGAAGAGGACCGCGAGTTGCGCAAATGTGAAAGTGCGGGGGAGGGGTGTCATTAAAACAGTCAAGAAACGTAGAGAGGTGTTGGGTGTCAAGGGCTGGGGTGCGGCCAGGCCTGGCGATGCCTCCTCCCCGCAGGACAATGCCCCTAGGCTGGGGGCGGCAGCAGGGGTGGCCCGGGGTCTCCCCTCCTCTGACCCCCGCCGGGACCCGGGAGTGGTGCAGCCCCAAGGCTTTGGAGATGAGAGGGGCGAGGATGCCGGAGCCCGGGAGCCGGGAGTGGCGCCTGCCCAGGAGAAAGAGGCGCTCAGCCTGGGGCCACGTGGGGTCGACAGGCACCGAGCAAAGGCCGGGCTGCTTTGCTGCTGCATCGCTGATGTGTGCCAGATCAATCCTAGGCAGAGTGCACTCGCGAACTCTCACCCGATCCGCTGTACAACCTCGGGATATAGTATGTCCCCAGTTTACAGGGTAGAAACTGAGGCTTCCAGAGTCTAAGGAATTACCCACGATGCACCTAGTCAGCCAAATCACAGGTGAATTGTAAATAGTTTTTAAAAAATCAATGAAATGAGCTGGGCCTGGTGGCACACACTAGTAATCTCAGCACTCAAGAGGCTGAGGCAGGAGGATCATCATGATTTCAAAGCCAGCCTGGACGACATAGGGAGATCCTGTCTCAAAAAAGCAAAAAAACACAAAAAAACAAAAAAATCCATGAAATGAACCCAGTCAGGGCTAATCATCAGGGACATACAAACGAAAGCAACAATGGGATCCCATTTTTCCAGACTTAGATGGCAAACATTTTAAAGATCTACCTGTTTAAGTGAAAGTGTGATGAAAACCTCAACACAGCAATTCCACTTTGGGAATTAGAAATGATTACACAGAAATGGGTGTGGTAGCAAATTCAAGCCCAGCCTGGCAACTTAGCACAGACAGGATCCTGTCTTTAGAAAGTGAAAAGGTCTGGGGATGAAGCACAGTGTAAATGCCCTGGGTTGAAACCCAGTACCATTACCACCACCACCACCACCACCACCATCATCATCGAAGGTATGTGCAATGTTACCCTTCCTGGGAAAGACAGGAAAGGGATTGGGGGTTTTCTTTGGGGGAAACGGGGTAACTGAAAGGGAGGGCTTGAATCCAGGACCTTCTCACTGAGCTGCATTCCCAGCATTTTATTTATGTATTTTTTACAAATTTTGAGACAGGGTCTTGCTAAATCACTACATTGCCCAGGCTGGGCAATTTTCACCCTCCTACCTTACTCTCCCAGAGTGCAGGGATTCCAGGCTTGCACTGCCATCCTGCACTAGGGATTGGTTTTTGAAGTGTGGTTTGCCTATTGTTACTGCAGTGCCAGAAAATGGGTACCTGAAGGTCAGGTCAGCGTGACCCTATGGTGATCCTGACCCCCAGCGAGTGTGAGGGACCCCAGCACTGGGCACCTTCATGACCTGTCCTCTGTTCCAAGTGTGAGTGTGTTCACCTGTGGCTGAATCCCCAGGGACGCATGACTTTTCTTCCAGGGCCTCTTCCAAGATGTATAGAAGCAAAAACTTTAAGGATGACTTCCTAGAAATGACTCTTTTAAATACAGTTCCTATGGGATGCTAAGGTAACGCTTCTCAATCCTGATTCCATGCAAGAATACTGTGATCCATATGAAACGGCCCCCTCAGGGCTCGCAGTGGAGCTCAGTAGCACAGTGCTGGCCCAGCACGCATAAGGCTCTGGGTTCAAGCCGCAGTGCTGCCAAAGGGCCTTACTCCAGCCCTGTAGATCACAGCCTGTGGGTTTGGAGCCCAGGCATAGGATTAGCATTATGATTATTTTGGTGCTGAGGATGACACCAAGGGCCTTGTGCATGCTAAGCTCCCACTAAGCTGCACTTCTAGCCCTGGATTTTCTAAAGCTCCCAGCTGATTCCAAAGTGCCCTGAAGCCTCAGAGTGACAGGCCTTGCCACTCACACTGTGCAGCTGGACTAGGGGCATCCAAAGAAATGCAGACTCTTAACTTCCATCCCAGACCGGCTGGCTCAGAATCTACATTTTTCACAAGAATCCCAAGTGACTCGTGCACGTTAAGGTTTGAGATGGCCGGTGGTGAGATTGAGGTTGGTTTGAGCCCTGTCCCTGGACTAGCCATAGCCTGGCTGCTAAGCAGGCAGACTGTACCAGGAAGGGCAAATGCAGCTAGGCAAGGGTTAGTTCTCCTAATTTCTGCTGAGCAACTGCTAGGGAAAGGGGCTGTTCTAGGGAGATCCGTTATCCTTTCCAGGTTCCTCAAGTCTGGAAAAACAGGCTGAGTGAGAACTGGCTCGGAAGCAGTACAACTGTACACGTCGGAACTCTGGGTTGATTAAAACCTTAAAGTACATAGTCAGTCTGTAGTCAGCATCCACCATTAGGACAAACACTGGAGATGATCAATGTAAAGGAGGGAAGATGTGTTCTACCTCGCCGCTTCTGAGGCTTCAGTGCATGTTCCTTGGCTGTGTTGTCAGGGCATGTGACAAGGCGGTCGGTCATGGCAGGGGTACGTGGTGGAGGGGGATGCTCACCTCAGGGTGGCTAGGAAGTGAAACAGGAGAAAGAGGCCAGAATCCATGTCCCCTTCGAGGGCACA
Organism: Heterocephalus glaber; assembly: GCF_000247695.1. The sequence continues at coordinate 15,966,351 of NW_004624749.1, forward strand.
ACCCTGGTGACCAAACTTCCTTCTACAAGATCCCAGGTCCTAAAAGTCCCTCCGTCTCCTGACCACACTGAGGACTGAGCTGTCAGCACACAAGCCTTTGCACACATTGAAAATCCAAACCGTCATATTTATACTCTATCAAGAAGGATAAACTGGAGTCACTTGTAGGAAAATGGATGCACTTGAGACCACCATGTTAAGTGAAATAATCAGATACACAAGCTCAAATATCATTTAATTAACATATGTATAAGAAACCTAACACATAAATTAAAAAAACAAAATAAAAGCTAGATAATAGGAAGTAGAGACATAGATCTCTTGCAAAAGGAAGAAGACCCAGGGATGCAGGAAGGGTAGGAGAGGTGGAGTGTTTTGTACATGTACCAGCTCCCCTCGATGAATGTACTCATGTCCTGCAAATTTGTGTAATAAAAGTAATACAAAAAAAATATAACTTTCTTCTACACACACAAAAATAGTAAGATTCAAAACATACCAAGCAATATGAGACATTTAGCAAGATTTCAGGTGCATTCATTGGTTCCTCTCACCAGACCTCAGAACTGCTGTCCCCCACTCCAGCCTTGAAGCATGGACAGGGTGTTTTACAGCAGAAATCTGCTGTTTATTCCCTGCTTCCCATCCTGTGCAAGCGGCCGGGCATCCCCAGGTAGAGTCGACTCCTGGGCTCGCAGGTGTCCACGCTGCGGATTGGGAGGAGTGGAAGAGCCAGGAGCCTTTCCCCAAGCCTCAGTGCTCCCTGGCTTCTCTTTGCTGCCAGATTTCTACCTCCCCTGCCCCCGTGACCCCTTCCTGAGGGAAACTGCCGCTCCCAGGCCATGACTGGGGTCATGGTCTCTACGAATCTCTGCTGAGACCTCCTCCCTGCGAGGGACTGAACAGCAGAGGAGCCCAACACATAAAAACGTACATGAATGCACTTTAGAAAACTCTGAAGGTTAATAAAATGTTCCTTCTGATTGTTAATACAAAGCAGAATGATCTGACTCCTCTTTTGCTCCCTCTCCGGTAGCCACCCTGCCGCCCAGCGCTGTTTCCCCACCCCCACCTTTAGGTACCCCCAGCGCTGCTCTTTGTCATTCCTGGGCCCTGGAGGGACCTCCTGAGCTGGCTGCAGAAACTGGGCTGGGGGCTGGGGGCAGTGTGACAATCTTTGCATGTGGATATCCTTAGAGTTTACAAAACACAGCTGCAGATGTTATCTGCCTTCATCCTTTCCATCTCTGGTCTTAGGAATTCTTACACCCATTTCACAGAGCGGACAAGTGAGAAGGGCACCAATTTATAGTCATCCATCAGGATGTAGCCTGTCCATCTATACTAACAAGCCCCTCATTTTTAGCTGGCCCTTTGGCCACCCAGAATGCAGATTTTTTTCCCAGCTTTCTGCTCAGCTCCTGGGGGGAGGCATCTCTTGTGAGGCAGAGCAGGTGCAGCAGCTCAGTTCCTTCCTCTTCTTCCAAAGACACTAATTCTGTCACACGGTCCTCACCCTCATGACCTGATCTAATCCTAGTGACCTCCCAAAGGCAGCTCCAAAACAAGTAACCTGTAACCTGGGGATTCAGATTCCAACACATAAAGCTAATCCCCAAGGTTTGGGGGATACATTCAAACCCTACCAGGAAATAAATGCCTAAAACAATCTGTATGTAGAAGTTTGTTTTTGTTTGTTTTGTTTTTAAGTCAGTGTCTTGCTATGTAGTTCGGGCTGAACTTGAACCGCTATGTAGCCCTGGCTGGCCTCAAACACATAGGGATCCTCCTGTCTCAGCCTCCTAAGTGCTGGTATTACAGGTATGTGCCACCATACCCAACATTTGCGTGTGTGTGTGTGTGTGTGTGTGTGTGTGTGTGTGGTATTGGGGATTGAACCTAGGGCCTTCTCACTGAGCTACTTCTTAGCCCCTTTTAGGGATTTTTTTTTTTTTTTTTGGTACCGGGGATTGAACTCGGGTCCTTGAGTTTGCACAGCAGTCAGCGAAACCACTGAGCTAAATCCCCAGCCCTTAGCCCCTTTTATTTTATTTTCTATTATTTATTTATTTATTTATTTATTTATTTATTTATTTATTTAGAGACAGGGTCTTGCTAAGTCACTAAGTTCCTCAGTCTGGGCTTGAACAGTCCGACCTCCTGCCTCAGTGTCCCAGAGCAGTGGGGTTGCAGGTGTGCACCACCAGGCCTGGGCAGTGTAAACTATAATAAAATCCAACACATGCTTCAGTTCTCCATCCACTCTGACTTTCCCTGCCTCCCTCCCTCTGTAGGGTGGCTGCAGACCCAGGCAAGTTGGAGGATGGGGTGAAAGACTGCAGTCCTGGGGCTGCTGGAGGATCTTTCCAGTTTAATTTTTAATTCCCGTCTCCGGCCTGCAGGACTGAGCAGTGGCCCGGGATATCCATGAGCCCTTGGAACGGCCCAAGGCATGAGTTGTCCCTCTTCCTACTGGTAAAATGGCACCAGGGGTCCCCAGCAATACAAGATGGGGACCTTGGTTCTTTGGTGCCAAGGGCAGTGACAGCCAGGCAGGAGCAGGTAGCCTCTGCCCTCCTTGGCAGCAGGCTGGCACTCGGGCTCCAGGAGGCACGGGAAGCCGGTGCTCTGCTGAAGCAGGTTCGGGGGGCCTCAGGCCAGGTGCAGGGCCAGGGAGGCCGGGTACCCCGAGGGGCAGGTGCTGCTGAATGGGCCCATGTCCTCCATGCTGGCCACTGGATCTTGTGTTGGGAAGAAGCCAGGGAGTCCCAGGTCTCTGGCAGTCATGTGGGGTCTCTTGAAGGCAGGATACCCATCAGCCAGCTTGGGCCTGGGGTCAGGGACGGGCCTGTGAAACTGTCCAGCTTCGCCTGCTGTCGAGACAGATCCCGTGTGAATGGAGGGCAGAGAGAGGCGAAAGGCAAGGCAGTGCCCCTCAGAAGTATCTAAGAGCACAGTTTCCTTTATTTTAAAAAATTTTGAGGGCTGGGGTATAACTCAGTGGTAAGAGTGCTTGGCTAGCATGTGTGAGGCTATGGGTTCAGTCCCCAGCACTGCAAAAATAAAAATTTTAATTCATTTTTTTATTTTTTATTTTTGGTACTGGGGATCAAACTCGGGTCCTTGCACTTGCAAGACAGGCAGCAGAACCACTGAGCTAAATCCCTAGCCCTTTAATTCAAATGTTAATATACGCAACAGAGGGAAATACTGAAGTCATACAAAAGCATTTATAGTGAAAGGTAAATCTATTTTCTATTTTCTTTCTACCTTGGTTTCCATCCTAGAGATGCAGGAAACTTCTGTTAGCTGCTTTGTAAAATTTTTTCTAGAAATATTTTATATGCCTATAAACATATGTGTGTATCTCCCTCACCTAGCTTATACACAAATGATTCATATTATTATTTTCCATTCTATGGTCAGCTTCCTTTAAAGAATGGATCTCAGAAATTTTTCCACCTTTGTACAGATCAGGTTTTTGCTGAGGCTACCACAGGATAGAAAAGGTTTCTTTCTTTTCAAAAAGGAAGAAAAGCCAAGCATGGTGGTGCACACCTGTAATCCCAGCACTCAGGAGGCTGAAGCAGGAGGATTGCCATGAGTTCAAGGGCAGCCTGAATTACAGAGCAAGACCCTGTCTCAAAACAAAAAAAAACCAAACAAACAAAAAAAGAAGCAGTAAAAGAAGAGGAAAAGGAAGAGGAGGGAGAAGAAGGAGACGAAGAAGAAATGATAAGGGAAAAGACTGGTAAATCTGATTATATTAACAGTAAGATTTGTGTTCACTAAAATATAGAGTACAAAGACAAACCACAAACTGAAGAAGAATCTTGCCACATGTGCAACTGACAAATGAAAGAGCCCTAGGATATTTTGGGAATTTCTACAGCTAGGGAGAGCAGCACATGCCTGTAATCTCAGCTACTAGGGAGGTAGAGGCAGGAGAATCATAAATTTGAGGCCAGCCTGGCCAACTAAGTGAGAGGCTTTCTCAAAATAAAAAATAACATAAAGAAGGGCTGGGGATTTAGCTCAGTGGCACTGCACCTGCCTCACAAGTGCAAGATCCTGAGTTCAATCCCCAGTACCAGAAAAAACCCCAAAAAACCAAACATAAAGAAGGTTGGGGGTGTAGCTCAGTGATAGTGTATTCCTGAGTTTCATCCCCAATCCTAATAAAAATCAATCCAATAAAAAAAAAAAGGGCAAAATTCAGGAACAGACATTTCACAGAATAAATACCCATAAACAGATGAAGAGATGGCCAACTTCATTAAAAGTGAAATGGAAACTATGACCACAGGAATACATGACTTTGCACCCACCAGATTGGTAAAAAATTAAATGCCAAGTAATAGCAAGATTGCAGAGTGACAGAGTGACCTTCTATTGCTGGCAGCAATGTGAAAATTGGTAGAGTGAGTTTACCTAATAGCTTCTGAATAACATGTGCACACACACACACATACATTAGGGTGTGTCTCATCTTCACTGCGGCATTTGGGAGGGGAGAGTGGGGAGAAAGTAAGCTCATGTCTAGCTGTCCCCTCAAAGCCTCATGTTGTCATAGGTGGAGCTTCTTCAGAGGTGGCTGGATCTAGTGTGACGGCTGGAATTGATTCATGGTGCAATGTTAGGCTCAAGGGCACCAGGATTAAGGGTGTGACTGCTACCCTCCCTAAGTAGTCTGGATAAAATAAAAGGGGTAGAAAAATGCTGTTAAGGTCCCTTGCTTGCTTGCTTTTGCTGCTTTCTGCTTGCCATGAACTGATTCTATGCTATGCCCCTCTTTCAAACCACCCTGCCTTGGAGCCAGCCAATTATGGACTGAATCCTCTACAAACTGTGAGCTAAATAAACTTTTCCCTCTTTAACTTTGGATGTTGGGTATTTTGTTTCAGGAATGAGAGAAAAGTAACTGAGACACATGGCACATTCATGCAGTGTAGTGCTGAATAGCAGAGAGCAGATTAATACACCGTGCTTGTCATAGCTAACTGTGGTGTCAGCTCTTCAGATCTCCAGCATGCAGACAGGACCTTTATGTTCTCACACCTGACTCTGCGCATAGCCACTGTAAGCCTACCTTGTAAATCATATATATATAGTCTGCCAAAAAAGGTATACACACTTCAGGAAAAGAAAAATAGCAAGATGTTTTTTCAACAGATGGTGTTACCCT
>NW_004624749.1:15996116-16007308 GCF_000247695.1 Heterocephalus glaber
CCCCAGGTTTTAGTTTTTGATTCCAAGGACTTGCATTTCTAGCAAATTCCCAGGAGATGCTGGTTCCACTGGCCTGGAGACCATATGAGTTGGACTGGTCCAAACCCATGAAGGTATCTTATTTCCTCACCTTAGGATTGAGTTGGGGCTGGCACACAATCCATGGTGGCAGGGGAATGTGTAGGCCAAGTGGCTGCAGACATTGCCAAAGCCATTGCACACCTTGACAAAAGAGAAATCAACCCTAGAATGGAACTGGCATGCAGAAGAGGAGGTGGCCAAAAGAATGACAGGAGTAAGTAGAATTCTGACTGAAGCTTCGGGAAGCCCCAAATCACTGGTTAGATCCTGGGGATAAGAAGTTCCTTTCCTGGGGATAAGAAGTTCCTTTTATTGTTTCAATGAGAAATTTAAGTCAATTTTTGTTGAGCTTTCTGTTATTTGCAATTCCTCATTCTGTTACTCGTTATTCCTCATTCACTATGATCCACCTTCTGAGGGTGAGACCACAGTCATCCCCTCACTTGTCCACAAGAGTCTTGGCATGGCACAAAGCAGCCACTGATGAATGTGTATCAGTCCATGCGGGGATACTCGCTTCTCACAGGACCCGGTGGTGACTTTCACTAGGGGCCTGGGGAGCAGGGCCAGGGCTGTCCAGGCCCACTTCCAGCCTGGTTGCTGTGCTGTGTCCCGCTCCGACTCCCCTGCGCTGAAACGTGCCTGGCTGGTTCCCTATCCCGGGCTCTCCCAGCACAGAACACTTGCTCACAAAGGCTCTGAGTTCCCTTCCTGTAATGAGTCTTGCTCATCAGATCCCACTCTTCCCTCCCCTTTCCTCTTCCTCTTTCTCTCTCTCTCTCTTCCTTCTTTCTCTCTCTTCCCTCCCTCCCTCCCTTCTCCAAAGCAGCTGGGATGACAGGCGTGGGGCATTGTGCCCTGGTTTGATCATCTGATTTCTACTGAAAGCTTTCCTTTTTTGAGGTACGGGGCATTGAACCCAGGACCTCGTGCCTCCGCTTTCATTATTCACGGGTGGTGTCTCTCCTCCCATGGCCCTCAGCTGCCTGGATCCTGGCTGTCCACCAGACTGATGTCCTTGGCCTTGGCCTGCTGCATGCGTGCTGTGATGGTGCCAGGGTGGGGAGATGTGTTCATTCCCACGGCTGCCAGAATAGATTTCCACAGAGCTGGTGCCTGACCCAACGGAGCTCATTCCCTCATGCGTGGAGCCAGAAGCACGAATCCAGGTGGCCTCAGGGTCGCACTTCCCTCCTAGGGCTCCAGGGCGTCTTCCTGCCTCCTCCAGTTGCTCCGGTACCCAGCAGGTTAGCAGAGCCCCACCCCCACCCCCCCAGTCTTAGCCAGGAGGATCTCACCTCCATCCTCACCTTAACTACATGGGCAAAGATCCTGCTTCTGGATAAAGCCAGCCTCGGGCTCTGGATGGATGTGAGTTTGAGGGGGACTCGATTCAACTGAAGCGCTTGATTCCAGGCCTTGATATGAGCACATCCTGGCTACCCTGAGCTGCACCTACCACAGCCCCACTAGGGCATCCAGGTGGCCCTGTCTGTCACGGGCCCTTTGTGAGGTGCTGTGACTGGAGGTCATCTTGAGCAGTCAATCACAATTAGCTGGGCGTGGAGGAGCACACCTGTGATCCTGGCACTAGGGAGGCTGAGGCAGGAAGGTTGCCCTAAGTTTTTGTTTGTTTTTTGTTTTTTGGTACCGGGGATCGAACTTGGGACCTTGCACTTGCAAGGCAGGCACTGGAACCACTGAGCTAAATCTCCGGCCCTGTTGCCCTAAGTTTTGAAACCAGCCTGGTTGACATAGTGAGTTCAAGGCCAGCTTGGACTACATAGCAAGACCCTGTCTCAAAAAGAAAAAAAAAAAAAGTGATCACAGAGCATAGGATCCTGGGAGAACCCCAAGGAAGATCTTGGGACTCAGAGCTTTACTATTTTTTCCGTGTTCCTCATCACCACCTGAAGTCACCTTGCTTGTGTCTGTATTTATTTGCTTGTTGGCCACCAGGTGGCTGACTGTGGGGAGCAGACACCCAAGGGTCCAGCCAGCCCCTCACCACAGCAGAAGAGGAGGAGGAGCAGGAGGAGGAGGCAGAGGAGAAGGGGAGGTGGGCCCACCCAGGTGAGCAGCAGCGTGGGAGAAACAAGCTGGGTGGGTTTTGGGAGCCACAGAGAAGAGGAATGGGGAGGGGATAGAGGAAGGAGGGAAGGGAGGGGATGGAGGGGAGAGGAGGGGGGATGGCTGCTGCCTTGGAACCTGGAAATGAGAGGTTCTGATCTGTTTGGTGTTTTTTTTTTGGAACCGGGGATCAAACTCGGGTCCCTGTGGTTGCAAGGCAGGTGGTAGAACCACTGAGCTAAATCCCCGGCTCTGATCTGTTTTTAAAAAGAGAAATAACAGTACTGAAGTGGTGAAGAGGAGGGGAGGGCAGGCTTGTGTGGGGGACAGTCATTTTTGTTGTCATTGTGAAAAAGTTCACATCAAGGAAAGAGATTTTCTGGGTTTGGTTGAACTACATAGTGAGTTCAAGGCCAGCCTGAACTCACTTTTGACTCTGTCTCAAAAAAAAAAAGAGTAGAGCCCTGCTGTGACTTTTAGAGTAATTACACCCTTGGGATTTTTCTAGTTTAACCACCCAGTATGCACTGGCCCTTATGGTTTGAGATCCCATAAGACCTCCAAGTGGGCATTTGAATCCAAAGATCTCCAAATTTTCTTCCAAGCCTATAATCCTAGCACTCAGGAGGCTGAGGTGGGAAGATTGCGGTGAGACCCTGTCTCAAAATAGAAATAAAAAGGAGGGCTGGGGATTTAGCTCCATGGCACGGCACCTGCTTTGCAAGTGCAAGGTCCTGAGTTTGATCCCTGGTACTGCAAAAATAAATAAGTAAATAAATAAAATTTAAAAATAAAAATAAAAAGGACAGGGGTGTGGCTCAGTGCAAAGGCCATGGGTTCAATCCCCAATACTAGAGGGAAAATCTTCCAATGCCCTCAGCAAGCGTTCAAGTGCTGCCACCTCTTCCCATCCTGTATGCCATTCCCTTCTCTGGGCTGGAAGATACCTGTGACATCAGACACTTCAAAATTACACACATTTGCAGAAGATGTGAGCAATTTAGGGCTTGTTGCAACATGCCTTTTTGGCCTTGCTATTTTCTTTCACTCTGCAACTTGTGAAGTCTCGTGAAATCTAGAGTTTCTTTCTGCACATATTTCCAGAACAGTCGCTGAACATAATTTGGTAGACGAGTGGGTGTCCGGGATATCCATGTCTGCATCAGTGTGGACTCTGTGGTTCCCAGGACCAGTGAGGTAGAACAACGCTGCTCCTACCCTGACTTGGAGCCCAGGGCAGGAGCCCTGCCTAGTTCAGGTTCCAATGGCGCCAGTCTTACTGCAATGACAAAGCCGCCCCTGCTGTCTCATGAAGGCTCCATCCCCCCTGAGGAGCCCAAGCAAAGGCACTGCCATCGATAACCTTAGAGACAGGGCTGGTGAGCTGTCCCCCCATGGTTAACTCAGGACACTGACAAGGCAGACACCAAGCCAGGCCACCTGGCTGCAGAAAGGTGTAGGAGCTCCCTGATGCTGATGGTGGGAAACTTTCTTCACACAGAGCCTTCGGTGAACCACTCAGAAAGCCCGAGTGGGGATACTGCAGGCTCATCCTCCCCTCACCATGGACTGTAACCTTCTGCAACTTGCAGCACCCCTTGAACTCCTGTCTCACAGACCACAGGCTGGGACCTGCCTACTGCAAAAGCCTCCTCCATCACCAGAAGCCAAAACACTGCACAATCTGCTCCTCTGACCATTTGCCCTGGCATTTGTGCATCTTATGCACATATTTCCACCCTCTGCACGCAGAAGATGTAGGTACAGCTGAGGCATCAGTACCCGTGTCCATGTCGTGAGATCTGAGTGACCCGTGAATAGTTTCCCAGCAGAAGGGATCTGCTCCCTCCCCTTCCCACTACCCAGCATTGGGATCGAACCCAGGACCTTGCACTCGCTTAGCACACCCAGGTTAGCGGTGCAGTAGGTACAGTGTAGAAGGACCTGTACTTCTCTAGCTGCCTGCCTTGGGCAAAAATCTCAAACTTTGTGCCTGAGGTCCCTCATTTATTTATAAAGAGCAAAGTATTAGCACATTTCTCAGGGGTACTTTATAAGAGCTACTCAGACACAAAATAAGTATGGGGCAGTAAGGACTTTGCTACACTATGCCACATCTGTTACTTAACACCAGGTGCCAGACGTGTGCAAAATGCTGTGCAAGGGTTACCTCCTAGGCCACCTGCTGGTGAGAGTCTGTAATCCAACGTACTTCGGAGGCACAGGTGGGAGCATTGAAAGTCTGAGCCCAGCCTGGGAAATTTAGCAATTCAGCGAGACCCTATCTCAAAAAATTAAAAAAGTCTGGAGATGTAGCTTAGAGCAAAGGCCCTGGATTTGACCCCCAATACTACAAAATAAAATAAAATAACCTCCTCTGGTTGTCATGGCAGCTCTATGAGGAGGACACCTTGCTCTGAGGCTAAGCAACTTGCCCTAAGTCACAGTCAGTCAGTCACCTGTGCACTGAATGCCTAACCCGGGCTGACTTAGCCACCTGCTCCATCACCACCACCCCCACACCCCCCCCCCACCCCCGCACCATCACAAACTTCAGCACAGTGATCGGGTGCTGAGGTGTGAATCCACCTCAGGGCTGGGCCAGGCACTGCTCGTCCCTGATTGCTCAGAAGCCAGAGTGAGCCACAGCTGAGAAGGAAAGCTGAGAGGCCCAGGCCTGCTGCTGGGAGTCCCCAGACTTGGGGTCTTATTTGTTCTTCCTAAAGCAACTAATCATGCCCAGCCCCACAGACCATAAAATTTACTGGAAGCTAAGAATGGTGTGTGCACCTGTAATCCCAGCACTCGGGAAGCTGAGGCAGGAGGATGCTGCAAGTTCGAGGCCAGCTTGGACTCCACAATTAAGTTCAAGACCAGCCTAAACTATATAGTGAGATCCTGTCTCAAAAACTACCATAAAACAAAACAAAAAGAGTGCTTCATACACATTTCACTTACAGCACAACATCTAACTGGTGGGTCAAAACTTGACCAGAAGAATCAAATCTTGTGATGTCTAAATTCACTGGACTTGCATTTAAAATTAGGGTGCTCACTGGTGAACTTCAATATGGTGCTGGTGTTTAACCCGAGGGTGATGCTAACTCCACATGTATAATATATAAAACCTCACCACAACCTTGTCATGTGTCAGAACACACACACACACACACACACACACACACTGGGGATGGGTTCTGGGGGTAGAACCCAGAGCCTTTGCACACAGCTATATCCCCAGCCTTCTTAAAATTTTATTTTTAAATTTTGAGACAAGGTCTTACTTTCTAAATTGCCCAGGCTGGCCTTGAACACACAATCCTCCCGCCTCAGGCTCTTAAGAGTGCTGGAATATTCAGAGCACCATTTACAAACGAGGACACAGGACCAGAGCTTGCCCAAGGTCACACAGCTAGGCAGTGTCTCCTGATTTGTTAGGCTCACAAATCCATCACCTTTTCATGTGCCGTTGTGGCTTTGGCCCCCATGTGAAGTCAGCCGGGATTTGCAGAAGGTCCTCTCGCAAGCAGTACTTCATGCAACATCAGGGCTGCATTTGTTAAAACTTTTTGTGTCCTTGAAACTTAAAGCTGATAAAGAGGATGCCCGGGAAAGTTAGCAAAGAATGTTCTAGATCAGTGGTGGCGAACCTATGCCACACGTGCTGCAGCGGACACACAGAGCCCTCTCCGTCAGCATGCGAGCCAAGTGTATGAGTCGTTTTTTCTCAGCTACAACCTCAGTATTCAGGTTTAATTGCAGTGTTGGCAATAAATAAGTGGGTTTGGGATTGCAGTTTGGGCAGTTGGTTCTAAAAGGTTTGCCATCACTGTATTAGACTGCTGTCTTTAACACTACCACATAATGTTTTAGAATACGTAACATTTTGGGCCATTTATTTGTACCCCTCAGATTTGTTTTTAAAGCTAAACACGTAGTCAACAACAGATTCCAAACTGAGACAGTTAGGCCTAAGTTTTTTTGTCTATAAGAACGATTCCAACAGGATTAATTAAGTCCAAGGATTTCTACCATTGACTCATTTTTGCTGTTAGGTAACACAACCTGTCCGGAAAACAAAAGCCATGGTACCAGTCAACTACCTGCCTGTATTGACAGACAAGTGGAGCAAGGCCTGGCTGTTCACATAAAGAGATAATTAAGCACTGGGGCTATTTCGGTTTGTGTCACAAGATACCTGCTCACTTTGATCTCTACTTCAGCCAAGGAACATCATGGACCTGAGGGTCATGGGAGAAGAGGGCCAGGGCAAGGGAGAAATTTCAGTCCACCTTGAAGTGTGAAGTGTTTGTTTGTCCGCAGTCATCTCATCCCACTTCCTCCGTAGTGAAAATCTACCTTCCGTGTTCCCTAAGGAAAGTAAGTGCCCAGCATTCTTCAGCTGCCCTTCCCAAAACTTCAAGAAATTCTACACAGGGTCACTGTTTTGGGAAACATTTCCGGTGGAAGCTTTTTGTGTGTGTGTGTGTGTGTAGTGCTGGGGATTCCACCCTGGGTCTTACACATGCTAGGCAAGCGCTCTATACTTGAGCTATACTCTCAGCCCCAGTGTAATAAAATTTTCAGCTTTTAGCAGCAGAATCTAAATGCAATATCTGGATGGGCATAGTGGTGCATCCCTGTAATCCTATCACTGGGGAGGCTGAGGCAGGAGGATTGTCATATGTTTGAGAGCCAGCCTGGGCTACATAGTGACAGCCTGTCTCAAAAAAAAAAAAAAAAAAAGCAGTCTCTCTATACTATTGAAAATCATAATCACAATCACCTCTCATTAATTAATAGTCACAGCTGTAGTTTAACCCTTTAGTCACAACTTTCCTCTTTGCTCCTCACTAGCATGACTACAGCCAGGAATGGCAGATCTGCAGATTACATGTATGCAAATAGAGGCTTTTATCGGTCCAAAATGCCCAGAAACAAGCTGATAGAGATGATTTCTGCCTTAGTCTTAAGGCTTCCTTCTTATCTTTTCTTTCCATTGACAATGGCAATAAAAAGTGAAACTCTCTTTGTGCCTCTGGTTCAGCCACCCCCTGCTTCAAGGCCCTGGGGGCCCCATTAATTTCCAAGTGATTAGGCAGAGCAGATCAGCCTGGGGGAACAGATACTATCCTAGGAATTCCTACCCCACCCTTATTGACTTAAATCGAAAATACTTTGATCCTAATTTTAGATTCTTTTTTTTTTGGTACCGGGGATCAAACCCGGATTCTTCCGCTTACAAGGCAGGCGGTGGAACCACTGAGCTAAATCCCCGGCCCCTGATCCTAATTTTATAAATCGGAAATCTCAGCCAGGCATGGTGACACCTGCTTGTAACCTCAGCAGTCATGAGGCTGAAGCAGGAAGATCACCATGAGTTCAAGGCCAGACCTTGACTCAAAAAAAAAAAAAAAAATCTGAAGTTTTAAAAATCAGCAGAGGGCTGGGGATTTAGCTCAGAGGTTCCATCGCCTGCCTTGCAAGCACAAGGTCTGGAGTTCGATCCCTGGTACCCCTGCCCCCTGCAAAAAAAAAAAAAAAAATCAGCAGAGATGTATCTTTCCTGGCTTAGCAGCCTGTAGCCAAAGCCTGGGTTCTCCAGGACTTCCGACTTCTGTTTCTTAGTCTGCAACAGCATGAAATATATAAAAATTTGCCATTAGGACTGGAAGTGACACTCATCCAAGCTATTCCTTGCAGAGCTGACTAAAGTGTGCAGGTGCTGCTTTTTGATTTGCAGATGAGTTGTGTTGAGAAACGGAGTGACTGATTTTCTTACACTGTGTCCATAGTTGAAGGTTTCACTTCGAGAAGGTGCGCGTCTCATCTGGCCTATTGAGCTGTGTGGGTGGCACAGGTCCGCGGGCTTCTCTGGACTTCAGCAGCCATCAACGAATGAGCGCTCTGCCATCGGTGTGCCGAGCAGAACCCTGGTCGGTTCCCTGCTCGCTGGGCCTCTGCCACCTACGCTCACCGGAAACTGGAAAGTGTAATCTGGGCATGCGCGGGGCACTCCGCACAGACCTCTACCTTCACATTTAAAAAAAAAAATTCTCTCCAGGCCTTCCATTGCTCCTCCAGACTCAGTCACTGTCTCTGGGCCTATTTTGAATCTCTGTCAACTGGTGATTGACTGCGAAACATCCCGAATTCCAGCCTAGCCCAGCTAGACTCAATGCATCCGCTCAGCTTCACATCCGGGGACCCAGAGCAGGCGGTGACTTTGAAATAACTTTGTGCTTATGGGTCGTGGTGGTGCCCGCCTGTAGTCTCACCACTCAGGAGGCGGAGGCAGGAGGTTCACGGAGTTCGAGGCCAGCCTGGGCTACATAATGAGCTACAGAGCGAGACCCTGTCTCAATAAAATAAAATGAAATAATGAAATGAAAACTCGTGCTAATAAATGCTGGTTGAGGGAATAAAGGTCCAAGTCTATTTTCACGGTAATCTTCTAGATCTCTAAGTGTTTCTCTGGGTATATCCAGAAGTTGGATGGTATAAGGGCAAGAGGGTTCCCCCCCACTTTTTTTTGAAGGGAGGGTCCTTCTCATTTTAAGAGTAAATTTTGGGACCAGGGATTTAGCTCAGTGGTTCCGCCACCTGCCTAGCAAGTGCAAGGTCCTGAGTTCAATCCCTGGTACAAAAAACCAAAAACAAACGAGTAAATTTTGGAGATTCCAAGGGTTGGGGATTTAGCTCAGTGGCATCATGCCTGCCTTGCAAGTTCAAGGTCATGAGTTTGATCCCCAATACCAGAAAAAAAAAATTGTTTTTGGAGATTCCAAGTCCTCCCTGACACTTTGGACAGAAGCTTATTTTCTTCTTATTAATAGATTTCAAAACTATATGTGGAAAAAAGTCTGAAAAGAAATCACTAAAATGAGAATAACAATATTGGTGGAATGCCATATATTTCTAAAATGTACATGAAGTAGTCTATAATACTTAATTATTATATAAGATTTTTTGGTTTTTGGTGTTCAGGGTTGAACTCAAGGCCTCTCAAATGCTAAGCCCATATGAGGGTCACATCCTCAGCTCTGTCAGTGCTAGTGTTTTTTTAAAAGCAAACATTTACTGGTACATTTTAGATATACATAATGATAATACTCATCATAGGGAATTTGCACCTGTACATGATATATCTTGCTTCTTTTTTTCTCATCTTCTCCTGGACCCCTTTTCCCTTCCTTATATAAAAAAGCTTTGTTTCCATTTTTTTCCTTCTATTTTCTTTTCCCATCTTTTCCTTCCCCCTCCCACCTCCCTTGTTCCCCTTCTCATTTGAACATTTCCTTCCCATTTTCCAATATCTATTATACATTTCAGTCCTTATTTCCACTTTCAGTTTCTCACACCAGAGAAACGTTTTATTTAAACATGTGTATCCAATTTATTTCACTTAAGAGTATAGTTGCCAGATGCATCCATTAAGCTGTAAATGTCTCAAGCTCATACTTCTTTATGGTAGAGTAGTACTTCATTGTATATATATAAAAAAACCCCACAACTTCTTTAACCACTCGTTGGTTGATGGATATTTTGGCTGTTTCCAAGATTTAGCTATTACACCGCTGCCTACCTCACAAGCACAAGGTCCTGAGTTCAATCCCTGGTATCCCCCAAAAAAGAGATTTAGCTATTACAAATTGTGCAGCTATAAACATGAGTGTGAATATATCACTGTGGTATGAAGCTTTTAATTCTTTCAGGAAGATACCAAGAATAGTAATAGCTGGGTCAAATGGAACCTCTAGTCTTAGTTTTTTGAGGAATCTTCACACTGATTTCCACAGTGGTTGCACCAGTCTACACTCCCACCAACAGTGGAGAAGGGTTCCTTTTTCCTTGCATCCCTGCAACATTTGCTATTGCTCGATCTCTTTAAAAATTTGAATTTCATTTATTTTGTGACACTAGAAAAAAACATATTATTAGTAAACCTAAATATTCCTGTATTTGCACACTTGGGAGACATATGCAAAGATTTTAAATATAAACAATAAATAGTCCATTCCTCTGGAAAAGCATTGCCATCTATTAAGTCTATTTCAGACCTTCCACTGACTTCAGAAGATGGGAAGCTTGTGTTTTTAGAGTTGGTGATGAGGTCTGGGCACATGTCTTGCAAAAGACATTCAACACAAAGTTGGTCAAGGGTAGAGAAAGGTGCCATGTGGGTATGTAGCAAACACAGTACTGATTCCCATTTCTTTCCAATTAAGGAATGTGTGGGGAAACATAAGTAAGAGGCTGCTCTGTGTCTGATTGAGTGTAATGATTTTCTTTAACTGCCTCTTAGTCATTGGTGTTTTGGCCAGCTGGTTGGGCAACTCAGTCCTTCATCTGGCTCTGCCTTTCTGTCTTCAAATTCAATGGATACTGCTCATCATCTCCTGTGCTGGACCTCTCCAGACTAACAGAAAAAGCACAATCCTCCCTCTTGAAGGAATAACCCCTACTGAATATTTATTTTTTCATCTTAACCATCAGTAGATACTAGATTCTGATCTTTCTTTCTGTACCCAGCACAGATTCCGGATCTTTAAGTAACAAGCTTCTGTGAATGCAAAAAGATTAAATAAAGTGTTGATTTAAGGAAAACTAAATTTGAATATTTCAACAAGCAAATGTCTCTCCTGTATTTTCAACATCTCTCTCTATACTCATGTTCCACGTGTTCTACAAATCCATGTTTGCTTGCATGATAACTATATGCTAATAAAATAATTGCCCTTGGGCCGGGGATTTAGCTCAGTGGTTCCGGCGCCTGCCTCACAGCGCAAGGTCCCTAGTTCGATCCCCGGTACCAACAAAAAACCAACTAAAACCCAAAAATAATAATTGCCCTAAAAAGACACCTAATTGGCATCAAGCATGACTCAGGTGGTGTTATGATAGAAAAAGTCTTTAATGTCTTTTGGAATTAAAAAAAAAAATCCATTCATAGGGCCAGGGATTTAGCTCAGTGGTTTCGCTGCCTGCTGTGCAAGCACAAGGACCGGAGTTCGATCCCTGGTACCAAAAAAAAAAAAAAA